>JACDJE010000079.1:2484381-2662792 GCA_016647715.1 Pavo muticus | reverse complement strand
GGGGAGCGTCGAGCCCCGCCACCCCCCGGGGCGCCGGTTTCAGCCTACAGCCCGGGGAGCGGGGCGGGCCGACTCCCGCGCGGGGCCGAGGAGGGCGGCGTGCCCGGCTCCGCGGGGAGGGCGGTCCCCGTCCCGGGGACGCAGTGCCGGCAGCGCGCGGCGGGAACCGCCGCCTCCAACCGCTGTGGGAGCCGCTGGCGGGAGCGGCACCGGCGATTCGCTGCGGGTCGAGTGCCGGCACGTTCCTTCCCCAGCTATCAAGAATGAGCCGTTGAACCCTGCCGACACGAAAGAGTAATGCGCTAGTAACAAATCCAGGCAAACCACGGAACTCCTTAACATCACTTGCTCTGGCAGCTGCTGAGAGGGAGAGAGCATGACAGTGTCACAGAATCACAAAGCATCCCGAGTTGGAAGGGACCCACAAGGGCCGTGGAGTCCAACTCCCGGCTCCACACAGCACCACCCAAAATGAAACCCTATGGCTGAGAATGCTGTCCAAACGCTCCTTGAACTCTCACAGCTTGGAGTTGTGACCCTGGGCAGCCTGTTCCATGCCCACCGCCCTCTGGCGCAGAACCGTTCCCTAACCCCCAGCTGCCCCTCCCCTGGCACAGCTCCATGCCGTTCCCTCCGGCCCTGTCGCTGTCACCGAGAGCAGAGCTCAGCGCTGCCCCTCCGCTCCCTGTGAGGAGCTGCAGCCGCCATGAGGCCACCTCTCAGCTCCTCTGCTCTGGGCTGAGCAAACCCAGGGACCTCAGCTGCTCCTCGTACGTTAGTCCTCCTGTCCCTTCATTGTCATCATAGCCCTCCTTTGGACCCTCTCTAATAGTTTTATGTTCTTCCTATATTGTGCCACCCAAACTGCACTCAGTGCTGGAGGAGAGGCCGCACAGCACAGTGCAGAGCAGGACAACCCCTCCCCTCACCTGGTGGCAGTACTGGGCCCGGTGCCCCCCAGGGTCTGGTTGTCCCTTTGGGCTGCAGGGTACACTGCTGGCTCATGTTTAACTTGCTGTCAGCCAGAACTCACACATCTGCAGGACTCCTTTTCTGCCCCTTGTGCCCCAGTCTGTGCACTTATCCAGGGCTGCCCCACCCCAGAATCCAGCACTGCTCTTGTTGAACTTCATGTGGTAGATGATTGCCCAGCCCTCTGATTTGCCAGGATCTCTCTTCATCATACAACCACAACCAGCTCCCTCATATTGTTCATTAGCTGGGTGAATTTGCTGCAAACAGTGTTTTGGCTTTATGCTGTGAATAAGAAATCTTAATTGCAGAACATGAAATCTCTAGGTAATTTGCAAAATTGGCAATCCAAGAAGGTAATGGCTGTTAATCACATAGCAACTCCTAAGCAAAGTTCATTAAACTAATTGCAAAAATATCCAGAAAATGGCCTGGGGATGTGCACTGCAAAATTTGAAAAATTATCAAGCATAGAGAATCAAGGTATAGGTGACAGAAAATAAACACATTAGATCTAGAACTTTACGAACTTGATTTATAGCATTAAAGAGATCAAAACATAGGTGTTATACACAATTCTAAGTGTTCACTGGTATGGATCTGGTTAACCTCATTTGCACCAAGAGTGTGCAGCTCAAAAAACCTTAATAAATTTTAACTATCCAATATATTAATATTGGCAGGAAAGCATCAGGTCTCTTAAAATAGAGCTTCAGTAAGAGCCTTTCAATAAATACATGTGTGGAAGGCCATAAGGCTAGATGCCTGTCCCAGTGCATCACATTGCACAGTTGTTCCACAGTCCTACAGGCACAAGGACAGTCCCTATGAAATCCTAACCACCCGCAGCATGGCTGATCTGAGGCAGGACCCTCCTATTAGTGTGGTTTTGTAGCAATAGAACTGTGAGAACACAAAGAGAACTGCCTGGCTTCTGAATACAGAACATCAGGTCTATGGAGAGAACTTCATGTCTCCTCGGAGAAGCATAGGGTCATAGAGCAGCAATTCAATCATTTTATTTTCTTTTGCATGCTACACACAGAGTGGTTGAAGAGCTTGGCATGCGCTAGATGCATCTCTGGAATGGATTCTGATAATTCACATTCATAAGCAAAAAAAGGGACAAGAGCAAAACTCTAAACAAATAATGGAACAATTGAAGCTATTTAAAAGAGGCTAATTAGCACCTAAATAAAGACATCCACTACCATGTCTACATATCCAGATCCATGAATACTATTTAAATCATTTTTTCTAATAGAAATTTTGCAAACAAAATGGGCACTTCTCCACTCCTAACAAAGATTTTAAACAGTGTACCCAAGGAAAGATCCATATCCATATCAAGATCCATGTCAGAATAGTACAGACTCTCTTTGTATTACACTGCAATAGAAAGCAGGGAAACGAGAGGACTTGCTGATGCTGACAGAACATGCTAGATCTGAAGCTTTCCACAATAAGAAAGATTATATATTACATTTCTGTTCTTCTTATATATGTTGTTTGTAGACAGCATAGCAGTTCAAGCAGGCACTGCCCAGTTTTGTCATAGAATCGAATGCAAAATTACGTAAGTTATTGTACGTTCCATCAATAGCACGACAGCCAAGGTCTGCAGAAACTACTGGCTGTTTTGCCTGCTCAGTCAGAGACAGTTTGGACCTTATTTAGGGGATCCGTCTTTGGCCACTGACATCAAAGATATTCAAACCTAGAAATTGGTTACAAACTGTTTTTCAGTCTCTTCCTTATTTACGTAGTGTCTGTATTAAAGAACACTGATGTAGTCTCAAGGGTGATAAGCTGTGTTTTGCTTTGATTAGGGCGCCACTTTTCAAGAGAGACTTCATGTATGAGCATGGCCATGCACCTAAGTATAAAAATCGGAGTTACACATCCTTTCACATTTTGAGCATTTCTGTGACAATCCATTTAACTAGAAGGTATTTTTAGGCTCTGCTAAAGCATGACTGACATTTCTGTTAATTCCTAAGGAACACTAAAATACATACAGCATACTTTGGGGAAGATAAGAGACCAAGGTCCTCCTTTTATGTTAGTATAAATCCAGGGTAACTTCACCGAAGTTACAGAATTACTCTGCTTCCCAGCCAGTGCAAATGTAAAACCTGCCTGGTTCAGTATTAGCGTGCAACTGAGTATGGCTGTCATGTTAACTTGCTCTAGAGTAACAACTCCATTCAAATGATCTGAACTTGCACACATGGCAGGAAGAGAAAGCCCAGTTGTTTAACCTGACAGCACTACTTTAAATTATACTCCGTAGCTGTTTAAACCAGTTTTGGTGCAGTCCTCTAAGACTAAAAATAATTGATTTTCAGATCATTCTGGATGTGTGCTGTATTTATGTATAAACACGACAGTTGGGATGTCACCAATGGGTTGTTTTGAGTCACTTTGGTGCTTCTAAGCTACTCAGGTTCCAAGACAGCAATTTATTGATGCAGCAGAGCAGCAGCGTAAGTTTTTCCACATGGCTCAAGCAAAAGAAGAAAGTTATGCCATCATCTGTCTCCTGTCAATGACTTTGAAGTCCTGGAAGATAATATCTGCATGCAAACAAACAAATGGAAACTATTTACCTATTCTGATGTCTAGCTAAAAAAGCCCCTACCTGCCATCCCACCATGCCACAGCAGGGGCAGATTTACTCTCTTATATATCAGAGCATAAATAGAATTGAGATCTATTTCATAATGCTCAGCCATGAATTCTTATTACATAATCTAGTTTAAAGAAAAAGATCTTGTTTGAACAAAATACATGCACACTTTGGGTGATAAAGAAAGCTCATCTGTAGCACCAGACTCATGATAACAGTAATAAGGAGTTGATAATCTTTAGTTTCAGACATTTGCAAGGAGCAATTGCATAAAGTGTAATTTCTTCTATAGGAAACCATTTATAGTTAAAAACGGAAGTTTGTTAATATTGCTAATTTGACAACTGAAGAAGCTTGTGCTGTTCTTACATAGAATACGTCAAACTGCTTGGAAGTGTCAAAATAAAGAACTTTGTCCTGAAGGAGCTGAAGAAAACCTCCGGTATTGATAACAAAACTGCCTGTTCTAGGAGCTTATCAGAAAGGCAAATATCAGCATTGCGAGGGCCTAAACTCAGAATAGCCTTTTTCCAGTTGCAGTGAGGAGACTATCGCATCCATTCTCCAGCATTCTACTTTGAAATCATGTAAGAAATGCACAGTTCTGCGTAGGAAACAAGATGGAATTTTTGAAAGGGAAGGATGTGAATTACATTCTGCATACAACAGCTTATGCTGAAATAGTCATTTTGTCAACTCTAAGAGCCAGAAATCTTCAGAGTGGACAAAAGAGCTGTGTTTTGTGCAGTCTCCTAACACGAGTCCTCAAAACTGAGCTCTGAATTTTTAGCACAACACAGACAACTATTAGTTACCAGCCTAGCTAGAATGATGCCAGCTAGTTGCAGAAAATACATGATCTCATAGGAAAGGAAACGACTAAATGTTGTGTCTACTAGTTTACTAAGAGTCAGACCATGGCGAAACTCATAGGTCATGTTAGATTCTTCAGGTGGAGGAATATTAGGAAACATTACAGAAAACAAATGAAAAAAAAAAAAGAGTAAAACACTTATTTTGATATGGTGAGTGGTATCTGTCACATACTTCGATGCATCATATACGTACATGATATGTACCATCAGATACATGGTAGAGAGATCTCTCTCTCCGTAGCAACATCAGCAAGAAAGATTTGAAGCTGGAAAAGTTATTGCTTGCTTGAAGTGTTCCAAACCAGGAAAGTGAGAATTGCATCTGACATATTCTTTATGTTGTAAAACTGTTCAGGGTGGGGTTGCATGGGACTTTGGGCAACCTGATCTAGTGGAAAGTGTCTCTGTCCATGGCAGGGAACTAGGTGATCTTTAAGATTCCTTCCAACCGAAACCATTCTCCAATTCTATGATTCTAAATAAGGTAGTTGTACTTTTCACATATGTCACAGTTGATTCATCTGAAACAGAAATCATGGAATCATAGAATCGTAGAATCACAGAATGGTTTGGGTTGGAAGGGACATTTAAGATCATCTAGTTCCAACCCCCTGCTATAGGCAGGGACACCTCCCTCTAGATCAGGTTGCTCAAAGCCCCATCCAGCCTGGCCTTGAATGCTTCCAGGGAGGGGGCATCCACAACCTCTCAGAGCAACCTGTTGCAGTGTCTCACCACCCTCACAGTAAAGAACTTCTTCCTAATATCTAGTCTAAATCTACCCTCTTCCAGTTTAAAACCATTTCCCCTAATCCTGTTGCTGTATGCCCTTATAAAAAGCCCCTCCCCAAATTACAGACCATTGGGAGCCTTATAATAATTACATTATTATTTCTTAACGGAAATACTTTCTTATTATAATAAAATCCTTTTCCCGTTGAAAAGAATTCTTTTTCTTGGCAGTCAGAATCTGGAATAATGGGGTTTGTCAGTCTGCAAAAAGAGCATTATCTCAAAGTATTTCTTGTGCAGTAAATATCCCCTATTATTCTCAAAGAAAGAGCACTCAGTGAGCCAGAGGAAAATTGGGAGAACAGGGGGAAGTGTACCTGATGCTCAGCGCTTACAAGTGTACTTGAAGCTAAATAACTCACAAGCAAATCTGATTACTGAGTTCAGTAATCATTACCATGCCTAATCAGACAATGTTTTGTGCCATGATGAAGAAAAGACAGCAATCTGGGCTTTGACTTTTTCCATCTGACTGACCATTCAAATTCATTGGTACTTTGGAGCCTTCTCGCATTCTGGAAATAGCAGCACATGACTTCTCTGAGAGTGAAACACAGGCTGGAGTTTACAAAATACAGCCCAGAAGTGCTGCCTCACAGTATGCAATCCATTGGCAAGCTGGAAAAATATTTGTCTGGGTTGCTCCACCCTGAAACTGATGAACGTGCCTGTATGTGGGCTTACATTGTAATAGCCTGTCTCAAGCCGTCATGGTAACATTGGCCTGGACTTGTTATGGTTGCACTAATGGAATTTATTTCTCATTTTTCCTTCAAAAAGTTAGTTATTAAATATAAATGAGAGAGCGGCTGTTTAGCTGAAAACAGTAATCTGCCATTTGGAGAATATACAACAAATTGTATCTTTCCCATACCTCAGTTACCTGCCACATATTTGGATTACATTTCTTCCTACTTTACAGGTACTGTCTTGCTAATATAACCCCAGTTAAACCTCTCTCAAAGCTACGCTTGGTAATCAGTTTAATTTACTGCATACAAGCATTCAGTATTAATTACTATGTTCTATATGGCTGTACAAAGGTAAGCCAGCTTAAAAATATTCAGTTATTTTGGAAATGCTGTGCTCTTCACCAAAGCATAGAAACAGTACCGCTGTGCTGCAGTCGCTTTAAAGAAATTGCAAAGAGATGAAAGTTACCAGTTAGAGTTGTCTGCAAGGAATGGCTCTGGGCTAACACTAAAGCACTTGTGTAACGAGAGAAAGAGAAGTCGAAAAGGGTGACCAGTTCATCACACCAGTAAAAGGAAAAATGACAACACTGCCATCATGTTGAAACACAAAACATAAAAATTAACAAATCAAAGCCTACAATTTTACAATGACATCTTTAATAAAAGGTAGGAACACTTACATTAATCACTACAGAATTATAGAGAAATAGGATGGTTTCAGTATTTGTATTAAGCAGAAGAAGCATTTGCATTAATCAGAAGAGACAAAGCCGTCAAGGACGCAGGCCATTGCCCGAGACAAAAACACGCAGAAATACAAGGTAGCCAGCTTTGCACAAGCAAAATCACCAGGCCACCAGCAAGACAGAGGAAAGAAAGAACGCAACCCTATATGCCTGATAGCAAGTGGAGAGCAGCTCTTTGGCTCTCCCTATCGGATGGAAGGGGCAACACCTCGCTTGTAGCAGATGAGCTCCAATACATTAATGCGAGGTATAGTTCCTTTCTTGCACTGAAGAGTTTTGTTCCATCTGTTGTGTAATTATAAAAGTGCTTCATGAGACAAGGGGAACCTCTTGTCATTTCACTGTTGAGTCAGTGGATAAATCCAAAAGTGAGACCAATGATAAAGTGATTTTGCTTCTTTAATAAAAATTCAGTTGACATGCTGAGTAGGTAAAAGCTAGCAGGAACACAAAATGGCAGAAAAATGAAAACGTATTATCTTGAGCAGTTCCACTTCCTTCTCAGCAAGAAATGGGCTGCATTCTGGAAAGTTGGGTTAGTTGTGGCTAATTTGATGCAATATATATTGTAGTAACAACAAAGCACATACATGGTCTCATGAAGAGAAGCTACCCATATCTAGAGGAATTTGAAAAGCCATGACTTGTATCAGCAAGTGTTGGAATAGGCCTGCAAAATGGATTTAGGCTGTGGACCTTTGGTTCTGCAGGAGGATACACATCTGTCTAAAACAGAGGCTAAAAGGACTCTTGCTGCCAGAGAAAGGTACATTTACACACAACCCACCTGTTTTTTCACAAAACAAATTATATCTGATCCAGTCATCTGTAACTTTAATGCAAAATGACAAAGAGTTGGAAGAGCTCCAGGATACATCTACTGAATGGCACTCAGGACAAGTGGCCCCATCAAGGGTGACCTTTTTCGTCCATTCAGTCACAAAAGTCATGTGCATGTTAGCACAATAACTCAGTAAGTAAGCTGCTAGTAGGGCCTGGGTCAAACAACTGTATGTGCTACTGCCTGATCAGCAGAAGCAGATACTTCAAAAAGGATGCAAAATAGCAAATCTATGGTTTAATGGTTTATGAGTTCACATGAGTTTGTTTTCCTCTGCATTGTGTTGGCACTGCTGTAAGTAATATACCTCCTACAAATGACCAACATCTTCAGACATCTATGTTGTCATCTAAGGAAACGGCTGTGAGGAAGGGAGGGCTGGACTGAATGGCAAAGGAAGGAAAGTGAGATTACAGGGGTTTCATCCTATATAGACCCTCAATCCAGCAGTCTGTATTAGTTTCATGCTGTGCTGTATGAAAGAGAAACTACTGCTTAGGAATAGATGGTGAGGAGGTGGAGGCAGAAAGAAATACAGATGGGTACAAAACTGCCAACAACCTGTCTAATTTGAGGAGAAGGAAGTTTTAAGGAGCGCGTGAGAAGCAAAAGAACTTGACCCTTCTTATTTATCTATTTAGGATGCAGTGGAGTTACCTTTCAGATAAGGAATAAAATGGATTAGATGAGGGATGCTATCTCAGAAATAAGAGGAGACAAAAAAGCTGCATATTTCCACGCCTTCACACAGGCAGCTTCCAGATTTATACCAATGCCTTAACTATGACAGTGTAAACAAGGCCAGCAAGGAATGGCACATGAACAACAGAGTACTGGGATGCATGGTGTGCTAGCTGCTGAGTGTCTTGATATCACACAGATTTTTGATAAAAAATAAAGAATAAAGTTTCATGCATTTATATCTGTGTAGCAGTTATGTCTAGAACACGGGATTCTCTCCAGTGTCTGCCTTTCCTACCAGGTATGAAATCATGTCTCCAGCTGGGGAGGGTTGTTTCATAGGCATACCATCCAATCAGTCTGAAAAAAATTGTGCTGTAGGTAGACAGTTTTACTCAGTACTTGAAGAGCTCCAGCTCGCCTCATACTTGGAACAGGGAAAGAGGTTTTTAAAGAGTACATGGAAAGAGAAGGCTCACGCAATGAGGGAATGATTAGCTTGTATGGCAGTGCTCCTCCTAGATTACTCAGAGGATGGGATAAGGGTAAAACCCCACAAACAAGCAAACTCCTGAGATGGGAAAGAGGGAGGAGAAAAGAGCACTCTCATGGTCTGTGTTTGAGAGTCTGTTCAATCAGCTTTGCACAACTGCAATACAAGGCCTTTCAGAGGTATTGAAGAGGCTAATCTGAACAGGTAATGAAATTCCTCTTATTTATTTCACTGTAAGGAAAAAGTAAGTGGATATTCAATATAGTATGAGGTAGTAGTAGCTCATGGTGCTACTACTAGCAATGCATGGTGCCATTCAGAGAAGGAAAAAGAACACAGTGCACCAAGTCTTCAGAAACAACTGAGAGAGTGGGAGTTGAGATCAAACCTAAATTCACCAGTGCTACAATTCGCCCATGCATGGTGTTCCGAGCAGTCTGTAAGTGCTGTGGAGAGGCCATCTAAAGCTATACATAGATGCATGCCTGCGAATGGGCACCACATTACTATTTTACTATCTTTGTAAAAAAAGAAGAGAATGCTAGGCATAAGCTTAGCTGTGATCATTTTTCACTTCCCACAACTGCAAAGCTGTCAAGTCCCTGCCAGATGCCCAAGTAAGATTTGTAGACTGCTGGAAGGAGCCTGCACCAAGTAAGGGAGTTTGGGATTTGGTTTTCTTCTGGTTTTCATTTTCTCCCTCCTCCCTGGATAGTGGATGATGGCATTATCATGGATGGAGCATTTGCTAACAAGGAATTTCATATGAATTCTAAGTACAAAAATCATCAGAACACAGGGCACATGAGGTTGGCCTGGTGTATTGGCTGTTTGAAGTTTAAAAGAACAACAGAGACAACTTAACAGGAATAAAACAAGTATAGAAAAGAAACTTCCTTATTCGGAAAGAGAAAATGTTAAATTCTGCTGCCTTAACTACTGTAAAATTCACGTTGCATCAAGGCACTAAATTCTACTTTTTATCAAGGTAAAGATCAAGCCATCAAATTATTCCAGAGTTTTCTTTAATTCATTATGTTTAAAAATTGTGGGGCACTCAGTAGTGCTGTGGATGGGTAAACAGAAGGGAGAATGTGTTTCTGACTGTATTGAACCACCCTCATCACATGGAAAGGAAATGTCTGCAAACATCCCAGACTGCTGAGAGCACGGGATTGTCAGAAAGCTGATTTTAGAAATCTCTACTGTAAAGGCAGAAATACGGACAATACCCATATAAGGCTCAACTACTTCTTTTTGGGCCAGCTTTCTGATCTCAAACAGAGAAGGAGGCAAAGGAGATGTTATATTAAGGAATGCAAATGTATACATTACTAATTGGACATTAATACACTGAATAAAACTGGGGTTTGGGTAACTTAAAGGGTAAGTAAAGCATCCTCCAATGGATAGCGTGTATCTCATGTAACTATCAACCATGAGAGAGGAAACATTGTAATGATCAAAAGACAGGCTGTACAAGTCACTTCAGGTTCTCTAAGTAATCCCACTCCAGTATAAACAAATTTACACTGTTTTCCACCATATTTATTTATACATGGCGCTTACCCTTTCTGCCCTCTGATCTATGGCCTGGCAACCAACATTAGCAGGAATTTCAGGGATGCAGAATCTCAAGGCTGGGGACTTCACTTTTTTTTCTGACTTCTTTCATTTAAACCTTTGCTCTTGCAACCCATCTTATTGCAAGAAGAAATGATTTCAGCTACTTTGCACATCAAGAAGATTGACTGTCTACCTAACTTCACTCTTTTCCCTTCCTCCCCAGACTGTCCTGGTAGCTATAAGCCATTTCATTCAGCACCCAATGGAAAATCACTGAGCTTTGTTTAATTTACGGCCTTCTCCATCTCATTTTTAGTGAGTATAAGCATGAAATAAGAAAAAAGCAAAGCCTGAACTTGAAATCAGACACCCAACCATCTGCTATTAATAGAGTTACAGAGATACACGCTATTTCTCAGATTAACACTGTCTGTAATACCTTGTACAACAGAATATATGATGACCCATGATATATACCAGCCATCCTTGTAGTTAGATACTGTAATCCTGGAAATCTTGAGTTTTATCATGACCTTCATTTCAGCAAAAAGTCAGTAATAGGGTCCTTATGGATGCAACACCAGAGAGAAAATGAATAACTTTTTACAGAAGGAATAAGAAAGCTTGCAAGGAGATAAATCAGTCAGGGTGTGATGATCAGGCCACATAGGTGGGGAAGTTCATGACATTCTGTTGTAGAAATGAGTCATGAATTCTTCACTAACTGATTCATCCTTAGCACATGAAATTTTAAAGAGGACACATACAGAACAGCCTGTGTTCCACACGGAAGGCTCAAAATCGAAGAAGAAAACAGAAGAAAAATGGATGTTACAAAAGAGGATTAAGTTTTTAAAATTAGTGCGGTAACCTTGGGTTTGATTAAGAAAATGTCAGCTTAACTTTTTGTCTTCTGGGAGCAGACAGTAACTCATCACAGAACAGACCCCGTTTTTAAAGTAATTATTGCAGACTACACTGACTTAAGATGTTCAAAAAGAAGAAATTCACCTTAAATTGGAAACTGTTTCACATCTCATGCACTTCTGGTTGCTCTTCGCTGCTTTTGGAGAAGGGGATTAGTTTTGTATGTATTTATTTAACACGACTTATTTAGATGTAATTGATTCTCTTAAGTCCGGTCTATGCAAACTAATGTGTTCAAAGTAACCAAGTAATGGAAGCTAATATTTTCTTAAAAATTCAGAAGTCTGAAGCACTGGGCTATGTTATAATTACTTCTATATACACTTTGCAAGCCGATTGTGTATATTTAATCAGTAGCAAGCAGTAGGAAATTACAGAGGTGGTGCTAATTTTCAAGTCATTGAAATCACAGAATATCCCATGTTGGAAAGAACCTACAAGGATAATCAAGTCCAACTCCTGGCTCCACACAGGACCACCCAAAAATCACACCATATAGCCGAGAGCATTGTCCAGATGTTCCTTGAATTCTGGCAAGCTCAATGGAGCACAACCCTCTGGTGAATCTTCCCCTTATTTGAGGCAGACACTCAAGTCCTGCATCCAGACACCATTTCCAGACCAAGCCTTCTTTTGACACATTAAGCACTTGATCCTGTAGAGGTGAGTGTGATTTAAAAGGCTTAAAGAACACCACTGATTCTGTTAGCTTGCTTCCTAATGTCTAAAATATCTAGTAAAAGCACAGGAAGCAAAGAGGGGTTGCACATCTGTTCATGCCATCAGCAAAACTGACTTAGTGTCTTTTTCCAGTTGGACCCACGGAGTAACTTCTGTGAGACTGCTGACATTGCATAGCATCACCTGGGTACACAACCAATCCCTTGCAGAAGCTGTACTATTGAAATCATGGAGCATTTGCAAGAAATGCTGGCAAACTGGAAGAGATTGCTATTTTCTTTTGTTCACATTGCTTGGGAAACTTATTTCCCCTCTCCAATCTGAAGAACCGGAAAGACACCAAGGAGGCCAGAAGGGACCTATCTAGGGGACCATACGGGGAAGGGAAAGCAAGTTCTGGGTGAGGAGTGAACCCTTTTAAATACAATTTACTTCCTGACTCAAAACACCCATGGCTCTGTGCAGGAGCACAGAGCTTTGCTCCATCTTTGCACTGTATCTCCAGTCAGCCAGGACTTGGGCATTGCACAGCGATGTCACTGTGATGACATGTGGGCATCATGGGGACCCTTGAGCATCTCCCAATGGAACTCCCAGACAGTTCAGCTGGATTTTGCTTGCTGACTGGGAGAGCAAAGACTAATTGCAGAAATGCCTCTACATGAGAACTTTGATCAAATTGAGACAAGAAAAATTAAAGTTGAACCACCTGAATCAGAAACATTTTCTGTTACTGAGCCAGATAAGCTGGTTGAGTCCTCAGGCTCCTCTTGATCCTCCAGGAGAGCATCAAGGAACAGCTTGTGACACTGCTGTAGCATGGATAAAGGAAGAAGAGGATTCGCTAACTTTTTCTGATGAAGAGGAAACCAAATGTTTACCTCACATTTCTTCTAAGGAAAGCAAAGCCAGAGTTTTCTCAGCCCTCAGCTTTCCACAGAAACACTGGTGAATGGTTGAAAGTGACCAATTTAAGATGACTTTGTGGAGTCATAGTGGAAATTGTTGTAACTGATGAAGAAATGTCTAAGGTTGAAGTACTGTGAAGCAAAGAACCTTTGAGAGCTTTTTGGACTGAAAACACGAAAAGCTTCATTTGTCAACTTAATCTACATGGATTCACCAAACTACAATGTAACTGCAAAAGCTCTCCTTCAGTTCCTGAATTTCCAGCAGAAGAAGAATTTGCTGTTCACAGGAAGGTATGCCAGTTGCTCCACACATAAACCAACTCACAGCATTCTGGTAGGAGGGATGGAGACTCCAATAAAATAAGCATGGTAGTAGAGGAGATGAGGATGACAGTAAATACTCTGATTCCATTTCTTTCTTCTGTTTCCAGGTATTTTAGAGGTAGCATTGCTGAGTAGTGGAAATATGGATAAAACAGATTTGGCTTATAGCCAAATTTGAACCCATGGAATGAAAGAGAAGTAAATCAGGATATGATGAATCTATTTATTTCAATACATATGCAACATGTCTTGTTTTAGTCAGCCTAAGCCTTAGGATTAAACTGACCAATAGACCCTTTTCATATCCTTGTTTGTCTTGAGCAATTAAAAGCCTTACTTCCTGTATCTTGCTGTCTTTCAGTCCCAAATGGATAGGAACTAATTCTTTTCCTTTGCATGTTTTAGTTATTCTTTTAATATCACTCATGCTTCAAGAGAGATGAGCCACAACTGCTCAAACGCTGCCAGAGAAGAGCTGCCCTGAAGAGACGAGAGGCGGCTGCCCCTGCCCTGCAGGGACACCTGAGCGAGAGCCACCTGAGGAGCAGCCCTGGTGCCCAGCTCATGTGGGGAGCGGCTGCTGGGCAAGACAGGAGCCTGATGGCAACAGAAAAGGAAGAAAGGACAGAGATAGTGGTACCCATGGGCCCCCCGCAGCTCAACTGCACAAAGAATGCTGCCACCCAAGCCGGCACTGCTCCAACCCTGCCAGACCCTGTTGCAGCAGCACAGAGGGAAATGTGTCAGCCTATGGCCCCCTCTCTGCTGCCATAAAGCAGCAGCCAGACCTCATCTGCTACTTTTGCTCCTCCACCTCACACAGTACCCACTTTTACAGCTGGCCCATCACAGAAGGAACATTCCCAGCACCCACAGGCAGCAGAGTGACAGGTTCCTTGGGCCCTCCTTCCTCCATTCCTTGCGCAGGCCATGCTGGCAGCAGCCACACTGATGGCACCTGCCCCAACTGCAGCTGCAGCTCTCACAGGGCACATGCAGAGGATGGACCAGCACCCTAGTGCAGGACCCACTGCAGATAGTGAAAACAGCAGCACCAGCTACAGGTTCATAAGTTAACAGGTCATGGACAGTTCTGGAAAGATGTTTGAATAATAAGCCTTCTCCATTCTCAGGTTCTTTTATTTATTTATCTATTTATTTATTTAATGGTTCTGGAAATGAAATGTTTGAATAATGAACCTTTCCAGTTGTCAAGTCCGTACAAACAAATTCAGTGAAGCCCACACCAGAACCCAAAGTGAAAAATTCACTCTTCTCAAAATTACTGAATAGAAATGGATACAGACCAAAATCAGGAGTTCTGCCATAGGTCCGTGCCCACACATATGCAGAAGTGTGGCAAAGTCCCCATAAACAAACAAAAAAGGTACAACCTGTTTCTACAACAGTAGATAGGCTTAGGAACTCTCCCCTGCTACCTCTTAGCTGAGAAAACCACAGCTCACAGTAAACACACAGGGAATACTAACTACTAGGCACCTCCTTTGGCATCATCTTATCCCAACACACACAACAGTCTTCCTCTACAAGGTTACAAAGTATAGAGAGAGCAGCATGAGAAAGTCTCTGCACTTCCCACATCCCACACTGGGATGCCATGATTATATAGAGAAAAGATGGAGGAGGTAATCTCCGTGGCCCTTAAGCAAAGAGTCTGTAGCTTTGCCCATCCAAACAAGGGGCAGCTAAGCTTTCAGTATTGTTCCTTTCTCTTTACCCATGCACACAGAACAGGGTTAGGTACATAGAGCCACTGCAGGAAAAGCAGACGAGGAGGGGAAGCCAGCAGAACTTTTTTATCTGGGGCCTTTGTTTTGAGAGGTCAAGGAAGTCTGACACCATGGTTATGAGTCCCCCGGAACACAGCCATGGACTCACTCAGTCTGCCTAGTGCCCGAGTGGGAGTGCTGATGGGAACATTTGAAAAGAGCACAGTATAAATCTCCAGCAGACAGCTGTGTAAGTCACAGCCATGTTACCAAGGACAAAAATGCAAGCCCACTTATTAGACTACATCCTCTTTTAGCCCAAGTCAGAGTCACTTGAGTCATTCTGCAACAGCTTAACTAGCATATCACCAGGGCATCTGCTCAGCTCCTGAGAGCCCAACTCCCCTGTGACAGAAACCGAACACAAGACAGCCTTTTATTTCAGCGAAATCAGGAACAGATCAGATCTGGGGAACATGATGCTCCCAACATGCTGAATCACATTTCTTTCTTGGGCGCTGCTTTTCCTTGTTCCTGAAAAATTCCTTGCCCATTGCTTTAGGATCTTCTGGTCTGACGCTCCTTTCTTTCCTTAAGAAAGGGACTTCAGGAAGTTTAACTCAGTAAGCGGTGCAGTAAGCAGAGGACCTGATGCTTTTTCAAACACAGACAGTATCATTTGATGCTTATGTAGTTAAAATAATCCTGGGCTATGTCATACGTGTTACAAATCTACCAAAGACAGCAAAAAGAAATAAAACTGTTTCAACAGCAGCTGGAATAATGATAGATGCGCTGTAATCCTTCAGCTGTTTCCCACTATTTTAAAAGTTTGAGTCAAACTGTATCGACACTAAAACCACTCATTTTCCCCTCTTACCTCACCATACTTACGTTTTTAAGGCTTACATTTCATAGATTTAATGACTTCCACAACTAGGGACATCTTGTGTGGAAGACTCCTTAATGCTCGTGAAGCAACTTCTTGCCAAACTCTCTAATGGCCATCTCAAAGGTTTCTGCGGAGTAAAACATATCTGGCATGCACCATTGGAAGAGACAACACAACACATTCATTGCATCATCTAAACAAACAATAAAAATATTATTGTTTTATACAAGATGACATAAACAAGTACGCAAGACTTCCCTGGCAGACCTGCCTGGCCATGTCATTACAACAATTCTGCTTTCATATTTCTACCGCTCACTGGGAATACAACTTTTTTTATTTAAAATAACCACTGTAAGTCTTGCAGCTAAAAGCTTGCTGCAGCATTTTGACATTAGACATGAAAGACACAGTAACAAGCTGCTTCTAAATGAAGGCTCTGCACAGCCCTTTCTCTAACATAGCCTACATTTCAAAAGCCCCTGCAAGCTTTTCATCTCGTAAGGAAGTTCAAATAGTAAAACACAGTGAAACAAATATAATTGCCAATCAAGTGTCATATCAGAGAGCAAGCACATAGAAAACAGATTTTTAGTGATTATAAAATTTGTTGATGATTGTAATTCTTCAAAGACTCTTAGATCCTAGTTTACCTACAGAGAACACATCCCTTCCTTGGATGGATAAGAAAAAAAATGCATATCTGATAGTTCTGCCTTCCACTGAGATACAACGCTTTACAAAAGAGTAAATTCTGTATTAGTATTCATTTATCAAGATTTTCAGCAATGAAAAGAGCTGTATTGTTAACTCTCGCGCTGTATCTAAATAGGATGCATTCCAGCAGTGAGGCACATCATGTGCAATTTAACAGTGATAAAGCCATGCGTTAGCCAGCCAGGACTACACAAGTACATCTCTCATAGAAGCTCTCTGGGTGAAAAGGATGTCCTGGTACTTTGGTGAAAGGCTTCCTAAAGCATCTACACTTTTGTAACGAACAGTGGGAGCTCAGGGTCAGTGTAAAGAACACCACAGCATATAGCCACAGTTATTAAAGAAGAACACCGTACATTTCAGATGTGATTTCAGACCACCTTAGTTAGCAGCACATAATCTGCACAAAATGTTTATTTCAGTGAACATGACAGAGGCTTAAAAAAAAATGAGCGTCACATGCAGGTCTGCAGATTAGTCTAATTAAAATGAATTAACCAACCTCAAGGTTGAATTTAAGTACAATCTTCTCACGAAGACACGATCACTTTCTTGGAGCACTGCCCACATTTGTCACGGTTGGACATTTTGTTCAGAGCAGACATAACATTTTTGATAGTATACAGCGTGTAGGATAAAGCCGCAGCAGTTTGTCACGGGTGGGCTGATCCTCGCCCACTTGAGTTAGACAGGTTTCGGAGGACTTGTGAGAACAGCAGAGATCTTCTCTCATGATTAATAAGTACGCAGCATTGTTTGATCTCCCAGGAAACAGTGCTGTTTGATTTGGGCACGCTGTGATGAAATGTCAGTCGTATCAGCCCTGTCCTTTGTTCCTCCATCTATCTTCTATCAGATGTTAAGGAGACACCAGTATTTTTCTGGTTTTATATGATTATCTTTGCATTCTTTCTCACTGCACCACCCAGACCTTCGAGATAAGGAGCAGTTCTGATACCTCCAAAAAAAAAAGTTCTCGAGACTTATGATTCATCAGTGGCAACAGTCTTTGGTTTCTCCTGTAATAATCACTGTGTCTAAGTGTCCGTGATCAGCAATTAAGGATCTAGCTCAGAGAACAGGAGGGAACACAGCGTTAAGTAGACAACCAGTATGAGCGTCTGTTGTCTCCTTATCAGACTCTGCATCCATGACAAAAAACCACACGCCTGTCAGAGAGGGGAGCAGCCTCTTTCCCAGCATCACTTCAGTTAGGTTGGCTGGTCAGCCCACACTGAGAGTCTGATATCCTCTGCTCCTGGCAGCTGGGCCTACTATGGGGCTCACAGCAGATGTAAGAACCGGGCAAACGCTTGTTTCAGTCAAGCAGTACTTGGAGAATAAACTCTGCTAGACATGAAAAATAGGGAAATACACTTCATTTGTGTTAACCTTTGATCACCGGGCCTGTCAAGAGCAATAATTCAACACAGAAATGTGTTAAAATATAAAATGCAATACTAGAATTCAGCAATGAAATTAGCAGTATGTTGCACTTTTAAACTGTACACCTTTTGTTTGAAAGGTCTCTTTGTATGTCTGAGGGTTCCCAAATAAAGCAACCCAAAGACACAGCATAACAGTTCAACAGAACCCCACCTTCCTTACCCGCACTTCATCTGCCACCTCATCCTGCTCCCATATCTGCCATTCCTTGATATTGCTAGTAATACAACTGGGTTTTTATCTCATAAGCCCATTAAAATACTGCTTTAATACAGAAAAATCCTCTCTACACTTTTTCAAGGCAAACATCTCGTTTTATTTTAGCTCCACCCACAAGCTGAGGAAAAAAACACACAATTTTTGTCCCTAATTCAAATGCAGTAATTGCCTTCAGTGTTTAAAACATATTAATTACTGGTAGCAGACAGAAATGGGATTTCTTAATTTAAACACTGGATTAAATCATTAATCACATCTATGTCTGATCTAATATACAAGGCAGAAATAACAATAGTGATTCTCCCTCAGGATCTACCATTTCAACTAGCTGGAAAAAAATATGGTTTTTTTCCAAACAATGTAATAATATTTTATGTACGTACTTCTCTTTTTTATCTCTTTATGTTTATGAAATAGAGATCAAATCATTACACAAAACTGTATATTAAGTATTTAGGCTCTAAAATAATAGAAAATGACAGGATGGTAAAGAATATAAAAATGAATTTCAGAGAAAACATTTTTTTAAAACGTATCTTGCCATTGAGCCTCCTATAATTCAAGTTTAGAATTATGTTACTTTAAAACTCCGTGGTATTAGTCAAATAGGTCTCTGGAAGGAATACTGTTCTGGTCTATTCATCAGCATTTATGGGCAACTGGAACTTTGCTACCAGATTTGTGCTTTCTTTTCCTTTTGGAGAACATCTTTCATAACAGGTATCGCAGATCTCAAAAAGGGCAGACACCTCTCTTTCCTTTCCATGTGATATCTCTGTAAGAGTGAAACTGTTCTCATCTCTGTGATCCTTCATAGGTATCCTCAGTACTTCAGGAAGACATTGGAAATTAGCTGGTCAACTAATGGGGAATTTAGCAGAGCATCTCACTGGAATTCAGTGTGACTTTGACTTTATCTGCTGTCTACTGTCACACTTGGGGAAGTCTGCTCCGTGCCCTGGAACCATGGCCGCAATGAACAGCCTGGCTGTAGGCTATACGCAGCCATGGTAAGGTGCTCTCAGCACTGTGCAAAACCCTGTGCGGGTTCTCTTCTGGAGGTAGGTCAGAGCCAGCATCTGTACGCTGTCCTCAAGATTCCTGCAGGATCATTTAGCAGTGTTGTGTTCATGAAGTGTCCCTGTATCTCTGGCAGACATCTCCTCAGCTCCCCTCTCGGTGACCACAGCTCCCTCCTCATCTCCCCCTGCCAATGGGTGCTTGGATTCACCAGAGGAAGAGACTTTCCATCACTCAGGAAATCTAAAAGCACAGGAGAATGTACTGGTTTGCCTTTTACTACAGCTAGTATGAACCCTAAGGATATACAATACAGACTTGGCTTCCTGACAGATGCCTTTTTTTCCCCTCTCCTTCAAAACATAATAAGCTCTAGTGCCTTCCATTAAGCACTGGAGAAGTAAATCTTTGCCCACTGGTAAAAAGCGAGATTATTATTTGACTGTTTCAAGACTCATCAGTTCTCATTCTCTGGTTCCCATGGAAACTATCCCCAGTGAAGTTTGAGAGGGGCTACGTGCGCAGCAGAAATGCCGATAATAATGGAGAGAATTGAGTTTCTGCAGGGGGAAATCTTAAGTCATTTTGAAATTTTGTTCAGCCCTTGGATGGCAAATCATCTGCTAGTTTCATTTTTTTTGCCAAGCAAAAGATGTAGAAATGAGTATTTTGCCACAATGATTCTTCATTCAGGAGATTTTTAGGAAAAAAAAAGGTATCGGAATAAGGAAGTGTATTTTCTCTGAACAGAGATCTACTTAATCAGCTTAAAACAAAGAGTATAACTGAAATTAGTCTGCTCATAGACAGTTTGATGAGAGACCATATATCTCATTTTATGGACAAAATTCTGCCATCAGAAGCACCTCTACAGTCTCCCCTGAAACATCGAGACTGTTTTGCTGAGCCTGTACTATAAAGAAATTTAACGAAGCAAGAATTAATGCATAATTGTTGGAAGTGGCCCAGCATCCTCAAGAGAAAAACACAGAGCCAAGGGGGTACATTTAGAAGCGTGGAGAAAAAAAATCTGTTCACTTAAATACAAAATTTTGTAGGAGGTAGGAGAGCTCTATTAAATTCTGATCCTCAATGAATGAAAAGCAGTAGGTTCAATAATGACAGCAATTCATAAAAAATCCTATGCTCAAAATTAAAGCTAATTATCTTCTGTAGAAAGAAGTTATGCAGATTTAAAACATGCTGTATGATTGAAAGAAACGGTTATAATGACGAGCAGTACTACAGAGACCTGATTATCAGGTAAAGTATTACAGAAACGATGACTAGTAAGTGATTTTATATATTTTTTCTCAGCAGATTCAGAAATAGAATAGGCAAAGGAACAGGGAAAGAACATGGGCGCTCACATGCAGCCCTACGCAGACGGGAGTTAAAGGAAGCCAGCTTAAGGCTACACACAGCAGAGACCCTAAACACCCCCACAGCTGCATTGCAGCTCCTAAACTACACACCAGACCACTGCAAGTGCTTATTCCAAGGGGCAGCCCCCAGTTAAACCCAAAAGTTTTCTAAAAATCTGCTTCAGTGCAAGCACAAGATGAAGCATCTCGGCAGCTCTATCACTTGCCTATCCTAACTGGAGACCCCAGGGCCCCAGGCACCCAAGGAACATGATGCCTGCACTGAGAACATAGCAAAACTACAGCGTAAGCTTCACAAAATGAAGGATAAAAGCATGGCCTGGAACTCAGAGAACAGGCATTGCACGCACCAGCAGGAGCGGCGGTGTGCCAATGAAGGAGGTGCTGTTGCCCACACAGAGCTAAATGCCAAAGCTGCAGAAGGAGGCAGGGTTTCAGAGACATCCCCGTTCGCATTAATTGCCTGAGAGGTTTCTTGCTGAGGATGCCGATTCTTTCGGATCACCATTCCCCATATGCAACATACGTCACCCCAAATGTTTAACAGAGGTAATCCCAACCCCTGAAAGTTATGCACAATAGCCCATTCTCCATTTCTTCACTCTATTTCATCTAGATTTCTGCCCCTGCAGAGCTAAGTTTTCCATTTGTTAAAAGCAGATGGACCATAAGCTCTCTATTCCACAGGTGTGACCGGGATAAATGTACTTAAGGGTTGTGGCACAGGACAGACTGGATAGAGATAGAGAAGACCTGAAATCTTACCTATACAGACAGCAAATATAACTAAGGAGCAAAGAGTAACACGAAATGATACCGAATGACTAGAGCACTGCACTCATTTAAAGACTGAGCCACCAGCATTACAGGAGGAAAATATCCCCAGAGGCTACACTAAAACCACAAGCTTTCTGCACAAAAGCAAAAAGCAGCAGAACCACCCTCAGCATTTTCTGCTAGTCCTGCTGCTTACACGAAGGAAAGACAGTGACAGCCTCGGCCAGTGCTTACCTCCCTGCAGTGTTGCAGCATGAGTAAAGAGGGGAAAATCATAAGGAACTGAAAAAACCAAAATTAGATACAGATTTTTATCCTTGGATGGCAGAAGGGAAGAAGCAGATGAACGATCACAGAAGTGAAGAGCTTTGGCATAAAACAGAGTTGGGCTCAGATTGTGACCCTGTTGCTAGAGCTGCCTGGAGAAGGATATTTCTGCTTCACAAATGCTGAGATTTCAAAATCTGCTTTTAAGCCAAACCAAGATGGAATTTCAAAGCTCATGGTCTCCACACACGACTTCTGAAAACAAGCAAGATGCTTCATTTTCTATCAAATAAAGATCCTATAATACAAAAGCAGCATTTGTTATCAAAACAGAGAATTTAAAATTCCATCAGAATTTTCTGTTTTTGTAATTTCAGTCAAAACTACAATTTGACAAAACACTCCAAAGTAACTGCATTTTTCAATGAAATGGTGTGTGAAGTTTCTGCCCATACCTACTTGCAAATAAAATACATGGACAAAACCAGCAGCAGCAAAGTGGGAATTGGACATGGGGATCAAATCAGAAGACAAGTAACAACCAGGAAAAAAGATGGATTTTTGAAAGCATGAGAATGAATACGAAGAGGCTGTGTGCATTATCATGTCTCAGTGGAAAACATGTACCAACTCAGAGCTATACAGGGTTTCAAAACAGCAGTAATTTCCATTTTAAGACTACTGATAGGGACAAGACCACGCAGCGTGTGTATAAAGTAATAGAATAAATATAAATAATATAAATAATTCAGTAAGATAACAGCAAACATATTACAGTGTTCAAGTTATTCAGTTCCTGGACTGTCTGTGCTTGGTCGCTGTGCCACAGAAGCAGACCTCAGCATCCCTTTGTATTTACATCATTTTAGCACAGATTGACAGCAGAGCCTCGCTGCAGTAAATAACAGAAGTCAAGGACTGAAGCCCAGAGATAGCAGATCTAAGGTTTCCCATCTTCTCCCTCCCTCAAGCACACAAATACATTTGGGAAGTTGCCCATTTTTTAACTGAGTCACATAAACTCAGTTATATATGTAGAAAAACTATGGAAAATAGGATAGATGGATAAAAATAAGACCAGTCTGGGAGAACCCAGAAGTTTCTAACGTTCACCACTGCACACAGTTTAGAGCTGCAGAGCTGTTCAGCAGAGGGACTTACTTCGGAAGCCTAAGGTTGCCATCTTTTGGCATTGTGCGTGTAGTGTGTAGCTCCCACGCAGTGCCATTTCAGGAGGTCAAGAAACTGCAGCAGCTTTCATTTTTTACCAGACAAATTGCATATGCTGAAAAAAAGTAGTTTTTACTTTGAAGAGTTTTAATCAGTAGGAGCATCAGACTTCAGATGAAATTTCTGTGCTTTTCTCGTAGTCAGTACTTACACCACCTGGGTATGCTCAAAATAACTGCAGCTCAGTGCAAAGGAACTCAAATCACTCAGCGCCTTACATGTAAATGCTGCATCTGCTTCTTGAAGGGAGCATATAGAAGGGCTTTCCATTTTCACTTCCATCCAGCTCCTTTCTGTCTCCTCTTCCTGACCTTGGAGACAAGCTGGCCCCATGCTTATTCAGGAGTCTTCCGATCTCCTTCCTGCCACAGAGTGCCTACTGCTGCCTTATCTCTCCCTTGCCCATCCCACCCTGCACTCCCAGCTGTGCAACTTGCAATGCATCAGAGAAGGTGCCACCTTTGCTGTTCCTCATCCAGAGTGCAGCAGGCAGGATACCAGGCAGCCTGCTGTCCTCTCCTGGAACCAACGCGTCCTCTTTCCAGCTCAGGATCCACCAAATGCCAAATTAACTCTTCGCTACTTTCCAGACTCATGACGTTCAGTTCTGCTCATCAATTTCAGCAGGAGTTGTACTTGACATCAGTGACATTTTCATTTAAAAATGCTACACAAAAGTCATACGCACCCCCTAGTGATGAAATTAACATCTGTCTGGGTATGCCTGACACAGCTGGTGACTAAGAAAACTGGAGTAAGAATGACATGGGGATAATGTCATCCTAAATTCACTATCTTGATACTTCAGTTCAGTTCTGTGGATTCTGTCAGGCCAAAATCTGTAAGAAGTAGGCAAGGAAGGCCAACATCCTCCTGTGCTGCAGTAAGAGTACCGCTAGTTCAAGTACTTCAAGAGAGGTGATCCTCTACTCAGCACTGGTGAGAAATACCTGGAGTGCTGGGCCCAGTGCCGGGCTCCACAGTACAAGTCCAGCATGGACAAACTGAAGCATTTCCAGTGAAGGGCCATGATGAAGATCAGCGGGTTGGATTATCTGTCATATAAGGAGAGGCTGAGAGAGCTGGGACTGTACAGTCGGGAGAAGAGAAGGCTTAGGAGGAGCATATCAATGTGTGTAAATATTTGATGGAAGGGTATGAAGAAGATGGAGCTAGGCTCTTTACAGTGGTGACCAGGGACAGGACAAGAGCAAATGAGTACAAACTGAAACACAAGAAATTCCACTTAAACTTAAGAAAACACTTTTTGTCTGTGAGGGTGGTCAAACACTAGCCTCCATGCTTTCAGATACTCGAAGTCATGGCCTGGGAAACCAACTCTAGGTGACCCTGCTTTAAACCAGGGTCTGAAATTGCCATCAGTTCACAGTGACCACATATTTACTTTTCAAGTATACGTCTGTGCTTCTCTACTCTCAGCAGCACTCCTTTGAAACATTCTCAAAGTTATAATTCTAACTTTCAATTCACTCTGTAAAGTTCTTCTGCTATGATGCCTGAAAAATTTGATGACAGCTATTGGGGCGTTGATGGGCTGCTATTACTACAGACCAGGGCATTCTCACCGCTTCTTTTAAGCCATCTGTGTTTCTGTATTCTTTGGCATCTTGATTTATATTTAGGGTGTAAACTCCTGGAGTTAGAATTGGTTTTTTGTTCTGTGTTTATACATCCTCAAGCACCTTATGCATTCCTAGAGTGCCTGGGTGCTATGGTAACGGCAAACGGTAGTAAAACTGATCTGTTGGTGTGAGTTTGAGAAAGTACATTATCTATCACTTTTATTTTTAGATACTTGCTCAAGAAGGTTTTCATCAGAGAAGACATTCACTTCACTTAAGTTTAGCCATCTAACTGCCAGAGAGCTCACAGAAAGACAGATAAGCATCATTAGTAATGTATTCATCTCACTTATCTCAAGAGACTTCTCTGCCTCGCATGAACTGCCTGGCTCTTTTCATTTATTAGGAAAGGAGCACAGACACCTAACATTTAGCTGGTTGATATTATGCAAAGAGACAACCTTTTGACTAGACATGGATCTAAATACTTATCAGTAAGTGTCTAGCTTTGAAAATTTAGATCTAGATGGTCTGGACAAAATCCCATAGGATTTTTCTTTTTCCTCAAAGAAGAGCAGGAAGGCATATAAAATCTCATATAACAACCTGTCGCTCACGCAATTTAGTTGTAAGATCATACTTTACTACTCGCAGTCTGTCTTGACAGAAGCTGAGAGGACATTCCCATATGACTTCTCCTTGTGCACTGGAGTTGTTTTAATAAACAAGCATTTTTCTCGTCACAGACTGTAAAGCTGCTGCAAAACACAAAAAGCCAACTGAGCTGTTCAAGTTTCACTTAAACATGCTCAAGATCTGGCTTAGGTTTTTCTAAAAGATATGCAAATGCCTATGAACATAGGCCATATTGGAGTAGCACAATAACCTAAAATTCTGTTGAGGTCTCAGAAAGTACTGTTAGGATAACTCCAGTACTTCCGGTAAGTAAATGCTCCTGTATTTGGGATTCAGTATATTAGCATTTATGCTTGGGTAAGGGAACAGACTGTTAGAAGTAATAATGTATGACATTTATGATACATTAAATATTCAACTCCAACTGTATGATATCAGTGATTTAGCACAGCCGAGCAATTAACATCCTGCCTTTCCAATACAACTTAAGCTACGCAGTAAAAGTGAGAAAAAGGAATTTTTTCCCCAACACACTGACCAAGGCTGTGCAGTGTCCCACACAACTCGCAGCTAATATCGAACAAAAATTTAGATTTAGAGAGAGAACTTCTTGTTTCTTTGTTGTGAAATTCAGCCATGCAGGGAGAGAACAACTGTTCACTATTCTTTCAGAGAAAAGCACCTGTAAATGATTGCCAAGAAAGAGTCTCTTTGCTCACTTAATGATGTGCAAATATCGATCAAGGGCTGGGAATACTTTATGTTACATCTGTATTTCAGTAGGAACAGTGCAAAAACTCCTTCACAGATAATTATAGTAGTCATGTCCACAGTTACACAAAGAAGACAGAATTCATTTTGGAGCTTCGTCTGCTTTTTAAGCTTGTGAGAATGTGACTCCATCATCTACAAAAGTTGGACCTCTTCGTTATTTTCTGAATGGATGGAGAAGGATGGGAAAAGGAGCAGGCAGGATTTAGGTTCAGCTTTGTCTCAAATCTAAGCATGATTTTACTCACTAAATAGTCTTAGTGATCCTAACATGTACCTAAGTTACAGAAGAATACAATTTGTTTTTAAATAAACATAGAAAAAAAAATAATCAGGCCTTCAAACATAAATATCAGTTCAAGATTTAGTGTCGTTAGTCACAGAGTTCCAGTTACTAACATTAAAAAGGAGGTGGTGAAAAGAAGCCTTTTTTTCTCTGGTAAAAATGCTATTCTCATGAACAGTCAGCTGAACCCAAAGTGGGCAATCCGAATAAAACCGAACGTACTTTCCTCATTTTTCTTTCTTCAGTAAGTATAAAAGTCTACGTGGAATCTGAGAGAATTCGCTCCAGTCTGTGAATGTTCCCATGCCAATATTTAAAGCTGTAAGACAAAGCTCAGCCATACTGCGGCAGCCACACTACCAACATTTCAAGTCAGGCATTCATTAACTGAACAGTAATTTGATCATGTAAGTGAGCTCTTCCTGCAAGCTACCATCTTTCTTGTCACACTTATGCAAATTCGTTTTGCTTCCTGCTTTCAGAAGAGCTGTGCACTTAGCCTATACAGGCTAAACGTTTTTGTTAAATGCTTATTAGAAGTCCTTCCTCCCTAGCTCCAAGATATAAACAAGGGAGAAAGGCATAGAAATGCCATTTAGGAGCTACAATTTGCTACGTCACACCTACTTGAATACCAGGACCTTCGGTTTGGCAATTTCAATGGGAATATTCAGCTCTGTTCAACTATACTTACAGCCAAAATATGCTTATAACCTCACAGCGGTTGTCCTCATTCAAAAGCAACTTTCCATGCTTTTATAGTTCCAACATCCTTGTGTTTGTGAGGACAACGCATCTATCATCTTGCAGCTGTTCTTCTCTCCCACCACTCTGAATATTTTGCCAAGTCCTGTTGATTCCTCCATCACAATAGAACGTCCTTGAAAAATAAGCAAGTCCCTTCTCTCACTCCCGGTGGCTGAAACATTTGAGCTCTGACTGTCTTTCTTCTGAAATTCCTAAGCTACTGCTTTTCTCCTCTGTTGCTTTTTTCTAATTCCTACTTAGTACGCCCACAGCTGCTATGAACCCTATCCGTAAAAACAATCCTTCTTACAAATCATGACTCGCCTTACTAGCTTCCTCCATCCTGGCAATCAAATAGTTCCACTTCTGTTTATCCTATTCTTTCTGATAGGTCTGATTGTTCTTTCAATCCTATATCCGATCACATTGGATACTGGTTACCAAGCTGACATTGGTACTACTTCATATGATGCAAACCCCTTGCAGCAAACTTCCAGTCTCCTTCCCAAAACACATCACTATCATGCATTCCATTATTTTACATGGATCCTTCTAGGAACACTTTTACCCAAGAAGTGTTCCTCAGCCAAGCAAAAAGAACTTCAGCACGCAGCTTTCGGTGTGACAGGCTCACATTAGAACTTCACAGAGAATTAAACACTGCAATTCCTAGCTTAGCGCAGCTGATCTACTGCATAAAGGTCCTCCTACACGGTAAGCTCTTTCATGCAGAGATTTTACCTTTGTTCTGACATTTTGCTGAGAACATGTATGTCTTCAGTTCATATATATCAGACACTTATTCCTTCTAAAAGCCAAGTAACTCACTGCCTATCCATTTTTTCAAAAAATACAACCCATTCTCCCTCTCTTTACCCCCAGAGCTAAACAAGCCTCTAATTAATGACTAAATGACTTGAACTGCTATCTTGCCTGGTGGCAATAATTTTACAACTCAAGGTCTGTTACATACTTATGCATATGGAACCACGCCTTTATGGGGAAAACACTTGAATTTCTTCTTCAGATAGAGAATTTGAAGTGGTCTAGCCTCTATAAAATTGCATTCGGAATAAAGGAAAGCTTTATCTTCTTGTATCCTAACTTTAAATAAAGCTAGTGGTGCCCTACCAAAAAAATAATCAAAAATGATCAGTGTATGACACTGCCTCACAACTAGAAGTCTGGCAAGGGTCCAACAACTTTAGAATACAAGGAAGGCAAGGGTGTTCCCCTGCTCGTGGCAAGAAAATATGTTCAGTTTACAAAGCACGTCTTTCTATCTGGACTGGAGTTTAAAATACTTCAGTTCCACTCTCGTCTGGAGCCTTACAAGTGGAAGTCTATAAAGGTCACATCACTGAATAGCTCTCTGCTCCATTTTCATACACTGTGGACTCTCTTGCTTAGCTTTTAACAAACATGGTTACTGGACTAGGTAACAAACTCCTAAGCTTTGCAGAAATGACTGATTTACCTCAGAGAATCTACTCCCTTTAGAGCTTTATTTTTTAAGATTCCATTTACTAACTTGGAAAAGAAAACTGAAATAGTTTTTCTATCATTGTTTCCTTTGAGTTCCAGAATATCCTGCAGGTTATGTACAGCTCATTACTCTATTGGCAAAGTTATTACCTGTCAGCCGGTTAAAAACTTCTACCATAAATAGAACCGTTACTCTCAGCACTGTAAGTAAACACACAGCTGCATTTTACCTGGTAATACAGAAGGTACCTGATGCTTTTCTTCACTTAGCTCACTCCTTTAGGGCATCTACAATTGAACTGCAAACACTTCTCATTTGCTTCTCAAACCCAAACATTTTCAATTATCTTCCCACCCCAGCTACTCTCTCCTTTGCATCTCATCTTTTGTCTTCCTACCTTCAATATGACCAAAGAACACAAGCTATAGAGGTCTGAACAAGCAGAGTGACCACGTGTATCCACAAGAATGTACAGAAAGGGAAAATATCAGAGAAAGGAAAAAACCTGGACAAATAAGGCAGATCTTCAAAACTTGTGCATTAATGCCTCTCACCATCATTCAGGGCATGTAACCTCCTCTCAGCACCCAAACTACCCAAAGAAGGTTGCCCTGTGCTTAATTATATAGCAAATACATTTATGGAAATGCTGCTCTTGTACAGAAGTTTAAAAACTCGATTTTGGAATGTGGTCAGTATTACTAACTCATTTTTTTCCTTTATCATCACCTTCTGCTAACATGTACTGCTTCTGGGTGCTGCTTTTTTCAACTGAGAAATGACAGACACATTGATAGTCATTGAAGAAACAACAGACATTCTCTATTCTCAAGATGACAGCACAACAAGCTGGAGAGACCGCAGTGAGATGTTGATGTGTCAAGACAACTTGGTTACCACCTACAAGAGAGGAAGGAGGGGAGTGGACAAGCAAGGGAAAGAGAAAAAACAAACTCCTAGAAGTGGCCTGGAGGCAATGGTCATTCACAGACAGGAAAGGCAGGCTGAGGCGGTGGAGTGTGGTCTGCAAATCATTTTATACCAGAAAAAAAAGCAGCTCCTGCTTCTCCCCTCTGCCTATGGGAGAGACACCCTCAAGCAAGTTCTGCCTGTGATCTATTAATTATGAAGGCTCAGACACTACAGGTATGCTCGTGTTGGTAAAGCTGACCCATCGGGCATGTCGATGGTGGCCGCTGTGGTCCAGCTCAGACTCTGCACTGAGGTTCCTATTATGCTGACCCTAGTTGCGTTGCTTCCCCTGTGCTGGGTTCTCAGCCAATAACTCAGAAGAAAAACTTAAACTCAGAAACACCGTAAGAAATCACCGCATTCTAGAAGGTAGCTAAATTAAGCTGTATTGCACTGCTGACTTCCCTCCAGCAGACAACATTACCACAGCACAAATCAGAGAAACACACAGCAAAAGCAAAGACATTCCTTTCAAATGAACGCAGATCAGAGGCAAAAAAAAAAAAAAAAAAAAAAGCCCAAGAGTTTGCACACATTAAAACAGAGCAGTCTAAATACTGTTCTGGAGCTTTTGCAAATGTGCACACAAAAGAGCCATTTCTGCAGGAACAGAACATGTCAAAGAATGCAGACTATATTTACAGAAATATATTGTCTTGTACAGTTAAAGAAGAATCAGAAGGACAAAACCCCCCGCACACAAACTGGAGTGGTATCCTAAACTTTTCTGATTTGAAATTCGATGCGTAAATTAAGATTTAGGTCTGAATACTTGAGAAGAAGAAATGGAAGGATTTAAAAGTAAAAATTGAAAGCAGATCGGAGAGACTTCAATCCCCAAAGCAATTCAGAGATGCTGTGTGAAATGAAGGTTTTATTCTACAGTGAAAATGTTAAATATTCAGAATGTTAACCAAAACAAGGTAAGGTTAAATCAAGCTTTATATCTATTGCCTATGTTTGGCATAGAATGCTTTGTGTGTGCAAACGGCACAGACCGAGATTTTTACAGAGCAGAACATCACTTCTAAACAATGAAACTCAGCCTCACTTTAAATTCCTATTTGCTAGCAGTGCAAAAACTAAGGAAATGACAGACCACAGTTTGACTTAAAAATCTTTAGTAGTGCTGTGCTTACTATCAATCTCTTGCAAGTTACTTTGAATTAAAAGGCAGCAAGAGCCAATAAGAAAGCAATATGAAAAAGCTTAAAAGAATTCTTATCAAAACCTGAGGAATCCATTATAGATCTCATTTTGCACTGCTACATGGCAACTCTTGTGAAACCTGGAATGTAAGGTACTAATGAAGCTTAGTGGCCAGATATTATTAACCTGATGATGTTGTGAGAATTTACAACATTCCACTTTTTGCATTAAAAATCCGGAAAGACAATGTATTTCAATATGAGTCCACATGATCCACAACTTCTGCATGTGCATGGAGGCAAAAATCAGTGGCCCACGAGGAAGCTGTAGCTTATTTGCATGTGACAATTACAGGAACAAACCCAGAAAAGTAATGAAAAGCCTTTCTTACACTTCTGCAGACGTAGCTGAAAAGATACATCTCAAGTCTCCTTCAGACCTTAAGCAGAACAAGCCAACAACCCTTGCAGAGAGGAGTGGACTGGATCCAGACACAAGGCTATGAAATAAAGTTTGGCAAAACAAAATTTGTATGGAACTCTTATGAATATGAAGATCAGCGGTCTCTTACATATTACCCCTTCCTTCTCCTGCTCTCCAACAGCAGGCCTACATCTGACAGCATGCCCAGTTCACAATGGTCATGCCCTCGCTCACTACTGCATGTAGCAATAATACATACTGTGATAATATACTATTTTGTCTGTGTTAGGCAATCTAGCGCTCACATATGATTTATCAGCAGCAACTATGAAAGCTTTACCTAGAGAAAGCAAACCTGCCCAAGCTTTGATAACTACAAATCTTGAACCATGAATATCCGAGAAAAAAAAGTGCCCTAATTCTTTAACTCTCTGGGCTCCCAGAATTGAAATTATCTAATTTTCCAGGGTGCTCAGTTCTCAATTCCTATTGAAGTAAATCAGTATTGTGAAGGACAAGACCTCTGTAGGCCATTCCTTCCCGCATTCATTTCTAGTTTCTTTGATCACATGCCTTCACCTGCCTGGTCCTCTACTCCTCCAGCTGAAACTCTATATTCCAGCAGCTATTCATGTTACATTTTTCCTCTCATAAATTATGATACTTCCTAAACTGACATATTTGGCACCTGTGAGATATTTACCTTGCTAGTCAGACAATACCACAACACAGCAGTACAAGATAAGCTCCTCCTAAACAAAATATGACTTACTTGTGAAAAGATACAAGCACTTCATGTTTGAAAACATGGGAGTTAAACAACAGAGTCACCTAACACAGTCTTGTTTATATACTGCATTTCTCCTCTAAAGTAAACACATCTGTCTCCCTTGGTACTTACTCTCTGGGGACCAAATTTCAATGTTTGTTGCTTGCAGTCCAGACACATTTCATGAAGACATATCTATACCAAATACAAAACTAGTCTAAGATCCTTAGTTTGAACTTCATGCTAATCAAAGCTAGCTCAGATACGTTTAGATAAGGCACGCCTTTGGATCTCAGTTTAGACAGAATCACATTCAACAATCCTGGAACTGCAGCTGCATTCCACTCTTTCAGCCTCCACACTGTCACTGCTGCAAACCCTATTACTATACTCTGACATGCTTTTTATTTGTTTAGTCTTTCTTAACTGCTTGCCTTAAACTTCCATGTTCAAGATGGCTCTATCCATGTAAGGTAATATCTCATGCAAAAACACTGGAAAGCACGTGACAGTTATTTAAAAGAAAATATGCAAGTATTTCATTGTTCCTCCAAGCAAAGCTTGTTCCGGAGCAGAAAGAAAACTTATTCTTTGTTCCTTGAAAACCTTGGCCCTTCCTCCTATCATCTCTTTCAAATTTCATGCCTTCAGGCTACAAACATTCCATTTTTCATCAAACCACTTTCTCAAATCTGCCTATAACACTCACATCTGTCACAAGCTTTTTCTCCGCTCCTTTGAGTGTTTCTGCAACTCCCACACTCTTGGCAAGAACTTACTCCAGGTACGAATCCAACACACTCCTCTATTCATCATCTGGAATGCATGATTAAATTTCTTTCTTCAGAGTTGCTGCCCTAAGCTCTGGGTGTTTACTCTCCTAATATGAGGAGCTATACCTTTTCAGCATTGCTCTTGCTTCCACACCTTTGGATTGAGAATTCAGTAATGAAGCTGGATCTGCAGTTGCATACTCTAGCCAACACAACACTAAGATCCAAGGTTTGGAACCTGCAAGATTCGTGACAGGTGTTCTGCACCCCCCAGTTTGTTCACAGACTCCATCTCAACATGAAAACTACCTCTCCAAGGAAGCGTTGATTTATTGCATCAAAGAAAATAAAGGATTTCAGTTCACGGGCATACACAATCTCATGTATGTCAACGCACATGAAGCCCTTAAAAAGAATATGCAACATCCAGTCTAGATCTCATTTCAGAGGTGCTAAGTTACATCTGTTACAAATCCCGGTTCTAGGATGATGTCAATCCTTTCCATTAAATTTTGTAATAGATTATAGAATCAGAGAATTATAGGGGTTGGAAGGGACCTCTGGAGATCAATCCAGCCCAATCCCCTGCTAAAGCAGGTTCCCTACCATATGTTACGCAGCAAAGCATCCAGGTGGGTTTTGAGTATCTCCAGAGAAGGAGATGCCACAACCTCTCTGGGCAGCCTGTTCCAGTGCTCTATCATCCACAAAGCAAAGTTTTTCCTTATGCTCATATGGAACTTCCTGTGCTCCAATTTGTGCCCATTGCCCATTGTCCTGTCACTGAGTACCACCAAGAAGAGCCCAGCCCCATCCACTTGACATCTGCCCTGTAGACATTTATAAGCACTGATAAGATCCCCTCTCAGTCTCCTCCAGGCTGAACAGTCCCAGGTCTCTCAGTCTTTCCTCATAAGAGAGATGCTCCAGGTGCCTCATCATCATTGTGGCCCTCAGCTGGACTCTCTCCAGCAGTTCCCTGTCTTTCTTGAACTGGGGAGCCCAGAACTGGACACATTACTCCAGGTTATTTGGTGAATTTGACAGTTTGGAGATAAACGCATGGAAAAGTCAGAAAAATCCTGTTGCCAGAGACAGAGTTGAGGATTTACTCACTCACCCTGCTTGCATTTTCTACTGTGCTCATCTAAGTCATTGTTTCTCTCATAATTCCTCTTGTGATAACTCTGTACATCCAGGGAGTGTATCATCATGCAGCTGCACTCCAGGGCATATGCTCTGCTGAAACAAATAAACACAAATAAAGGTTAATTCAAAGTATAAGTATTCTGTTATTCCCACAAGCAGGACCTCTGAAGTGCAGAGGATTCTTAGTTAAATTATCCATAAAAGCTGCATAGCTTTAGGCAGCCATATATTAACAGGAGTTAGAAGTTCTCACTTTTCAGCCATTTACTCTGATAATTGTATTTCACATATGCTTTTGCAGAGACACCCACTCTTACCTTCTCAGACGTGGGAGGCTTGCCTTGATGTGAAATGCAAGAAAGGCTGAAACAAGAAAACTTTGAGTATAACTTACGACTTAATGAACAATGAAGAATCACTTCAGAATTTTTAACTAATTGAGTCATCACACTAAATTATCTTTGCAGAACTTAAAAGAAATTGAGCCAAATTGAAGAACTGGAGGTTTAAGAATAGCAGAGCTCACAGAAAGAGGAGGAAAATATTGAGGCACTTAATGCTGGACTAAGTAGCCAACTAGTCTGAGTACTACAGACCTTTTAATAAATTCAGAAAATGGTTCTGTACTATTTTTTCCTCCATGACGTACCAGTATATGTATTCAGTATTTATTTTCTGTTACCTTCTACAGAACATAACTGACACAGAGCAAGGAGAGAAAAAATAAAACTTACTGTCTGTATAGCTATTTCTATGTTATCTTACTCAGATATTAATTCTTTGAACCAATATACTCCCTTAACGTTTTTACCAGAGGAAAATTGCAGGACAGAAATCAGGGTCCATAGTTTTTTGTTTTACACTAAGTTATGAGCTCTCAGTGAGTACCCTGTCACAGTTATGTTTGAAATAGAAATCTCTCCTCAGTGAGAAGAACATTTCTATACTGTTTCACACTTGCTGCTGTCCTGTGGCAGAGAGAGAGGTGGGCAAACATGGGCCATCTGTGCTTGTAAAGAGAGTGACAGTTCTTCTATGCTGTTGACAGGAACCAGTATTTCAGGTGGAGCAGAGTATTTGAAAAGCCACAAAAACTATTCAGACACACAAAACTGTAATTTCTGTAAAAAAGTAGAAGCCATCGGCATGCAGGTCTGAAGGCTCTACAAGTGCTCGTTCAGCAAACTCAGCCTCCTGTGGGTTGTTGTAACTCAGAGAGTGTTTCTGTTCTCTCCAAAGTCCTTTTTTTTTTTTTACTATTGTCCTTGTTTATCACTTTCATATTTGGGCATATGCAACGTTCTTTCTCCTAACGCATGGTATTTTCCAAGACAGATGCCAAGTTCTAGTAAAAACTATCACATTACATAATTCAGTCTTTTGTGCTCCTTTTACTCATTTCAAATTCCAGAAAAACCAGAGTTCCAAATTCCAGCTAAAAACAGAGTTCAAAAGTCTATTTCTGTTCAACTTTGGAAGATAATTTTGAATAATGGGCTTTGTTTTCATAAGATTCTGTTGGGTGCATTTCACATAATACTAAAACTCTTAAAAGCTTAATTTTTGAAGATTTTTCTGCTGTAAATAGTTTCTACTATCATACTGGCATATTAAATGTAATTAAACTTTGCATAACAATTAGCACTTTACTGCAATCACAGATTGCCACATTAATATGCCAAAAGGCTTCCAGTCATTACTAGAAAGACTAAAGTATGAAAGAAATACGAGTACTTGGAAAAGTAATGAAAGGTGTTGCTACAGACTCCTCAGAAATGGTGAACAGGAACAAGAATTGCAGTTAGCCTGAATTGTCTTACATAATAACTACTAATTTCCCTACAAGAGTGCCTTTAAAAAAATATATACATATACATACAGAGTATATTTTTTCCTCCTTGGGTGGGCTGATTTCCAGCAGCACTGAGCACTTGCAAGTGTTCAGTATCTATAAAGATCAAGCTACAAGCACCCATGTTCGAAGAAGCAAATGGATTTGGTTGCATTCTTTCTGCGTGAAGTTGACTGTCAGCTGTGCCTGAAGAAGAAAATAAACCTTAGAATCAAAGCTGCAGAATGCACGAGGAAACAGTAATTATGACTACTGCATCCATTAAAGAAATGAGGTCTTTGTATTCTAGAATTTAAAAGTTTTAGCTAAAAGGTATCATATACAGTGTTAGAAGCCAGCTCTTCTACTCGCCAAAAGAAATGCACTATATTTGGAAGATGAACCAATTTCTGCAAAAATGTCCCAACTGCATTCCTTTCCATTCACTTCTGTAACAGCCAGCCTTTCAATTTTGGTACAAGGAGAAAGAGTATTTCTCACCAGTATCAAGTCATCAGTGGTGGACATAAACAAGTTGTTTTGATCACATCGCTTCATGTTATGAATGCGAGTAAGGATGGAACTCTTAAAACATGCACAGCATTACCCAAAGTCTCTCAGATAAGCCAAAGGAAGTCCGTGCTCTACACTTGGGAGTGGCAGCCTCAAGACATGACTAACAAAGAATATCTAAAAAGGCATCCACACCCAAGGGCTCCAGTGAAGGAAGCAACAGGCCAAGGCAGGTTCTGGCTATATTTCCTTACAGACTGATGGCATGTTACCACTTCCTCTTGGGCAGTGTATCCCATAAACACATTTCAGATAAATGCAGTCTTCTTTCTGTGCAGACTGGCAGAGCAGTGAACTACTGCATGAAAAACCTTGACAGTTGGTGACTGTTTTATAGCATCGGTAGGAAAAATACCTCAATGTTATATGACTTGTAAGGAAAATGGTAATCAGTAAGCTGATGACAGTACAAGTGTGTTTACAAAAATCAGACTTTTAACTAGCATCAAAATTATTGTTGGATGAGTTAGCTATCTGATGCAGTTATGGCACAGCTGCACCTGTGCGGCTTTGTACAATGCCATAGGGAAATGAATAAAAAAATCATCTTAACAGGTGAGTGGAAGTAGGCCTACTCGAATATAAAGTGCCATGAAACAGAAGAGTACTTTTAGACAGTGCTAAATGAAAGAGTGTAATTTCTGCTCATAACTATCTGTGTAGTCAAATAAAAAATGTGAATACATTCTGAAAGCAAGTCTCATTGGAAAAAGAACCAAAAAACCTTTATGTGGGACAATGACCTGGCTGACTAGGATGCCAGAGCATTTTGCACCTGTCTGTCAGGCACAATTTCTATACCAAAGAGCCTCTAACTATATAGGGCTCCCCTTCATGAGAAGGATTATAGGAAATGTGGAGCTGTAGCAAGATTAAAACCAGACAGGTGAAGTCTTTTTGTCTTTTATTCCTCTGCTTCTAAAGTGCTCAGTAAGTCCAAATGTATTTTGAGTAAGCCAGATTTTCTCTCTCCTCACCAAACCTCAAGAGGATATTGTTATTATCGCAAAGACATTTACACTTGTAGAATTCCATGAAATTAGAATTCTCTATGCACAACAAAGGAGTGCTATTTGCGTAGATAATGGAAGACTAACCATCTTGTCCCTATTTAAATGGGCTCTTGTGTTAACATATGCAGCAAAATGTTTATAAAACATTTGATATGTAAAAAAAAAAATCTACTCTCCTGTGCCTAATTGCCCTAAGGTATTGCAAGTTTAAATAGTAAGTTAATCAAGCTTACTAAATAATACATAAAACCACTGTTCTACTTCTCTACGCAGTTTCACTACAGGGACTACACTGCATATACAATATAGGAAGCTGAAGTGCGTAGCTCCTACACAAAAACATTTGCTTCCACAAAGGTGTGAATACTGTCATCACTTTTGGGCTGCAACACAAACAGCAGCCAGGAACCAGCAGTTATTCCAGAAAGAACACACAGCCCTTGTGCAGCCCAGAATAACCAGGCCTGACGTGGCGAACCGACTGCATCCTTCCCTGAAGGCATCACTCAGTGAGACAGCAGCACTGGGGAGCAGTGAACTCCACTCACACCACAGCCCGGGAACGGGTCCCTGACCTCCCCCTCCAGCACTCTGCTAGGTGGAGGTGCAGCTGCTGAACGTTTTAAGGAAAAAAAAAACAAACAACAACACACTGGGCTTGCAAGTAAAATTTCGACAGGAACCTAAACATATGCAAGACTTCGTTAACATCACACCCACACCCCCAGCTGACCCCACGCTGCACCACCTCCCAAGATGGCGGCGGGCTCGGGGTCGGTGAGCGGCTCCTCCCGGCATGCCCCGCGGGGCCGCCGCGCTGCCTGGAGACGGGCGGGGCGGGGCGGGAGGATGCTGCGGCCGTGGGGCGAGGCGGCGGCGGGCGGAGGATGCGGCGGCGGCAGCAGCAGGCGGACGAGCGGGCGGCGATGCGGTGCTGCGCGGGGCCCGGGCCGCGCGGAGGGGGCGCGCTGACCACGCTGCTGCTGACAGGTCGGTCACGGAGGCGGCTCAGCGCGGAGAGCGGGTGCGGGCCCGGCAGGAGCGCGGAGCGGCGGCTCCGGCTCCATCGGTCTCCTTCCCCCGCGGGTCGGCGCGGTTACAGTTCGCCCCGAGGGCGTTCTGCCCGCCTTGCCGCTGCCGAGACCGGAGGAGGCTTGGCGGTGCCTGTAGCGGGGCCGGGTCCGGGCGCAGAGGCGCTGCGCCGTCGGGTGGCTCCGTGCCGGGAGCGGGGCCGCTGCCTCCTCGGGCTGGGACGGGCGCTCGGCCCCCTCCTGCCCCGCGCACAGAGCGGCCTTTCACGTCCCGTCCCGCCCCGCCTTTCAGAGCTATTTACCAGCCCGAGCGCTTAGTGCAGCTGTGGCAGGACTGGGGCTGCAGAGGTTTTCGTTTCTTTCCCCAGTCGTATAAATAACGGCTATCACGTAATTCTCCGGTCTCCCACCCGCAGGGTTCTGCAGAGTGAAAGACTTCCAACTGCTCCTGCTCACCCGCAGCCAGCAGTGCTGACAGGGCTCTGCTGTACCCCCAGGGCAGCAAAATCTGCTGCTAGATCTAAGTTTATTTCTCCAGGTTGTTTTGTGGTATGTGGGATCGGTGGCGTATCATCTGAAAAACAACAGTTTGCTCAATATCTTCTTGAGTAATATTTGAATAAACATCTAATACCTTATGTGTGTGACCGTACTTGTCATAGGGTACTGACAGCAGGTGTGTCATGAGGCACTGGAGATATTACAGATGCAATTAGCACCTAAGCGTTAGCTGTTCAGTGCAAGGATAGAACTGAATCTCTTGAGTAGAAGGTACTGCAAGATACTGCTTTCTCCTAATGTGGAAATTCGTCCTGCCTCTCCTGTCTCCCTCTACAGAGCACAGCTGTGGCGTAGCAACCAGGGGAAAACTATGGCAGTCCTGAGGTGAACTCTGTCTGCTAAGATACTAATTCTAAAAAGGCTCTACTGAGATGAGCATCTGGAAGATGAGTGGTGAGCTTAATCCAGGCTCTCCAGTAAAGGAAGAAGTTTTGAGGACTTCTTTAGGGTTAACTTTTCCACTTCAGACTTTCTTAAGTTCAAACTGCAAAATAGATTGCTTGAGAATGATACAAAAAAGGAACCGTGAACAGTATTAAGTTTTTGTCTGTGATACCTATATAACCTTTTATCTTCATCAGAATAGGATTTTGCAATATGTCTTTGGACTGAATTCAACAACTGCACAGACTCTTGCAGTTCAAATGATATAAACTGTCCCAAGTGCTAGCTTGATTTCCGCCCCCCCAATGCAAAAAAAGTAACACTGTTTTTGTCATAGCTCTCCAATGTCAGCCCTTGAGCTGAACCCAGCTCCCAGCTTTCCTAGAATCTGACCTCTCAGCTATAACAATGTGGGAGAACGTCCAACCAGGATCGCTGGCCCCGAGAAAAGCCACAGCCCTTCATAAAAATCCTTCCTCTTCAGTTCTGTTCTTAAGTAGATGCTGCAGTACTGCAGCACTGTTTAGGGGCAAAAATACGCCTTACAGACAAAAACTGAACATGGGAAGAACCACAAAACCCATGATTAGATTTGAGCTCTCTTTTACTAATAGAGGTCAGGTTTTCCTGTTTCTCTTGTAGCACTTGACTACAGAAGAAACTTGCCTTCTGTTTTTTTGTGCTTGTTGAAGATCTATGAAGTATATACTTGGAAGCTTTCTGAAGGAGGTGGTTTGCTGCCAGAAGTCCAGATTGTTGGTCACTCTGTCTTGACTTCTTTCCTTCCCCCATAGAGCATTAACTCGAAATTCAGTGATTTCAAGAGACTTTAAGAGTTCAAAGAGCGATTTCAGAGTCCCACATTTGATCCCAAGTATTGCACTTAGACGGAAGGAGCTGCCTCTCAAACAGTAGCTGATGGTCATCTCCAGTGCTAGGAAAAATGGGTCTTGACATTGTTGGAAGTGGCAGTTAAGGTTAAGCTTTTCTAATACAAATTAAACAGTTGTTCTTTACTGTCAGAGTAAAAGACATGGTAGAAGTTTATATGAGAAAACTACAGGTGCTCTGCCATACTAGAGTTTGGCAGGCCAGTGAATTGTCCCCATGCTCTGCTTGTAAAGAAGTAGTGGTTATCAAAAAGTTAGTTGAATGAGGGCGGCCATTTTGCAGTTACCTTGTATTTCTTGAGTGAAAGATTAGTTGTCTGTGCCCATGGTGATCCTGGAATCTGTTTTGAGCCAGTAATGAATCAGTGGATCAACTGAGTCCTATTGCTCCTTCCCTATGAAGGTGGTCAAAATAAAGAAGGAGCTTATTAATTCTCACTTCAAAAGCTGTGATTATGTAATCACATTCATTTGTCACGAAGCTGTGCCAGAAAATACTTTCCTGCCCTTCCATGGTTAGTGTTTTTCAGTACTTCCCTTCTAGGCACTAAATCACTTGTACAGTGCCACTGAATTGGGTCATCTGGCTGAGAACTAGTCCACACACAAGCAAAAATTCTGTTCTCTGTAATTTATTTACTGTCCAGGATTGTTATGGGGTCATTTGCACTGGTGCGTGTGCTATGTGGCCGAGATTGAGCTGGGATTCCTCTCCTTCAGCAGGGCTGTTAGAAAATGCTAGTTTGAAAGAACTATGAGGCTGTCACAGGCTGTCAGAACAAAGATTCAGGAGTGAATCCCTGCACGTAAGGACAAAGGAAGATTTCTTCCTCATATAGGGCTCTGAGTATCAGCTAGTGAAGATGATGCCTGTTAAGTCTTTGTACTGGTCTGGAGCAGATCTATAAATCAAGTCTATTGTCAGGAAGTACTTGCTTGGATAAATAATTGTAGAAGGGAAGAGTCGTTCCATTAGGAAGCTTTTCATTACAGAAGGTCATTATGTATGGGTAGTACAGTTTAGGAGATGTCTTAGAGATCCTAAAGCCAGACTGCAAGAAGTTAGGAATTTATCTTCTAGATGTAAGTTATAGTATGTGAAGAAAGGCCTATTTTTGTTCATGATGTATTTATACTTGGTTAAGAGTTCCTTACAGAACTTCAGACATTAGTCACCACGATAAAACCCTCTCTTTAGAAGAGAGGTTGTTGACAATCAAACTGAGAAGAACAAATTTCTGAAGTAGACAAGAATATATAGTTTGCAACTACTTTTGGACTCTTCTGCAGTAGATATTGATACATTAACGTGTCTTGGGATGAACATGCTTTCATCACTGAATAACCAATATCCTATGACATTGCTGTCTTAGTAGTGAAGAAGGAACTCAGGTCTGTTAACTGTTTAATTGTAATACCTAATAATAATAATACTGGTAAAAATAGGGCAACTTTCCATGTCCATCAGTTCATGATTGTAGCTACATTTGACATTTCCCTCCAGCTGAATAGTAGAGGCTCTGCCTAAATGTTCTTACAATTGAAACACAAACAATCAAAATGTCTTTTTAATGTAGATTATTTTTAGTGTTTGTCTTCCCATGAAGATGGGAAGTTAGAGAGAACCAAGAAGTGAAGCAGGAATCTCAACATCTTGAAATGTGTAGATGTTACAGTCATGAATGGATGGAACAGAAACAGGGAAATAATCATTACCTATTGAACACAGATAATTATAGGAACGTTTATGGGGATGGAACTATGGGAGAGGGGGGAATGCAGGGTTTTGAGAGGTGAAGCTGTGTGCTGCATTAATAGTGGGAGAAATTAAGGAGAGATCCTTGCTAAGAAGGCAGTAAGGAAGACAGGGAGCAGTGCAGAATGGTTGGCAAATGTTAGAGGGCAGTACAGCAGTGGGGAAGGTGAATTGGTCTGTGGTGGTCAGGCCCTCTTCGGATTGTGACGTGGGCAGAACTTGTTGGGGATATCTTCTCTGGTTAACATTCTGCTGTTAAATATTCATATTTAAAACCTTCATGTAAGACCTATGCAAATATAATTAAAGAAGGAGGGCCGTTAGATCAAGTCCCATGCACAGAGCTGTCAGTTGCTCCTGTGTGTGCCTTGGCTGCTGGTAACATGTAGCAAACTGAAGAGCCTGACGCCATTAACATTGTACTCACACTGAGAAGAAAGCTGATCACATTATCTCTAGAATTTCACTTTGATAAAAACGAGTATGAACCCCTGCACTCTTTAGTATAAGGCCTCTTTTGTTGTCCTTTAATCACATTCACAGATCTTCCCTGAGCTTTCTTCATGTTGTCACTGTGCTGCTTGAAGGCTCCGTGTAAATACCAGACACGGCATTTGAACGGTGATCGTATCTGTGTCAAACACAACAAGAAAATCTCCCTGCTACTCCTTGATGCACTTGTTTATGTGTTAGCTGTTCTAAGCAGCGTTCTACTGAAAGCTTCTGTTCAACCAGCTTCTGTCATTACCTGCCACATCTCCCTAGTTTCTGTCACCAGAGTTCAGGATCCTTGAATTGCATGCTCTGTAATGTAAGTATGGCATGCATTCTTTGTTCCTGGGTATGCATTTGGTTTTTATGCTATTGAAGAGCACATCAGCAATCACCTTAAACCTACCAAACAGCTCAGTGTTCTGTGTAGGGGCTTGCCATTTCCAGTACTTATTAAACTCCCTGCCTTTGCTTTTATCTGCCTATTATAACAGTATATACATATATGTATATATGACCTGAAAATATTTAAACATTCCAGTAGCATAAGACCAGTGCCAGAACACTGCGAGACATAACAGAAATTTGATACAACAAATGAATTATCTATCAGACTGGTTCTCTTGCTTGAGATTGCTGTTCCTTATGGTGAAAGCTGTTGAATGGGCAGTATGTCCCGTTTCACACCTGCTATTTAAAATCAAATAGATGGTGATATATATATATTTATATTAAAACATTACACTGTAAAGTGTGGCATCTGATTAACAGACATACTTTTCTAGCTCTCATATGGACTGCTGCATAGGATACCCACTGCTAAAGATAGGAAACTTGTGGACAAGTCAAAGACAGTGGACACTTCTAGTTAGAAATGCATCTTGGAACCTGTCTTTTTTTTTTTTTTATTCTTCTTATGCTTAAAGATGCCCAACTGATTTTGCATTTGGTTTCTTGAAGTGCTGGATGATGTGCAGCACGTCCAGGGGTAACATGTCAGTATAGCTGTCTTTATCAAACAAATGTGTGGGCTCATCATAAGAATCAGTTTGAAAAGACGCATTAAACCCTTGCTGATTGTGATTAGTACTCTTCTGCATTTAATTCTTCATTAATCAAATCTGGTGCTAATTGTTTTGCTGGGGATTGGTGCGGAGCTGAAAACACTCTAATTTCCTCATTCATTCTTCCATTTGGAATACTGGAACAACTTTAGTTTTCCTCTTTTTTTTTTGGAATTTCTTGAGCGTTCTTAGTATTACTAAAACTTTGCTCTAAAGGTCACGCACAGCACTGGGTGAGACAACCCATAGGACTGTTGTCTTAAGACAGTCCATGGTAGGTGGTTCAATTCAGCAGGGAGAAACTGTCCTGTGAGGATGTGAATAATGCTTTTTTTGCTGAACTGGATCATTTGTGTATATTGAGAATATAAAGAAACTTAATGAATTCAGAGTTTAGAAATGCTACTGTACTGGAATGGTTATTTCAGTACATAGGGGGTCTTGTTGCACTTTAACCTCAATAAAATTTAGGTATGTGGGGTAAATTAGCATTAATAAGTGTCTCAGCCACATGCATAGATTCAGTGTTTGTGTATCCTGACTGCTGCTTGAAGGTCTGTTGACCTCCTAAATCCGAAGCAGTGTCAGTAAGGGAATAGCTGGCCAGTGTAGCTGTGCCAGCAGAAGTTTCCACGAATTTTTAAGCTTCCAGTATAAATGATAGTTGCATATTTAGAATGCATGTTTGTCAACAAAGATGTATCTGAGACAAAGTACTGCTACTTGTTTCTGACACAGCTATTTTTATATGCAAGTTAAGATGTTAGTCTGATAACAACTTCTGGCTGCAGTTTGTATTCCCGAAGTATGTCAAAAGAAACACTATTTATTATGGCCATTCTCCCCTTTCTAGCACCTCACTTGCAGTTCCTTTATCTGCACTTTCAGTTGGCATGTAACTATACAAACAGCTGATGCATCATTCATCACAGAGGAAGGGGAACAAAAGAACAAAAAGCTGGAGGTGAAGAAGGAGCTTCTTCAGGCGGTTCTGCTACAGCTGAAGCTGAGCTCTACAGCTGACATAAAAAAGCTCTACAGCTGCTTTCACTCTCCTTTATGCTTTGCTCCTCACCACGTTTAAACCTTGTGCTGCCTTCAGCTGTTCTGATTGAAACATTTCAGGCAGTTCTCTGGCTGTATGGGATGAAGATAACTACTTTGTGACTGGTTCTTTTCTCAGTATTGATTATCGGTTATGCTGCAAGGCGAGATGTTCAGTCCCACGTGTCAGCTTCTTCATATGAATAAAGCTGTGCTCTTGGTTAAGATACTTTCCCTCTTTTGGTCCTAATTATGGTCTATTTTGGTCCTATTATGCTAGGGAAAGTAACTTTTAGCATGTCTGTATATGAGATCTTACCAGTGCAAATATATTTATCACAGAATGTGCCTCATTGTATTTCTTACCAGCGTAATCATGTCAGCAGAAGGGTCTACAGATGCTTAAGCATTTAGTGCACACTTACTGCACTTATTTGGAGAATGAATGTCAAAAACTGATCATCGGGAATAATATTATGTACTGATAAATATTCATGTCAAACACTGTCATTTTCTTACCTGAGATTCCTAAGGTCTGACTAAATACAAACCAGGTTGAGAAGGCATCTGATCCCATCTGATATTTAATTTCTGGAATTTCTGTTGGTTTGACTAATTTTTTTTTTCATTTGTTTTATTCTGAAAAGCTTTTTTGTTAAGCTCTGCTGATGGCAGTAATGGAACAGTTAACTGGAAGACTAAGCAAGCCAACAGTTATATTATCAGCAGAATAAAGGCTGTTGAGAAGAATGGTGAGTTTAGGTCATAAATTTAAACACCATGTTGGTTCAGTCAAATATGCTTTTAATATTACTCTTGCTTTTTCAGTCATGTCCTTGTTTTAGGAATAAGGTGCTATTTCAAGGTAAGTAATTTGGAGGATTTTGCATCTCTTCAGTCTTTTAAGCGTTTGCAGACCTGTGTGTCTATGTGAGTTCTCCCCAACTTTTCCTGTTGCAGCTATAGCTTTGCTTGAAATAATGGCTGTGTGTACACCTAATATTGCATATTTTCTTATTGCTGCTGTTTGCTTGGAAATACCTCTGCGGTTTGCTTAATGCAGTAACTTTTCTGAAACAATTAAAAAGAATCCCTGTGTATACATACCAAAAAAGACTATTTTATTGTCATTTGTGAAAGCATACATAGAATGATTGTACCTGTGGTACACTAGTTGAGAAAGGCCTGTTGTCGTTGCATTAACTTCCCAACCAGGTAGGCAGGCTAAATTGGCCCCTAAATAAAGGTATTTATAGGATTTCTGCTAAAAGGCAATGGGGGAAAGAGCTCAATGAGATTTACAGAGAAAGTGTGTGGTTATTTATTTATTTTTTTTCCCTGAAAATCATCAATATTCAGACTCTAACAAACATGGTGAATCTTCTAAAATTTCTGTGGGCTACAGGCATCTGTAGCTGATATACAAGCTCTGCTGTGTGGCTGTTAACAGCTTCTGGACTGGAGGCTGATACAGTCCTAGCTGAATTCCTGGCTATGCCCGTGCTCAGGATCTCTACAAGAAGGACAGCTGGGGCAGTTTCTCTACATGGTTCAAAGAAAACGATGTACTTTTTCCAACCTTCTGTTCCCAATTTATCTACTTTTTTTCTTCTCATCTGCAGAACTTCTGGCCTTTCTATGTAGAACTTGGAAAGGCCTCTGAGGGATTGAGAAACAAGAAAGAACAACAGTAACAATGCTCTTGAGGAAGCGAGTACTGTCCTTTTTTATCATTTTTTTCCTATTAGGGATCTGTTGTGATCCCACATTTTGATTTCTCCTCTGTGGTTTTATTGAAGTCTTTCAGAATCCCCAGAATTTGCCCAGCCAACATGTGCTTGGCAGTTGCTGTGTGAGATAAGCATCTAGAGATTGCTTTGTGTGTTCATCCCTGGATCACTTAGGATGATTACACATTCCTCTTCAGTCTCAGGCAATCTTATGAAATTAATTGTGGGTTTTAAAAGCCTCTGGAGAAAATAGCATTTCACGTGTTTCATTATTGGAAAGCTGTGATTACTGTTGTAAGCTGAAGACAGATCAGGTCCCTTCTCATTCTGAAGGAAGTTCACTGGGGAAAAAAAGGTGAGCTTTTCTGACAGACAAGGAGGGCAAGAACTTGGTAATTCTTAACCTCCAGGGTTGTGTCACTGCACTGTATCTGTCACTGTAAGATGTATTTTTTTTTTTCCTTCAAAGAAGCATTATTTTCACACCTATATCAGTAATCTTAGTGACAATCCTTAGTAGTATGTTTACCTTAGCAGGAGAGAATGTCTCATTGCTAGGGATGTGCAAGTGTTTAGTGGTGGCAATAGATTTCTTATCAGATATAAGAAATAGATTGCTTAGATTGGCAACTTCTATAACTTCTGGTTCTATTAACTTTATTCCTTTCTAAAACTCTGTATTTTTCTCAGCTTTTCTGCTCTGTGAAGAATCTCATTAATGTCATAGGCACCCTTCCAGCTTTTCTTGAAGGTATTTTGAAGGCACTTAAAGTTTTCTTGCTCTACTTATGGCTTATTCACAGAAGCAAATGCAGAAGTGTTTGGGATCATTAACTTACTTTAATTTTGCAAATCAAAACTTTGTACTGAAGTCTACATAACTAAAATTATGATCACTGGTTTATTAACCAAAAAATTGTTATAAGCTGAATTTAAATTCCAAGGTCTAATTTAATTATTTTCTTTAAGATAAAATCTTACTGCCAATTCTATTCAGTACTGTGTCAAAAGGAACTTCTAAAACTGAGAGAGAGCAACTCCAATGAGCAGATCATTACACAGATAAACAAGGGATCATGAGTACGGCTGATAATTTTCCAGCCAGCTTTGTATAAATTAGTGGGAAAATAGCTGGTTCTTACTTAACACTAGGCATCTAACACTTCCTAACAGTAAAAAGATCCTGTCATCAATCCTTAGAAGAGAATTCATTATTTATGGTGTCTTGCTGAGGCAGTGATGTTTAATGGAAATTTGCTAGCTGCGGAATTTGATCAACAGTGTACTGAGAGGTTGAGACTATTTAATTCTGAATATCAGTCTGAGAAGATTGGGATGTACACAGCTAAACGTAGAGCTCTACAGTACAGATGTTTGCTCTCCTCTTGGCTGTACCGGGTGGAGATCTAGAGAGAGCAGTGAGGAATCTAGGACATGATTCATCTCATTTTACAGGAGAAATCAAATTAATCAACCCCTAGAAGTGTCTGTTTCTCTTCGCTGACTATAAAAGGAGCCTGGCTGACTCAGTGGTGGATGTTGTTTCTGTAGGCATCTAAAATTAGGTGAGATAGATTCCAGAAGGAGTACGTGGTACAAGGGGTGGAATGTCTGTGATTAATTCCTAATTAGTAGTGTTTCTTTTAAGTGGATCTCAAATGAGAAGATTGGTATAATGATGAGTCTGAGGAAGTTTTAGCAGGTTTAGAAAATTGAGCTTGATACGAACTTCTGGTATTTCTTGCTCATTAATCCAAGCATTGAAATTAGCTCTTTCATCTGCTAGGAGCTATGAGTTTGTTTCGACGACTCCAAAATCTCTTTGAGGATCACTCTTCTGTAATACGGTATTGCCATGCTGCATGGCCTCCAGATGCAACTTCTCCTACAGTTTCTTTCAATTAGCAAGCAAGGCAGGCGCTGCATATCTCTGTGTCTCTGGCTTATCTTTATTTACCACTCGTGTAATCCTCATTTAATGTACAAAACTTATCACAGTGATTGATTCTTGCAGGTCAGTGACTTGAATAATAATATGGGATAGTAATATGACCTAGAGTCAGTCCGGTTAAGATCCCGTGAGACATCTGCTAGATTGGTATTCTCTATCTATCCTTGAAATTGAAACTTGCCAATCAAGTGCATTTTATACATTTAATGTGTCATTTCTAGTTCATTAAAATATACCTAAGTAGATATACTTTCATCATCCAGGTTTGTAATTGCACAGAAATGGCATATTGTTCTAAAATGAGTTTCCTTCAGTTTTTTAGCTTTAAATCCTGCCAGATGTGGCTTTGGTGGTTTTTGTTTGTTTATTTGCAGTCGGTGTCACCTGACTGACCCATTATTACTGATGCTGTTTTTCATACAACCATAACATCTTCAGGTATGAACTCTCTAAACAAATGTTTATATGTAGGTTATTTGACCCTACTGGTGCAAGAAAACCTAGCTGTAAAGACTTGTATAAATCCTTAGCTGAAGTGAATTGCTTTGCTCTTTTCTGCCCTAGAACTCAAAAATCTGCCATTTTTGTTTAGTGAGGAATCTGTGCCATTTATTGGTAAGATTCCTCTGAATTCCTCGTATTCCTTACTTGTATTGTAAAACATTAAGGAAATGTGACTGTATCACTTGTTTAATGTGCTTTTATTTATGTAATGTTACAAATAAACCAACTATAAAAATTACAGTGGGCTCCCTCCATTTTTTTCCTTGTAATAAGAATAAATATGTTGTGCTACTTACAAAATCCTAATGCGGCCAGTTTTGCTTACTGCAGCTTTGGAAGGGATCCTGTGGGGGAAAGAGAGAGTTTGCTCTGCATTCTGTTCTTAAATCCATGCAACCTTTTTAAAAAACTTATTAACAGGTATCTAATATGTGTTGCTTTCCTTTTCCCAGATGCCCACGTTGCTATTGAAATGCATGTGGTATGATCTAGAGCATGTCTCATTTTTGCTTTTTTCTGTCTCTTATCTTTCCTTCTGCTTTTCAGTGTACACGATTCTGTCTAAGGTGCACTCTGATCGGAATGTATACCCTTCTGCTGGAGTTCTTTTTGTTCATGTTTTGGAGAGAGAGTACTTTAAGGGGGAATTTCCTCCTTACCCAAAGCCTGGTATGGGATGCTAAGATCTTCCATATTACGTAAAACTATTGAGAAAAATGTTTTAAAAATTCAAATATGTTTAACGTGTGTTGCAGTGAAGCGTTTAATGTACAAAGGATAGGTTTTGTTTCTATTGAAATACCTTCAAATCTTTTCCGTTTTGTTATCATCTATTGTGAAATGATGCATGTACCCATGTTCTAAAAAGTGTACTTAATTTGAAAAGGCATAATAACATACACTGTATATCAGAGATTAAGTAGTATTCATTTTCTTTGCTTTCCCATGAAATATGGATTGGTGGAAGTGTAATAATCATTTGATGAAAATGCCTTTTATTTGATCAGTCTTCCAGAAGTAGTATGAAGGGGCATTTTCGAGTATAGAGTAACCTTGAGACAGAAGATGAAAATACATATGAGACTGTGCAATGATTTTTTTTTTTCATTGAAAACAAAACCTTTTTTTGGATTCAAACTAAGTCCTATATTTAGGCAGAGTTTAATGTTATTAGGCAGTTAGCTTGTAGAGAGAGAGCTGTTATTTCTCGTGTGTGTTGTTTTGATACACATCTAAATTTAAAGCCAAAGGATTGATCAGTGGTAGGGCAGAATATGAATAAACAAGCTTAGGAGGGGAAATGAGAGAGAACAGCTTGTCCTACATCAACGAAAGGGAATGAATATAGGCATAGGTTTTTTTAATTATTATTTTTCTTTTTTTTTAAATACGCTCTATTCCTATATTAAAAAAAAAAAGGAGAAAAAGATTAGGCATTTACTGGTTGTGGATTGTCTTTCAAATTCCCACAGCCCCAGTCTGTGCCGTTCTCCTGCAGCATTAGTTTGATTTCAGATAGTCTGAAATTTCTGACTGGCAGACAGACTGTGATCATATCAGAAACTGGCTGTAAGACCAAAGCCTGCTCTGCTTGCACGGTCCCTATATTTATATCTGCCACTTGCGAGGCTGTGCTGTGCCACTGATATGACAGTGGTAAACCAGAATGTATCACCAGTGCTTTTGAGATTTTATTCCCCAAATCATTTGTGATGCTGTAACTTTTACTATGGCAATAGATCACTGTGACATCCCAAGGCAGTTGAGAGGAAGGTCGCATTGCACCTTGGTGCTGGGTTAGTGTGGCCTTCCTACAGTTCTGGTCCTCTTACCCACAGCCAGATGTGGAAAAGCTGGCCTGAAAGCTAATCACCATTTGGCAGCTCTTTGTATGTGTCTCTCAGATGGAGATGATAGTTCTCCTTCCTTCACTGGACTCATTTTCTTCCCTCAGTGGCAGCCTGCTGTCACCTTCAATTGTCACCATCTGACAATTGCTGCAGGTGCCACCTCTTGGCTGAGCTTGAGGGCTTCAGTGCACATATGTGTGCACAGGTGCAGAATGGGTTTGCTTGGCTCTGCGCCACTGAGGGTCTGCAGGTCCTCAGCTATGGCTGACTTTATCTGCAACAGCTAAAATAAGCAGTTGAAACCAGCCATTTGGAAGAGTACCAGTAGGGACTACAAGAATTGCTCTTGCAGTTTGGTTTCAGGGGCGTCTCAGAGATTGCATCTGGACTATGGGCTACTGTAGCCATCTGTGGGTGCATTTTGCAGGCACGTTTCTTCTTCTTTTTGAATTAATTTATTCTCTTAAAAAAAAAATAAAAATCTACTGCCAGGCTGTTTGTGCTGAAAGTTTTTATGTATAGATAGCAGAAGCTTTCAAGCATCAGTGGTTACATGGCTGCACTTTGTGCTAAGCCCTTCCAGGCGTGTTGTGTCTCGGGAGTCATTGTTAAAGTAAAATAAATTAAAAAAAAAAGTAACTAAGAGACCTTTTTCATAGAATCACCAAGGTTGGAAGAGATCTCTAAAATCATCCAGTCCAACCATCCACCTATCACCAATATTTCCCATAGAACCATGTCCCTCAGTACAACATGTAAACTTTTCTTGAACACCTCCAGGGATGGTGACTCCATCCTCTATCCGTACCTCCCTGTGCAGCCCATTGCAGGGCCTGACCACTCTTTCGGAGAAGTTGTTTTTCCTAATGTCTAGCCTGAATCTCCCCTGGCACAACTTGAGGCCATTCCGTCTAGTCCTATTGCTAGTTACACGGGAGAAGAGGCTGACTCCCACCCCACCACAAACTCCTTTCAGGCAGTTGTAGAGAGGGATAAAGTCTCCTCTGAGCCTCCTCTTCTCCAGACTGAACAATCCCATCTCCCTCAGCCACTCCCCATCAGACTTGTGCTCCAGACCCCTCACAGCTCTGTTGCCCTTCTCTGCGCATGCTCCAGGACTGACTTGTAGCGAGGGGCCCAAATCTGAACACAGTACTCAGGGTGTGGCCTCACCAGTGCTGAGTACAGAGGGAAATTTTTGGGAATTAAAGGACTGAGACCTTTGTGCTTTTGTCAGTAGGGAGGTTAGATGATTTGATCTTAGGTGGAACAGAAAAATCAGACCCAGTAGTCTAGGAAGCACAAGAATGTTCACCTTTATAGCTGGTTATATTTTTTAGATATGAATTTCTTGATACTTTCAAGTGTTGAGCAAGAAACCAAATATTGCTGATGTATTAAAGATTAGCAGTTTTTTTTCTCTCTTTGAATGTGTTTGGAAGACATAGCTGGAAGTCAGAATAAGATTTTTCTAATTGAAATAGAAAAATCAATGCGTATAACATTTTGTTACAAATATTCTAATATTGCTTTTCCTATCTAGGTGAAATAAGCAATGATCCTATAACATTTAATACCAACTTAATGGGTTACCCTGACCGACCTGGATGGCTCCGCTATATACAAAGGACGCCATACAGCGATGGAGTGCTGTATGGTTCACCAACTGTAGAAAATGTGGGCAAACCAACTGTCATTGAGGTATTTTCTTGTTTGTCAACAGGTATCACCTCTTAGAAAACAAAACAGGAACAGCTTATGAATGACTGTACTTCTTTAGATATTTGAGTTCTGAACTTTGTAGCATTCTACCCTAAATATGGGTCAGACTGGGAAATACTGTGTTCAATCAGTAAATGGGTTTTAATTTTTTTTAAATTATTTTTCATCAAATATTCTCTGGTTCGTTATTCGTATTTATTGACAGACTTTATTTTAATTAGCAGTTTCACGTATCTCATTTGGCTCTTATAGTTGTGGCGATGACAGGACCCCCTACTTTATTTTTGACAGTCAACTATCCAAATGTTTAAAAGCATCAATTATTCACTGAGCAGGAATTGAAAGGGAAAAAGGGCTATACTTTGTCATGTGTATCGTAGCAGAATGAGTGAGACACTGCGCAGTTCACAGTGTCAAGGAAAATCTGCTAATTAACTTGCTTCAGCCATTTTGCTTCTTCAACTGTACTTTTGTCTTTAGCCTTTGATGAGATTTTTTTCTCTAAATTGTGTTTGATGTAGTTGTCATCCTCAAGAATGACAACTCTAAAAGTTAAGTTATATGGCAGATAATTTTACTCGTGCTTAATTCACTTTTGATTTCAACATGACTAATCACATCTGCAAAATTAATCATGTGCGAAAGTACTTGCAGACTCTAGTTAGCTTTCTGTAGAGGGAACCATTATTTAAAATTGTTCTTTTTAAAATGGCTTGTGTTTTTACATTCTAGGGTCTAAATCAAGACCTACACTGCACGAATGAGCACAAGCCTATATTTGAACTCAGTCTTGCCTAGCATACGGATTACTTCATTGTGGACCTATGTTTACATGTGGCTTTTGAATTAATTCCATACTATGAAATGAGGGCAGGTGGCATTTTTTTCTGCTTCTAGTAGGAAAGCTTCCTACTACCATCTGAGAATCTGAGAGAAGCAGTTGCATAGCCTGAATCTTAACTTTCACCATGTAGTAATGCCTGAGGTGATGTCGTGGTTTGGTAAATCAGTTGGACGAGACCTTGTAATTAGAAGGGCATGACATCATGCTCAGACTGACGTAGAATGGATAACAAAGGAGATTAGCTCCTTTGAAAGCTGTGCTAATGCAGTTTTATTTAAATGGATACTGAGCACAGAGGCAGTTTCCACCATTGCTGCTTTACTAGTCAGAGGTATACAGGTGTCCAGACTAGCAGCAGTCATTGCTGAAGTGCACACTGAAAATGGCTATATTACTGTTGATATGTGGGTTTCGTGCAACCAGAGATTTGCTCTACCTCACGTCTCACAGTAAAATAAACTGGATTGTGAATCTAAAGAGAAAGGTTTGTTTTATTTATTTTATGAAAAATTTATCACCTTTCAAGAAATAAAAAAGTAGAGAAAATATTAGTAGTGGTATCCAACCTCATTCTATATTTGTTATGAATGTGCGCATGATTGTAGTTCTGTTTCGGAGTAGTCATGCAGTAACCACTGAGAACTCTATTTGACACTTGTGAGCATTTCAGGCACCCCATATATTTAAAATACAAGATTGGTATCCTGGTGTAATTAGATAATGAATCCTAAGTTTCTAAAAATAAGAGGCATGAGAGTTGCATCTATCTACTAATTTTCAGTTCCTCTACAGTAGCAAATTCCAGTATTTATTCAAAACTACTTGTGTTACAATGCTTATGAATCCATTCACACAGTAATAACTCCCTGGGAGTAGAGCTAAAACTAAATCCCATTCCCAAAGACTGCAATTGCTTGGCTCCCAATAATCTTTTATTCATGTATCTAGTTAGTTTAGATCCCTAAGAGCTATCAGTGAATGTAGATCTCAGTACTGGGGGTGTGGGTTGGAATGGAAAATGAAGAAGCCCATCTTTGCTTATGGTTCTTTCTACATCAAAGGTAACAGGAAAGAACATACATGTATGGCAGAAAACTTTTATCTGGACCAAAATATAATGCATTTGGACATATCCCATAGATAACTGTATTTGTCCAAAGACTGATAGAGAAAATTCTGGTGTCCTGACTGAAAGGTAGTACTGTATCAAACAGGAAAAAAAACATTTAGAAGATGATAAGTATTTTTAAGTTACTCATTTTCACTGTTTCCTTTACCTAATCTTCGTATTTCTCCCATCATCTTGTAATCATTTCTTTTTTATTCTAGATCACTGCATATAACAGACGTACTTTTGAGACAGCAAGACATAATTTGATCATTAATATAATGTCAGCAGAAGGTATGTACAGAAAGTAGCTTGTTAAGGTTTGAATTGAATAATCAAAAAGAATCTTTTGGACCCCGGTTCTTTTAAAATAAAGAACAATGTATAGTTGTCTGGCCTTCAAACCAAATGTAGGGGCACAAAGGGGATGTAAGACAGGTTTTCCTCTTTTGATTCAATTTTTTTTAATTTTTTTCTAAATTATTTCTGTCAGGTAAAACTATGTCATGGTATTTTTAAGTATTTTATGTTTTTTGAAAGAACAAATTTCATGATATGAAATATTTCAGCACAGCAGGACTTTCTACAGCAATCCTGCAGTTGAAATCGTGTATTCAGATCTTCTGGTAGCAAGGTAACAGTTTTGATCCCAATGCTAGCACGAATGTAACTTTATCTAATGAAGTTTCAGGAGCTGAGAATCTTTTCCTCTAGTCTCCTCTTCCATCTCCCAGTAACTTCATAAATCACTCGTGATTTTCAGTTTCTGTTATAACTAATGGTACTAATTGTTATTTAAACAAATGTAATCATTTTAGGTTCAAAGTGAGGTACTTTGAATACAAGATTTTTGGAGAGGCTTATCAATCTTAAAGGGGTATTGCATTAATCATTGCTTTAAATTATTTGTTACAAAGTCGTTGTTTAAGGCCGAACTCTTTCTTCTTCATTACAACTAGATTTTCCGTTACCATATCAAGCGGAATTCTTCATAAGGAATATGAATGTAGAAGAGATGTTAGCAAGTGAAGTTCTTGGAGACTTTCTTGGAGCAGTGAAAAATGTATGGCAGCCAGAACGTTTGAATGCTATAAACATTACTTCAGCACTAGACAGGGGAGGGAGAGTTCCGCTTCCTATTAATGACATGAAGGAGGGGTAAGCACACCTGTCAGTCTGGTAGATTTACTTTACTCTTCTTTTCTTACTGAAAGGCTCAGTATTTTATTCAGGATCTCCAGAAACCTTGAAATTACTGTTTTATATTTTCGAAATCCAGTTTGGTGTTAGATATGAAAAGTTTACTGATGTTCCAGGCCCCCATTATACCATGGATTTATCATGCTATTTACAAATAAGAGTTCCTATCCATCGATTTTTACAGTCCAACAAATACTAATAAATTCCATTAGTTACAAAATAGTAGTAAAGATAATGATTTTGAAATTCTAATCTTAATATTGAGAAACTGTTTAGTATGGTTTTTGAGTGTTTGATAGTTCCCAATTTACAAAATAAAAGTTTATGAAACAGAATGGTATAGACTATAGGATACAAAGTCACTCCTATTTCTGATAGGACAAAGGGAAGTGGCTTTAAACTGAAAGAGGGTAGATTTAGGTTAGATGTTAGGAAGAAATTTTTTACTTACAGGTGGAACGGTTTGCCCAGAGAGGTTGTGGATGCCTCACCTCTGGAGGCACTCAAGGTTGGATGGGACCCCGGCCAGCCTGATCTAGTGGCAGGCAACCCTACTTGTGGCAGGAGTTTGGAACTAGATGGTCTTTAAGGTCCCCTCCAACCTAAGACATTCCATGAGCATTTAGTGTTTAACAGTGTCATGTGTAGCTATAGTCTTTCTTACTGAAATCCATGATCCCTAATTATGTGCTTCAGGAACATTGGACAGATGAAAGGTATAAGCTTGAGGTATCTGAGGAGTTTAGATACTTGATTGTGAACTGCAAGAATGCATTATTTCCAGATGTGATTCATAACCATGCATTCTGTTCTGAAGTTTGATGTTTCATTTATAAAATAATAAGGATCCAGTCTTTCCAAAATACTGGTTGTGGCAGTGCTTTTCCTTGGCAAAATTAAAGGTTTCTTTTGGTATACGTTGTTTATTAAAATTATTTATTAAAAGATATTTTTGGTGAAGTAATATATAAGAAAGAATTGGTACGTCTAAATCCAAGCTATGTGCAGACAAGATTGTGGTTTCAGAGTCCTTGTTTTGCATTGTTTGGTGAGAGGCATCCTCAGTCTGTCACTCATCTCTTTCTGCAGTGTGTATGTTATGGTTGGTGCAGATGTTCCATTCTCATCGTGCTTACGGGAAGTGGAAAACCCACAGAATCAACTGAGATGCAGTCAAGAAATGGAGCCTTCAATAACGTGCGACAAAAAGTTTCGTACTCAATTCCATATTGATTGGTGTAAAATCTCTCTGGTGAGTTGTTTTATTATTGCATAAAAATGGTATTTTTTAAGTACAGTATTTCATTCTAGACATCATCTAGGTAAGAATTTTGCCAGCCTGGCCAGACCACCATGCTGAATTCCACTTAATTGTGACTGATTGATGTTCTCCATTTAGCAGCCACTCTTAACGTTGTGAAAAGATTCTGCTCTGTGGGCAGAATTCTGTTAGAATACAGCAGCAGTGAAACAACCATATTTGTTTTTGCTAATAGTGATTTATATAAATGACCAAAGTACTATAGACTTGCAGAGCTAAAAGTAATGAGAATTATTTAGACAGTTCGTAAATTCAGTGTGCTAATACTGCTAGTTACACTTGCTTTCCTACAAAGTATATAAAGATGTATTGCTTTATTTTTTTTCAAATATTGAGTCTGCAGCACCGAGTAGTTAAATAGTATTTCTGTGCTGTCAAAATAACTTTCCAAATTGTTTAAACTTATTTCATGTTAAAAAGATTTGAAATAGAGAATAGTCTTGACTAGTGAAATCAAAACAAACAGGAACTCTCTTCTTGAGGTCAGATGAATACATGAAGAACAGTGACTGAAAACAGGTCTATTTTCCATTCAAGGATTATAATCCACAAAGAGGTTTTTATTGTTATTTTTACTCAATTTTGGTAAGGAAAATCAAGAACTGATCCAGTCTCCAAAGATGACTTTGCAGATAAGTTTGAACAAGGATGGTGAAGGTACATAAAATAAAATTGGATAACTGGTGAGCAACATTCAGATATTACTCAAGAGGAAAGTGAAAAGGAGATGTGGAAGGATTTTGTACAATATTAACAAAAACTGTTGAGGATGAGAAATGTTATTCGCTCACAAAGTCCATTAGATAGCCTCCAAGACTTTCCTTCTATGTACTGTGAATTAGGAAAGCTGTTTGAAAGATGGAAAATGATACTTGTTTTCAAAAGAATATCCAGATTACTTACTGCTTATTGGCTTTCTGTTGAGAAATTGCAAAAGGTACGTGTACACAGGAATACTTTGGCAACACCTGAAAAATAAAGGCAGTCAGCCTTTAACAGGAACAAACTATGTCAAGTTTTTGATTTCCTTTTACAAGACAGAAGTAGAACACAGGTGCAGCAGCAGATGTCATTTCTTTCTGATAATGTTTTTCGACACCATCCTATAAGTAAGCTGAGGAAACATGGCCTAGATGAAACTATTAGGGACTGAGTGGTGAACTGGTTGGATAGCCATAATTGCAGCAGAATTACTAATAATTCCCTGCCATTCTCCATTATTATGATGGATGATGGAATGTGCTTATTAAATTAGGCTTGCAGGCCCCATGAAATTGAAAGAAACTGCATGTGCATGGAAGGACAAGGTAGAATTCTGGAAGACTGTGAGACAGTGGAGCAATAGTCTTAGAAACAATAATGAATTTCTTTTCAAAAGGGGAAGCAGAGGAATAGTACAGTAATGCACAAATAATCAGTTCTGCAAGTGCAGAATGAAGAGCAAGTGGTTAGGACTACTCCAGGAAAAAGGTGTGACAGTAGTGATGGCTCATAAACTAATCATGAACCAGCATTGTCCTGCTGTCTTGAGAAAGGCAGAAGTCACCTTGGATGTGTAAAAGGAACAGACTCCCTATGAGAAGCATAATTTTCTACAGCAGATAATTGCACGACCTTCTTAAACTTGGCACTTGGCACTTGTTTTGGCAGCATGCCCTAATAGCTGAATTTAGACAGTCTTAGGGGTGTTTACTGTTGCCAGTGGCATTGTTTCTGCAGTCTACAACATGGTGCCTCAAAGAGGAAATAGAGGCAAGCCTTGCTATGTCTGATCATAGTCAGCTTTTTCTGAGGCAAGACAAGGGGCAGAAAGTCCTCCGAGATCTGTGGACTGGGAAAGTTGAGCTCCATTTCCCATAACCATAACCTTGACCAGTGAATGAAAATAGAACCAGTGCATCCTCTTCCTCCCACGGTATGAACTGACTTGGGCACTTAACAACGACATCAAAGTGTTAGTGGGACCCAAATTCTGAAAAGATGGACAACAATACTTTCTTCCTCGTAACGCTGTTGTCTGATAGTTTGTTCTCATTCCCTGCATGGACTTCTGCCCCTCACATCAGTAAGTGCATAAATGGTTTTACTGCAGCTGCCTAGGTCCGGAGGCTCTACTAAGCACCCAGGTGGAATTGATGTACCTAGTGTAAAATATTCTGCAGAACGTTAATGAGTGGAGAGTCTTGCACTTTAAAAATACGTTCTTTCTAGCATTACCTGAAAACCTTTTCATCCCCCACACAAGTTTTAATGTGCCCTTTTGTGAATTTAATTACAAATTATAAAGACATGCCCATCAACTGCAAGATTTCTCACAAACAGGCAGAAGGAGAAGCGGGAAGGCAAATACAGTTTATTTTCAATTAGGTAGATGAAGATAATAAGAGTCAAAAAAATAGGGAGATTATGGGAAAGGCCATCAGTTAAATGCCGTATGAAATTTGGCAACCAAAAAGCTTATGTTTTTAGGAACTTTAGATACAGATGTTAAAAGAAAAAGCATGTGACAAGGAATGCAGCCTTCTGGAGTTGAACTGGGAGGTGGGAAAGCCTGGGAAGTCTGGATTTGTTAAACAAAATGCTCATCTTTGGAGCACCCCACACTTCCTGCGGCAGGTGGGAGGTGTGGCATAGAGCTGCTTGGCCCTCAGCAGCTCAGCTACTGCCTCCTGCAGTTCTGGGCACCAGATGTCCAGAAACGGGTGGAGTGGGCTGCCCAGGGAGGTGGTGGAGTAACCAACCCTGGAGGTGTTCAAGAAACATTTAGATGTCGAACTGAGAGACATGGTTGAGTGGGAAATATTGATGGTAGGTGGGCAGTTGGACTGGATGATCTTGGAGGTCTTTTCCAATCTTAGTGACTCTATATGAAGCTCAATAGGACACCGAGAGGTACTCTTCATCTCTACCACCTTCGTACAACAGAGGGCAGTATTGTTATTTAGGAAGATCAGTAAGAAATGAATGTATTCATCACACAGAAATCAGTGTTGCTGTGAAGAAAATAACGTAATACCAGAATAAAATAATAGTATTTTGAAATCATCATCTCTATCAGAAACTTTTGACAAAAATGAAAAGGTTTATTGGTTAAAATGGACAAAAGTTTATCGAATTTGACAAATATTACTGTGCAACATAGGTTCTATTCTGTGTGCTTGTTGATTAAGTACTTCTTGGCTTTACATTCTTTTCCCTTGTGATATAATTGTCTTTTTCTGTTTTTTTTTTCTTTTCCCTGGTTGCCAGGTTGACAATACAAAGCAAGTGTCCACCTTTCAGGAAGTGGTTCGTGGAGAGGGGATACTGCCTGATGGCGGGGAGTACAGGCCGCCTTCTGACACGCTGAAAAGCAGAGACTATTACTCGGATTTCCTAATCACACTGGCGGTGCCCTCGGCAGTAGCACTGGTGCTTTTTCTAATACTTGCCTATATCATGTGCTGCCGACGGGAAGGAGTGTGAGTACTTGAACGCACTAATAAGGAGTTTCAGGTTTTTCTAAGGTTAAAATGCATAGAAGACTATTTATTAGAAGGAGTCCATTCAGTTCATTAAAAAGAATAAAATTAGAACAGGCCAAAAGACATCTGTCCTGAAATACTGAGCTATCTACCCGCATACAGTGATTTCCTAGGCAATGCATACAGGGACTCTAAATGTTCGAGTTGAAAGGGTTAAAAATCTCCACATAAACGTGAAATTTATCACCCCCAAACAAATAAAACACTAATAAAAGATCACTGATTCAGGAAAATATTAAGTAATTTCTAAAATGCTAATTTTTTAAAAATGGGTTGAGGATGTGCACTGAATTTAGATGTCTAAGAGCCAGACCTAAACGGAAAGCAGCAAGTAGCGTAACTCCTGCCATTTCTTACACAAACTACAGTTTCATTTTGTCACAGAATTTATTTTAGCCAGAAGCTTGTTCTTTAACTTGCATTTCCATTTCTCCGTGTGTGTGTGTCTGTACGTGTCTGTCATCAGAGCATCCCTACACGTGCGTTCACCGAGGCCTCGTCATAAACCCAGCTGCAAATGCTGCCAAGTTGCGTTTAGCAGTAACGTTGTCAGCATTTCTGTATCACGTACTATTTCCATCATCAGATAGACTTAATGTTCCAACTATCAATGCTATTATTTAATTCATAAATTTTGTTTTGTTTTTAGGGAAAAGAGAAACATGCAAACACCAGAGTAAGTGTCTTCTTTCCTGTTATTTTTCTTTTATCATTTAATTTTCATTCTCAGTAGCTTGTCACGCTTCATACATGTGTGTCACAATCTTCTGTCATTCTCTCTAACCCATGGTTTAATTCATAAATGTGAAAGCTGCTTTTAAATCAGAGCCTTGGCGAGGATAGAAGAATCAGAATAAAAAGGGTTTGAAATTAACAACTATGAATTCAAAATAAATTAGTTCTCTTAAAATAAATATCTTAAAATATAATTTATTCATAGAATCATAGAATGGCTTAGGTTGGAGGGGGCCTTAAAGATATTCTCCTGATTACAGGGCCTCCCAATCTGTATCTTTAAAGTGGGGCACAGGAGAAGGAATATCCTGGAGGGCGTCCAGTTGCTACAGCATAGAGTGTTTTAAAATGAATTCTCTATGGGTTTTTATGTACCTACCATGAGAACGAGGAGTTACCAAAACTTATTTTAAATGCAGCAAATAAGTGGAATACTAGAAGTAAGTTGCACAGTAGTGGATCCTACGCAAAATACTCACCCAGACAGCAAAATCTACTGGCATAATTACTGCCTTCAAGATTAAATATGTCCAATATTCATTAAATTATCTGTGTAGAGATTTCTTGTAATTGGTGCACTATTGAGTCTGTGGCAAGCATCAGTCCTCAAATTTTTTTAAAAGTAATAGTTATAATAATCTATCCATTTAGACAGAGCACTTAAAACATGTATTCACTATTATGTCTCCTTCTGACGTAGCATCCAGTTGGTCCACCATAGTGCTATACAGAAATCAACCAAAGAGCTCCGTGACATGTCTAAAAACAGAGAGATAGCGTGGCCTCTCTCAACGCTGCCGGTGTTCCACCCGGTTACTGGTGAGATCGTGCCACCCCTTCACCCGGACAGCTACGACAATACCAGTATGCCACTGATGCAAACACAACAGTAAGTGTTTCTGTTTTTTTAAAAAATACTTGTTCTGTTACATAATTTAACTATTGCAGTGCTCGTCATCTGAATGTGTTTATTAGGGGGGTGCATGGCTCTGTAGTTCAAGATTGCTCTGATGTTTGGGGTTCAAGCAGAAATGAAGGCTTGTGATAAAATGAGATGAGTGGATTTTCAGGCTGCAGACTTGGCAACAAGCTTCATGGGGAACAGTCACATTCCTTCATATTTTGGAGGAAGCCTACTTTTGCCAGAGGAATCAATTAAGACTGTTCCATTTTAGAAACCCTGCCTCTTAGGAGTTCTGGTATAAAAAATAACAGCAGCCTCATAAGATCCGATCTTTGTAAGTATTTAGTCATGTACCTGTCACTTGTGGTTTGTGTTTGAAGTGTTAACGTGGAACAGAAGAGAGTTTTCCTTTACGTAGATAATAAATAGAGACTTAACAATGAAAATGTTCAGAATGCTCAACCTTTTTCATTGTTGCTAAGATACAAATCTGAAAAATATTCACTTGTATTCCTCAATTTATCAAAACTTATACTATTGAGACAGAGTCATCTAGTGCTCTGCCAAGTAGGTACTGCAGAAAAAAGACATTGCTGGAAGGGTTTAGCTGAGGTGTGTGGAGCTGAGACAATGGCCTTGGAGATGACTGGCATTATTACTCAGTGCCTGGGAAGACAGTAAGTCAGGCTGGGAGCTCCTCATCTCGTACATGTGTGTGAGAGTGGGAACGGCATGACCCTCGTGATACCAGTCCAGTGCCAGACCAACTTGGCCCTAATACACACTTGGTTGCCATGTGTTCCCTTCATAATGTAGATATGCACTAAGTATTTTCTTCTCCTTGTTCCTAAGCTAAATTCTACCTCCAAAAAATCTCCAGAAAGCATAGCTGTATAACTTATCCCTTGTACTGTGAAGTGTTCTACCCTGTTATTGCACAGTAGCAGAAGGTAAAAGAAACAAAGACCTGTGAGTATGTATTTATCCCAAACATACAGACAAGTTTAAGGAATGATACAGGGTCAAAACGGTATTTCCAGATGGCATTTCCCTTCTTTACTTGATACACTTAGACCATGACACAGTAAAACTTTGTGTATATTTGCCTGTACTCAGTTGATTAATTCCAGAGAAAGTCAACCCTATGGATAAGTGTTTTTATAAGTAGAGTCCTGGAGCCAAAGGCTTTCTGCAGTTGTACATGCAGTTCCTATCCGCTTCATCTGCATTCCAGCCCCTTATTCCTTTCTGCAAAAGCAACCTTAATATCTGGTCCCAGACACGTAGGCAGGATACAAAATCCAGCTTTGCACTGATAAGCGAACTGGTCTGCTGTGCAGTGAATGTTTATTCATTCTGCAGTCAATAATTAGTTGGCAAAGACTGTCACCTCTTCCATATTCATCACTTCTGGAAACCGAACTTCAGAAACCTCTTGTTACATTTGGCCTTTCACCAAGTTTGAGCCTCTGAGCCCAGCAGCTATGTAAAATCATAGGAACTACCCTACCCCTTAACACTCACTCGCTCTTCTTTGCATTGACTCGGGTGACTTCTTCACAGCTGTATTTGCAAAGCAAAAAATCGATCACTGCTTCTTAAGCAAAACCCCACAACTTTTAAATTGACCTATTGAAGTTTTATGCATAACATACTTCAGACACGGTGCGGAAGCATTAAAGATATTCAATTGTGTTTTGTAGGAACCTGCCACATCAGACTCAGATTCCACAGCAGCAGAGTGCAGGTCAGTACTAAAATAAGTACTGTGACTATGAAGTGATCAGTGGGCAATCGAAACACCTACAGTCAGTGGAAAGCATTTTCAAATATAATTAAGTATTACAGCATCGTCATTCCAGACGTTTTTGGATCCCTCAGTGAAAATTTTGAGATGGCATTGTTTGAACAAGTAGAAGTGCTGTATCAGGACTCAGTGCGAGACACTGGAATTCAGTACAGCTGAGTTAGAAACCTCCTCATATAAATAATTTTCTATTACAACAGCAAACTACGGCCAGATTCCCAAACGTTTTTCAGATTCCCTAAAACTCAATACAAAATCAAAATTTCTCATTGCTACTAATTCTAGTTAAGCACTGAAGAAGGAGCTTTTTATTGCTGTTACTGAGCGTGAACAGTTGATAGCAGGGAATCTGCTGAGAGATGCTATCTGTGCTGCTGGTCTCCAGTGTCTTAGTCCTCACTCTTACACCATTTTCTCAACTCCCAGTGTGTACTGACTGAGGCTGTGAGTGCACCCTGTCGGAGTGCTGACTAAGGCTGACTGCTCTCTTTAGCTACTGTGTCAGTGCTGAGAAGGATGATAGAATCACAGAATGGCCTGGGTTGAAAAGGACTTCAAAGATCATCTAGTTCCAACCCCCCTGCTCTGTGCAGGTTTGCCAGCCACCAGACCAGGCTGCCCAGAGCCACATCCCGCCTGGCCTTGAATGCATCCAGGGATGAGGCATCTACAGCCTCTCAGGGCAACCTGTTCTCGTGTGTCACCACCCTCTGAGTGGAAAAACTTCCTTCTAATATCCAACCAAAATGTCCCCTGTCTCAGTTTAAAACCATTTCCCCTTGTCCTATCGCTATCAACTCACGTAAACAGTCTCTCCCCCTCCTGTTTATACACTCCCTTCAAGTACTGGAAGGATGCAGTCTTCCATGTGGGAAAGGCTGTAAGGATGATATAAGGAAAATTTAGAGCCCAGAGTAGAGTTTTTCAATATTCAAAGAGGTATTTAGGCAAAATTGTAAATACTTATATACAGAATGTAGAGTGTGAGCTACAGCTCTGAGAGGAAGATTTGTGTTAAGTTAGGGGCTACATAAGCTACTCTTTGTTTTCATTCAAATCCTTCTTCTTCATTACTGCTTTCGGGGATTGAAGGAGAATTTCGTATGACAACATTTCAAAGATTTGAGGCAAGTATATAAGAGATGCTTCTGCACTTGTGGTTTTTGCTGGTTTTTTTTTGTTTTTAATCTGAAAGTTAAAAACATCTATAAAAACAAACAAAGAAAGGAAAAGAAACCACAAACCAAACCAAACAAGCTCAACCTTAATGCTGTGCTATTGGCTTTGCCATTTGTGTGCTTTATCAGACATATACTGGAAATGGTGGATGACCCTGAAAGTATCCACCTGTATCCTCCAGCACTGGTTTGGGCTGAAAGTTAGCATAGTTCTGAACGCTCACTACTGCAGGCACGTAGAGGGCAGAAAAAAAACATCACAAATCTCAGCTGCTCCATTATGACAGTTTTCCTATAAAAACATCAGTCTGTCTTGCAGTGAAAAGAGGCAAAATCTCACGGTAGCACTGTGTGTTGACGGCAGAGAGAAATTTTACCAAAGGTCTGAACTGTAAGTCAGCATGGGTTAGTCACTTGCAAATTGCATTGAAGAACTGTCATAAAAAGTGCTAGAAGTCCTCCCGCGTCTGTATTTTCTGAAGTACTTAATTTTGGTTGCAGTCAGTTTTCTCTTCCTGAACAGAAGAGTCCCGGGCAGACTTTCAGGTGGTCAGAATGTCAGGCTGAATGGAAAACTCAGGCCCCCCTAAAATTCTGAGTAGCACTGGTACAAACTTAGCAGTCCATTTGTTGGTCTGCTCAAGTAAGAAATGTAGAGACCTGAAACGCTTAAGGCCAAAGAAACTGTAAACTTACTTAATATTCGTGCTTTGATTTTCTTCCTTTCCTATGGAGAGCTCCCAGTGCTGTACTCAGAACCGTGACCAGACTACGGCTCACCATCTTGACCAGGAGCATATTTCTATTTTTAAAACTTCAGTCAATCATAGTCAGTATTAGGTTTGAAGAGCAGGAGGTGTATAGTAACAATATCCTCTTCAGGAGCCATTCAAAGCTCCAAAAGAAACCAAGTTTTTTTAACCATATGTAAAATGCAGCCATTAGACTTCACAGCTGACGTAACGTTCAACTGTTTCACAAAGTCAGTGCACAACTGGGAAGGAACTGTATGTAATATCTATGCGACGCTACTGAGAACTGCTACTGGCCTCCAATACATAAAGGTGTATTAAGTTTTATTTTTATAATTGTTTCTCTTGTAGATTGGCAAGATCAGTGAGGGCTATCCCAAGGCTGGGTGAACAAAGGTGTAAGATGTTCCTATAATGCAAAAGATTCAATAGTGCACGTGTAGCCCTATACGGTGTTTTCCATGTGGAGTTTTGTAGACTCCCAGTGAAATGTGAGGTCTGAAGTAGAAAGACGTATTCCCAGTGAAACCACCTATTCCCAGGATGAATAAGCAGTGCCTCTGTGCTGTGCTACCGTTTGATTCTTTGCTGTTACAGCATCGTCTGCCATTGATGGATTCTATGAATTCTTGTCTATTTACAGGTAAATGGTATTCCTGAGGAACGAAAACTAACAGAAGCAATGAATTTGTGATCAGAGAAAGCAGTAGCTGTCCTGTTTCCTTATTTGTTCTGATTGATGCATGAGTTTTCCTGGTGTCTGTTGTGCATGCCCACAGTATTAAGCCGATTCCAGTGCCAGAGAGTACAATCACTTCATGTAATAATGTACTGTATCTTTTTGTACTTTGGACATTTTTGACAATTTGTAAACACTGATAACTTTTTATATTTGTTACATTAAGAAAATAATCTTTCAAATATATGTATTAATAAATATCCAAGTTTTTTCTGTCTCGTGATCTCTCCTGAAAGTTTTAGCAGGGAAATCAGAACTTGAAAACAAGCACAAGGTTCAGAGGATTTTAGACTCTGTGCTATGGGATGATAACTTTGCCTTATGTCTGCACACCAAAAGGCTGTATAAGCATGAAAACCAGAGCAATGTGAGGCTCGGAAATAGCATCCAGATTTATTAGGTGTTCATTTCGTAGAGATGGTTGGAATGTACTAAGTTATTTTCGAGGGGAAAACAGACAACCACAGCAAAATGACCCCAAATCTTAACTCCTCATGCTGGAAATTGGATTTGTTGCTTTACAGACATTTTAACATGCGATGACTTGTAAGCAATAAAATTTAAAATCTGTCCATTCATTCATCAGATTATTCTAGAGGAAACTCTTACAAACCACTGCAGGCACAAATGAGTGTCTCCCAGTAAAGGAGGGTACATTTTATTTGGCACGTGCATGCTTACCACCTTTAAGCCTTTAAAAATATTCTGTTAAAGGTTTTGGTGGTGTTCCCAATGCGATCCGTCTTTTACATCTTTGTTGTCTGGAGCAAAAAGAAGAGTGAGAGAATTGGCCATCCTATCCTATCCTATTCTACTGTAGCTGTTTTAAAAGGAAGGGACTGTGTACTGCATTTCTTGGGAGGTTGGCACTTTTGAGATGCATTTGTCTATGCAATGGAATGGTTAAGGGTAGGCACTTGGTAACAGTCGGGATCCGAATGGGGGTTTCCCTATTTTTCAAAGATGGTGGTCATTGATCTCAAGTGGCACTTTTTGCACGCTTTCCTTATGCTTCTCCAAAGCCTCAGAGCAGAACGCAGGGCGGAAGGGTCTCCATGCAGCTGTGTGCGGTTGCCTCTCAGTGTCACTGTTTGAAGCTGACGCTTTGCTTTGGTTGTGCACTGTTTTCTGTAGTATTTCTCTTTCGGAGGGTGTATGCCCATGGGAACTTGGCATTTTAAGCAAAAAGCTGCATCATCTGCTTTAAAATTACTGTATTTTGACTATATTTCTGTAGCTGAGGTTTTCCAGGTCTCTCCCAAGAGAAACTGTGACTACTTTAAGGACTCAAGACGGATCCTAAGAAGTCTTTAAAATCATTATTCTGATTGTAGAAAGACTGTAGTCTCTGGCTTTTTTTCCCTTTCTCATGACACTGCTCCTTGAAAACAGTAATGGGTTTGAGAAAGGCTGCTCCTTTTTAAGGCTTGGACTTCAGAGCAATGCCTTGGCAAATAATTAATTAAAAGAAAGAAGTCCTGAGATACCTTGCAGACACATTTTGTGCAACAAGTGTAACAGCTGCAGCTGTATCTTATAACTGGTGCTCAGGACAGGACGGATGAGGACACCCCATTCGCACTGCGAACAGGACCAAACCAATGTGTTGTTTGTACCTGTGTGTTGTCCAGCCTTAATGGCCATAGTTTGCAGAGCTGCCCTGAATGTCAGGTGTAACACTGACCACGTTACTAACAAGTTCATCTAGCCACAGGATTACTGGCAGTGGTTACCATACTACAAAAGATGGCTCAAGCTATCATCTAAGCTGAAAAACCAAATCAGTTTGTGCAACAGTTGGAATAAAGAGCCATTCCTACTTGCTTTCCAAGTGGCACGCCTCACACCTACCTCATGCAAAATGTACCAAGGGAGATTTCATCACTCAGTCTCCTATGAGAACACTGCTTTCCCAGCAGCACGGATGGCTGACTATCAGGGAAAAGCAAATTAGAAACCAAATAGATAATGAAATTAAAAATGTACCTTTATTTTTGCCACACTGCAAGAAAGTTGAATAAAATCAGCCTTTGGGTTTCTGCTGCTAATGTCAAATGTATGAGCTGTCAGTGCTCTGAAACAGAAATGAATGGAACAGATTTTAAATAATGATTTGTTATTCACCTAATGACCACATTTTGTAAGTAGCATTGAGCTCGGATCGCAATCGTTTCTGATAACCTTAGGACGACGTGACAATCACTTAAATACCAATTGAGCCGCTCCCATTTTATCTATATTACGACACAGGAGGGCCAATTTATTTAAGGAAATCTCTTCATCTGTTACATATATGCACAAAGAATCAGGCGGTAGCAGCGGGTGCTGCGTGTCCTCTGAACAAAGCTGATGATGTAGCTGTTAAGCACTCCTGAACTGTTTTGTGATTGAAAGCTTCAGGCAGCTGAGGTAAGTTTAATAAGAAATGATTTATTTTTACTTATTAAAATAATTACCACAGAAGCACAGATATATAGAGCTGGCTGAAGACACTTCATGGTTAAAGAATTAGTAATAGTTAAAACCGGTGATAGATGGAATGGCAAAGTTACAGCCTCTTTTAGCAATGTACAATGACAGTACAACTGATATTGTAACCAGATTGTCTACAATCAAGTAGAAAGCACTACAGGTGTCTTTGTAAATATACCAAGTGTAAAATCTAATAAATAAGACAGCTATTAAGTAGTGATGTCATTGCTTGTTTATTACACAACGATGCCTGAACAACTGTTTTTTACAGTTATGGATGGTGATGGCAGATGGCAGTGCTTCGGAATTAAAGAAAGAAATGGTGCCAACTGCACAGGGTTTCTGTTCAACAGGGAGAAGGATGGGAGGATTTGCACCACTGCGTTCAGGTGCCCACGTTAGAGAGAACAGCCCCACACCTCCCTGCATTCTTGGGGAGAGAGGAATGCACGCTCTGAATCCTTTATTTAAGCAGCCCCTCCTCATATTAACTACTTTGTATGGGACCTGAGCAGCTACATTAAAAAACTAAATTCCTTAACCCAAACAAATTGTAAGGATGGGTTTCCTGATCTTACTGAAAGTAAGTCACCAGTTCCTCATCTTTCATGCAGGTATCTGCCACAGTTTCTGGCTTTTAACCCACAGGGGATTGCATTCTCTCTCCCCCCAGCAGTGGTACCTCAGGGTGCCACCCCCCACACCATACCGTAGAGGAGGGCTTCTTCAGCCCCAGTGTTACACCCAGTGACAAGCAGACATGCAGATATGCCAGTGGACATCTTCCCTACATTTGCAGCAACAGTGTCCAGAATATCACTTCAGAATAATTCCGCAGTACTTATCTGCAACTTACAACAGGTGTGGTAGTGAACTGCAGCCCAGCTGGAGTCAGGCAATAAAAAGTCTTTTACTTAATCGCTGCTGTTCCCATTACAAAAATAAGCATCCACAGCACATTTATTTAATGTTTAAATTACTTCATATTACGTAACATGAAAAGAAAATATATTTATCCCACATACAGTAATAGTAAACAAGTGCATTATTTCAAACATTAAAAATAAATCTTTTAACCAAATCTGTACAACAGATAAATAAAATTATATCTACAATACTCAGCTTGTGAAGAACAAAACAAAAACTATCCCCTCAAGCTCGAAGTTCTCCATGACCGCTAATACTGGCACAGATGGCAGTCAATGCATCCCGTCCACCAGTGTTGACCTTTACCGCATCTTTCAGTGACTCCCGTTCTCATGAAGGAGGATAACTTTCCAAACATTGGAAATAACGTACACAAGGAAGAAATAGCTCAGTATCTTTCCAATAGCTTCAACATGGGGACTGTACAGAAAGAACTGCAAGTAGTTACATGAATTAGTGGAAAACTTAAAATAAAGCAAACAGCTGTAGGGGAGAAAAAAATTCTCTATATATTTAACAAGATTTCACCTCGTAATTCACCATACTTCTTGGAAATGTCTTAGAAACACACAAAATGTTATGTAAACTCATATATCATTTTAAGTCACTGAAGTGGTGCTGACTTTTCATTTCTGTGTATAAAGGGTTTCGCATGACAGATACTACCTTCACCTAAACAACAAATTACCACTTCTTTTAGAAAAATGCCCTGATTTACCGGAGAAATAACTTCATGTTTCACATCAGCTAAAGGTGACCATTAGCAGAGGAGTGCACATCTGCTCTCCTCTCATTCCTTGATAAGAATGACTACAGCGTGCGTTACATCTATGCGTCGTACAGTAGCATCCACCCTCCATTTGGTGGGCCCAAGGAACAGATCGTTCCATGATACGCACATGATACTGCTCTCCCATTTAACTTCACTTTGTTTTGCCACGTTGATACAGATATGTAAACAGAAACATATATCCAGTAGAAAAAGACTTCTTTTCACATGCAATTCCGTACAGTGCATTCTTGTTTCTCAGTTTCTTGGAGAAGGTTATTTTCACATGAAATATGTCCATTTCCACTATTTACATCTTCCACTCACTTCATGTAAATGTCTTCTTGTACCTCCAGTTGAGAATTTTTGTTCAGGCAGGCACAAAGCAAACCTGAAGAAAGTTTTCAAGAACCCCTTCAAATTAATGCCTTGACTGCTCTTGCATTGCTGAGAAGAAGAGTAGTCCAGAAAAAAACCCAGCTATGCACAGTAACCTTTTCAGCAGAGTTGAGTTATCTTTAGGAACCACAATCTGTGCTAGATCGTTAGTGATCTGAGAAATCTCATGTGCCACACACACAAATATGAAAGTGCTGACGATAACGTTAAACATCGGATAGCCAGGAATGAGCACCAAGATCCCCTTTGTGTCTGCAGCCAGCCAGATGTGGTATTGGCAAATGAAAAGCTAGAAGAAAAAAATGTTTAAAAGCATTTACCATAAATATTTTTGTTTATATAAAAATCACATATTACTACTACTGCATCAAGCAAAACAACATACTTCAAAATAAGACACTTCGGATTGAATAATGCAGTTTGAGAAGGTGTATGCCACACATCTTTGCTATAAGCTCCCTTAGATAAGGCCCAGTATCTGACCTCGAAGACTATTTAACTGAGAGCGCACACAGCAAATTAGCTTTGCTTAGACTTAACCCAACAAGGCATACAGGAGCATCATTTTCATGGGTGTCCAACCTTTTGGCTTGCCTTGGCCACGCTGAGTGAAGAGGAATTGTCCTGGGCTGCATATATTTAACTACGATACGGTTATAGTTAAAGTATATAAGTAACAAAACTCTTATTTTTTAAACAGTTTTTATTAAAACATTAAACGAAAAAAAAGAGGCAACAAAAACATAAAATTAGCAGGTTGGACACAAACCATTTACATTCTACCAGAACAGATCAGGAATGCACCTGCACTCAGTAACCGTCCCTCTGCCCACCAACGTGCCTGCAAACAAAAGGTAACGCTTCCACTCAACTGCCGGTGAGTGGAAAAGCCCCTGGAGCTGACCAGCACCTTAAAGTCCACCAGGGATAAGGATGCTGAAAACATCATCCTTGAAGGAAGAAATTAATCATGGACTCCACTGCATCACACTGAGATTCTCCTATAAGTTTCTTTCTCTCCTTTCTTTTAAAAAGTGTATTTTAATAGTACAATAAAATTATACACCTAATACTAATAAAGAGCAGGCAAAATGAAAAGCAAGGTAATTCCTACTCTTTCAAATTATACTCTCAATGGAACAAGAAAACGTGCACAAAGAAGGATTCTGCTTGTGAAGTTGTATTTATTAATGCAGCAAAGCTTTCTAGGGCAAACTGATTTATAAGTGTGCTTATTCTGCCAGTACAGTTAATGCTGATTCTTCAAATGACTTCAATTTTGTCTTCCAATTGCATGCACACTACAGCTTACCCCAGCACTACACCTCAACTCTCACAGCCTACAAGCCTCCTCCAAAACAGCATGAGAAATAAGACTGCTACTCTGATACTACTATTTCAGCTGTGATTTTTAGTGCAGATGGAAGCTACAATAAAACAGGTCAAACAACAGCATTAAATGAAACAACATGCTTTCAATATTTACCTTATACTGCTGTAATTTATGTAACAAAACCACCTTACATTTCTAAGCTGAAACTCACTGCAGCTCTGATCATCTCACTTACCTCCAGAGAAATTTTACCAAACCAGGCAAAAAAAGAGCTGTATACAGAACGGACATAACCAGGAATGTTCCTGATGAGGATGAAAGCTAAAATCTTAAGGAAAAGAAATAAAATAGAAAGTTAAAGATGTGACTGTGGGTGACAAGTAAGTCACACATATACATGCAATTTTATCCAATTTAACCAAACCACAAGTGCATCATACACATATTCATCACATTTAATATGTATTTTTATGAACAGTTAATAATTGAAATCAGTCTGCAGATTGCCGGTCTGGATTGATCATCGTAAGAAAAAGGAACATCATTACCTGCACCACCGAAACAGAAGGATGCAGCTCATTGCACTCCGCTTTGTTCTTACAGCTACTAGCCCAAATGGAGTAGGTCTGGAAGATACAAATATCAGCTGAGGAACAGCGGTGTGCAACACTGACAGATGAAACAACAGTTAGGTTATTTTGAAGTGTTTCAGCAGTCTTTGGCGGTGGGACAGCCACAGGAAGAACAACGCACTGCTTAGGTTTGTGTTTCTCCCAAACTCCTCTTTGCAACTGAGCAAGGCCACAATTATTCACACACAAAGATGAAAGCACAACATTGACAATTATTTTGTTTCTAACCACAATTAGAAACACAATCAAGAATGGAGGTACGAGCTGCATTATCTATCATCTTATTTGTCTGGTTTTCTTACAGTTTTTGCAATGATGTGAAAAACTGATGAGGTTTTCATCCACAGTTGACTCAAAACTATGAGTGAGTAGATGGTTCAGACTGCACAAAAGTACACAGCTGAAGCATCCCCAGATCAAGAACTGATTTTTAAACCAGTATATTCCCTAAATGAGAACTTCAAAACCAGAAGGAATTCTTTAGCAAGTATAATCAGCCTTGTAAATCTGTAAACGAGGTACGTACCAAAAAGGATGCAATTGAAATAAATAATAAAACATTTGAAACCCTGCTGGAGAAAAGCGGATCTCCCTTTCCTTCTGAAATCATCTGATGCTTCTGCAATGCCAGGTAAATAAAAGCAAACAGCATCCCATGAAAAACCACCTGTAAAAGACAACATAATGAGTATTTCATGGCTTACACTTACTTCAGGCACAAACTTCTACAACAGAAAAGCTACGGTATAATCTATTTGTAATACCGAAGCCCAGGGATTTCCTGAAACAACAAAAATAGGCTTCCTACACCAGGCTGTCATAAGCAGCTTTTTTAAATCAGCTAAAATACTAAGGGTAAAGCATTCTTACTAATTCTCCCCAGGGTGCTAAAGACACGAAGTTTCAAGACAGTGAAGTTTCAAGATGCTTTCAAGTACCCACTATCCTCTCTGCAATCTGTGCCAGCGCTTGAAATGTGCTTTTTCTGGGGAAAAGCCACGAGGCCCTGGCCTTCTCCCAAGTTGGCAGGTGAAAATATTCAAGAAGCATTACAAGTGCTTTCCTCTCTCACAGGCACAATTCTTCAGCTGAGTGTTTTATGAAGTTATGCCAATTTCTCATTAGCTAGCAACACGATGCTGTTTCAGGCCCATGTGTTGCTTGTCTTCACTGTTAATTTGGGACTTCCTTGTCAGCGCATCACAGAATATGCACTGTTCACAACCATCAGAGCTCTATGTATGAAATGCTGCAGGGCAGTGCCCCACGAACTCCACAGATTTAAGTTACTTAAGAGTGCCAGAGGGAGAAGCATGCAAGTGATTCAGCTAAGAGTAAGGTTAGTAAATAAATGCTTCCACCTCAGACAATCCATTTACCTTTATAAGAAGGTAAAAAAAAAGAGAACCGTGTCCCTCTGTTTTATTTCACAGTAACATTTCAGAGGAAAAATAAAAATCAGATCCTTTTTTAAGCAACTAAGCAGGATGTAGCAGTAAGCAAGCCAACATCCATCTTTAAAGCAAGGTGGACGTGTCTTAGGCTTAAGGAGAACAATCCACTGTAACAAACTCCTGCTTCCTCTGGAGGAAGGGGAAACAACCCTCCCATACCCTCCAAATTAAAAAACCCTGCACTTCAAAGTACAGCGTAAAGGTCTGTAAGTGGTACATACATAGCGATCCAACTTCCACCTAAACCACCATTCATAGACGTTCCCATTCAGCTCAAAACACTTGGACAGAGGCCAGAAAGAAAATACCTTCTCAAATGCACCCTGTAAAAAAACAAACATCACAAAAGCCTTAACACTGACATCAACCATATTTACTAAATTTCATATCAAGAGACAGCTAACTGATTTATGTCACTCCAGCTTCACTAGTTTCGATTACCTGACCTTGAAGCTAAGTGGTGTTACCAAAATAACCGGCTTCCTCTGACACATTCCCTACCCCTGCCAAAGCTAATAAATAAATGAAGTCAGAAATACTTGTTCAGATGAGCAAGATACCTTTTTCTGCCTCCCCACAAAGGTATTGGCACTCCTTCCATTTAGTGCTGAAGGCTCAAAGGGAGAGATCCACTTACACACTGGCATAACAAACGCATGCTCTACAGAAGACTACAGTTTGGTAGGCTTAAAACCAATAGAGGATTAGAAAACACACAGAAGCCACTGTAAATTCTAGAGAGAAAGATTCTGCCCTTACTGATGTAATCTATACTTGTAGTAAGCAGTAAGATGGCAATTCAGCATGAGAATCACTCTTTGTTAAAGCATCAAAGCCAACAGCATGTCTCTGAGAGACACAGGTGTCCGTAACACCACATGCTGTCTGATACAAAACCTGCTAACCCTGAGCACGTTAAAAACAAACAAAAAACCAACCACACACAAAAAAAACCATCACTAAACCAAAGAGAACATCCCTACACCTTCACATTCATTACATTTGTAGCAGGGTAATGAACACGTCAAGTATTACATAGGAATAAGAAACTGAACTGTGCTTTTTTGTTTTCCAGCAACCACCTCAATTCAAAACCAAAACAAACAGAAGGTTCCATTTTATCTTCTGTATGTGTGACAAAGAAGCAAATACTCAAGCAATAAAATATAGAAATAGTTACTAATATTGTTAGTCAAAAAGGATACGAGAAGTTTACAAACCTGAGAATATGACAGAAAATATATACAAGCCAGTAAGCAAATCAGTTTAAGCAGTAAACCAAAGTGCCATAAGCAGTTCCCTGAGGAAGAAAGAAATTAAGTGATACACGGTCATTCGTTTTTCCACTAGTGAATACAAGAGAACATTTCATCATAATTGCCAACTATTTAGTGTGGCTATGCTCAGTACTAGAAACAATCATAAATAAATACTCAGATATTACAAACAATATTTTACCACTACCTAGATGTTCACATTTTACTTTAAGTAACTAAAATAAACAATTATAGCAATTTTCAATCTACTAATCCCAAACAAAGCCTGACACCTAAAAACAGAGTCAGCATCCACACAGAAAGAAACAGAATGTCTTCAAACAGAAATAGTATTCTAAAGCCTCTGCTTTCCCAAACATTCAACATAGGCATCTCTTACCCTAGTTGAGCAAAAAATAAACAAAATATCATCCATCAGCTTTTGTTATGTGAAATAAGTAGAGCATATATCATTAAACTCAGGGGTACCAGCTGATGGGCAGTTGAGCTTTGGAGTACATTAAGGACAAGTTTCTTCTTAAGACAAGACAGAGAAACTGTTCCTCAAAGCTGTCAGTTAATATGAAAGTCTACTCAAGTCTACTCCAACACCTCAAGTCTATTCCAGCACCTATTTTTGGCACACGTTTCATGCATTTCATTTTTCTATCTGCAGTCTGTAAAACTAGCATTTTACTCTCTACACTGGGAAAGAGGATCTAAGACTCTTAGGGTTGTAGGTTCTAATTTAGATGAATTAATTAACAGGCATTTACCACAAGGTGACAGCTCTTCTCTGAACCATAATCCATGAAAAACTGGGATTTCACTTCAATTTCTATTTCTAGTTTTCACATCCCAAGAAATACTTTGCACAGTTCCCTTAATCTAAGGGGCTAAAGATAAGCCTCCAGCCCTATTTGGCAGGACGAGGCAGAATCAGTGCTCAGGATGGATCAGCACACTGGCAATCCAGAATGGCAATGTGCAGATGCTCACTGCTCACGCTGCACTGGTCCTTGCACTATAGCAGTAATTTCAGCTAGCGAAGACGGTGCAATCCATGCTTTTAGCTTTCATTTATTAGTGCTACGGCTCTTGATAGAATACATTTCTGATGGTAAAAGCTATTAAAAAGAATCCTATATGACTATAACCAGAGATAGAGGCTATCAGCTGTTTTACTTTTTCAACTGATATATCATTCATCCATAACAACCTATTTCTGTGAGCAGTCACTTAACGTGTTTGTACTATTGTACAAAAAGACAGATCTACAGACAGCAGCTCTCTGCATGATTATCATCTGTAGGAATACATAAATGTTTTCAAGTAGCAGGGTAAAAGAGCATTATCTTACCATTTGCTTTCTTCTGGACTATCTGAGGCCACATAGCCAAGGTGGCATAAATGATCATAAACCAGACAGTAACGAGTGGCACAAAGTAGTAGAACTGGTATGGTCTGTCCATCACTATGCACAGCACCACGACCAAGAAATTGAGGCGAAATAATACCTGGAGAGAGCCGGAGGAAAGAACACATTCTCATGTAGCGTAAACAGACTGGAAGGCAACGCTGCCAGAGATAGGTTTCTTTAGCATTACATGAAAACATCACCTCACGTGATGATTATATTTCAGTTGAAACATAGGAACAACAGCAGAGCAACATGAGACTGCAGGTTAATGATGTAGTACGGGACCAGTCTACCCTGGCCTACTTCAGCAGCAACAACAATGAAAATAGGGTACAACAGAGCTGCTCCCAGGCTGTGGACTGAGTGAGCATCCCATCTGCTGTAGTCTCTAACATAAGTGTCTTTGAGGGGAAAACAACAACAACTAAACAACCCTAAAAAATAAACCAACCCCCCCGCCCCCCCAAGAATTAATGTAGCCATTTGGAGAGTGTTTGCTTTTTCTCCATTTTGCCATTGGATCTGAAAATTTTTGAACCCTCAACTGAAAAGGCTTCAGGAAAATAAAACATTTTAAAATGAAAGACAAATTGACTTCTCCCCCTTCCCCCAGAGAAGCAGCTACACCTGACACGTTGGTGACATTTTCACTATTTCTAAATCAAAATGTTAGAGGAGTGTGATATTCTGCACACTAAGCGGTTAAACATACTGCTGTCATGCAGAACTCTGTCCCGACTGAAGAAAAATTCATCTGAGATTCTGTAATGAGCAAAAGCTAATATGGAGCGTGTGAGGATGCTTTGCTAAGTTCTGAAAGAGGCAGCAAATACTACAGGGATGTCTCTTGTTCATGTATTAGTAATCTACTTCAGTACGAAACAGTTGGATGCTTAATGAAATAGCAATGTAGACAGTTTTTTCAACAGATCCAAAACATCACTCATCTGAAGGAAAGAAAAATACTGCAAGTGTTTTGGGACACTATTAAAGGTCCCAACAAACCAAACAGAGAGTTTTCATTTCCCTAGCAATAAGGAAAAGACTCAAAATGCGTGCAAAAATTAGAAGCTTTTACAGTGTAAGCACTTGGAAATGACTTTAAATCAGAGACAAGACAGCATTTGTTTCATCTACATAAAGACTTGCAGTGCTGGGAGCAAGCAAACCCATGTGCTGAATAACTCAGTGCACAACTACCGTTATTCACAGAGGAAGACAAATAAAGGATGTCTGCACACAACTGCCTCTTAAATTCACCAAATATTTATCAACTCATATAAAAACCAAGGTCTTACAGAAATACCAGCTTGGATTGTTATATATGTACGTACACATATATACATACACATATCGCAGTGGAAATTCCAGTGCTACGCATTACAAAATATTAATAACATGATTTCTTTTTTTTTAAGGCCTACAAACATTTTTTACATTGATGACAACATTGCATGTGCAAAATAATTACAAATAAACACTAAATGTGTTGGACTGCACAGAAACAATATCCACTTTGGATCTGAAAGCGTTGGTTAAGTAATCTAACATCACACTACTCAGGGAGTATGGATGTGTTGTAGACATTCTATTACCTGAAAGAAGTCCTTTATAGAAACAGTAAGTCAGTATATCCTTACCTGACACACTCTGTACACACCAAAGTCCCCTTTGATCCAAAAATATGAGAAGTGCCCATAACCTGTCTGGAACAGATATGCAGCCACCAGAACTCGAATGTGCATGTACACAGGCAAAAACTGTGGGGAAAAATAACGTACCTTTGATAAATGACCACACGAATGCTTTTGGTTCCCTTTTTGGTTTTTCTGCATTGCACCAAATCAGGTTTAGCAAATAAAAGAAACATGCTGCATCCCTTGTTTCTTACTAAGCCCTTTTGTTGCCTTGACCTCTCTTATGTTATTACAAGAACTGTATTCAGATTCTATTTATTATTATCATTATACACTTTCCATATTCTTTAATGAGTTAAGATAGAGTTAAGAAAGGATCTTTGAAAGCTTAGCTTCAATAGTTTCAAGCTCTGAACATGAAGTTTTGCTAACAATTAAAAACAACACGGTCTTTCTCATCAAGAAATCAAGTACATGTTGTACTTGGTTGAGTCATGCATAACATGCTCTTAGCAGTGAAACTGAACCCCCCCCTAATTCTGCAAATATCATTTCTAAAACTACCAAAAGACTAGTATTAATTGCACGGTTGGACTAGATGATCTTGCAGGTCGTTTCCAACCTTGTGATTCTATGATCCTATGATTATTCATTCTATTCAATTCTATTACGTATTTGTGCTTTCTGCCCAATTTGCATTCCCCCAAAGAAACCTTGAAATTCACTTACAGTGCTTGCTCCAGAGATATGATAAATCAAAATAACAAGCTGCATCCAGCCCTTCCATTCATCAGTCTGTTCTCTATTTAACACTTTAGTCTAGTACAAAACAAAACAAAGAAGTGTTGCTATTCCAAAAAATACAACAAACATCTACAAAACGAGGAGAAAAAGTTCAAAACAATAAACCACTTTATGGGCAAATAGGTTTGTAAACTGTAAAAGCCCTCCTGCAAATAGACAAGTTAACATGACCTATACTCTCACATACCTGAGCTACACTTGCTTAAAAACTGACTGTGGCAAAGGCCAAACACACTCATACCCACATGCTTTTAAGAAAATTTTACATCTAAGTCCATGCAAACTTTGTATTGCTTGCAAGTTTATTTTCTGCAGATGGGTTATACTGACATTAAAAAGTTTACTTCCAATAATCAGCAATCTGAAATTTACACTCCAATGTCAAACTGCATTACAAACAGGACGTCAACGTGATCTTTACCTCTTTGGTATTTTCGGTATAAAATACCCCCAGAACCAAGATATAGACGATTGGTATGAAGAAAGACGAGTGTGTATAAAATTTATTTTCCTTCATGAAAAGATTTGCTCTGTCACATAGATAAAAATAGGTCATGATTAGACCAAGTTTGCAGAAACAGTGTAACAGCATCTCTAAAGTGGAAACATTAGGAGTACTGATGGTAGGTTTCTTCTCCTCTCCAATTTCCAAATCAGGGCATGATTTGCTCTTTCGATAATTATTCCGATGAATTAAACTGATAACAAAATATCCAACAATGGACAAAGTAAAGAAACAGAAAGCTAATTTCTGTATCAGAGTGAGAGGAGGCTGAGGCTGGCAGCAGGAGCCGTCAATGGGCTTCATTATCTTATTGCAGTAGACATTCATAAGAATCATTGCATTCTGTCAAAGAAATAGACAGTTTTCCAATTAATCTCTAAATATTTTCATCACATAAAATTTTCTTTAACTAGATCATGCATTGACAGAAAAACTATGCGCTTCCCCTTATCATACAGGAAAAAATTCATAGGAATCCCCATAATCCTCGTTGCATTCAGCATGGGAATCAAAACACCTCTTCCAAAGACTAAAATCTTAGGTTCCTGAGGTAAGGAGAACGACTTAAACCTAATTCTTACAACAGAAGGGTTCTCTCTCTATTGGCTCTAAAAGGAGCTATAAATAAATAAATACGTGAAAAACAGCTCACAAATTTAGTGTCCTCAATGGGCAGGGTAATGAAAATGTCTACAGCATGACAACGAGACCTGTGGTGAGATGACAGCTAGCTCATCCAATATTCAAAAGCAACTGAAACCTGCAAAGGAGTGGAACTAATGCTGACGCAGCAGGGGAGCTCAGCCACTAAGAGGGCACACTGACCACACTCAGAGAGGCTCAAGACATGCATATGCATTCGTAGCTTAAAGATAATACAAGGATTAAAGTCACTGGCACTCCACACAATGGAGAAAATCTATACTGTTTGTTTTCTCATCTGTTTGACGATCTTTGCTGAACAAAAATAAGCAAAACTGCCTGACATTCCACCCGTTGGGATCTTCTGAGCAAAATCTCCTGAAGGATGGGAAGGTCCTTACTACATTCATACTGTCTGCTGTTTCAAAACATTCCCTTGAAATCCTGTTTTACTATTACTACTTTTTAACATTGACCAGTGCTAAAAATACTTACCGTATCCCTGCTTGATTCAGGCAGATGCAAGCCATCTGAAGACTTCATAATGGTTTCTTGTGCTATCAGTTTTGATACACTGAACACTTTAACTTTAGCTTTGGAATTTCGGGAGCTGCTGTTCAGAATACGGACAGCTGCTTCATTATAAGCATCTATTTTCTCATTAGTGATCATTTTCCGACTCTCACTCAGCATATCTTCATAAACAGGATCTGAATTTGAAAGGATAAAAAATGGGTACGTGAATCGTCTACATCACAAATACATTTGGTTAGCTCAAACTGATCAGGTTCCTTTCATTTTGGTACTCAAAGTTGTTTAATGACGTAGCAAAACGAGTGAGGAATCAGTGACCGTTACTGTAACCAGAGTTGTTTATAATGGAATATTCTTAATGTTATTCCCTAGTTATGCACGTGTACTAATAGATCAAAAATCTTTGGCCAGACACGAATGCTTTTGTGTTCCATGTGGAGCACAATGCTGGAGTAGAGCTGCTTCTGCCTTCTCTCAGAAATGGAATGCCCCAAGTAAAGGTTCCAAACACAGGATGATAGAAGACAGGCAGAACAGACACACGGGGGAAAAGAATAATCTCAAAACTCTAGTTGCTGCAGATGAAACCAGTTTCTCACTTCTTTAAGCCACATTCCATAAGCATTTTTCACTTGTTCCTGCTGATTCCAATTTAACTGATGTTAGAATCTTAGTTTTTCCAGCAGATTGGAGCAGTACTTTGCTGTCTGTAGGCTTCATGGATTATTTAGAACTTAACACTGAGCTACACAGGATTCCAGATCAAAAAATCACCAAGTCGCCATGAAAAGCTGCTGATGTTCCTAACTCTGGTAAAACATACTAAAAGCCATAAGGTTATTTACACAAGCTGCCTCATGACTATTTTGGATAATCCAAGCCCATACAAACTTGTGTGCACAGACCATATGTATACTATGCTCCGTGTACAGTTTCTGCTCTTATTTCTTCCATTATGACCATAAAGAGCTCAGAGATTACTTAAATGGACTGGATCTTTATCAACAGAACGTTGGAGCGTGTCCGACAGCTAATTGCTTTTGTAATAGACAAATTTAGTCTTGAAAGTAATGAGAAAAGATGAATCTGTTGATCCAGGTTAATCTCTAGAACTATCTTTGACAGGAACTTGCATATGACTTTAAGGGTAGAGTTGAGCATATTGCTACCAGGGCTCAAAACCTGCTTATCTTTCTCACGGAGATGACAACCACCTGAAACATTTCCTAGCTCATGAAACACGTTTGACCTATCAGCTCACTGTTCAGTGTCAAAGACATACCTGAGTTTGGTTGATGAAAAGCTAAAGAAGGTTGGCGCCATGATAGAAACCTCGCAGACTCATTTTAAGCCATGATTTTTGGCTCCTGATCTTAACTCACCGATGCTTAGCATACGGACGCAAGTTTGTCTTCAGAGAAGTAAATTCTCTGTATTCTCCAGAGTTAATTCTAGACATGCACAAACTGCATTTGTAGAACCTCTTCCATTATTTATGTATTCTGAAAACTTAGTGGAACACAAACACAGGAAGACAGAAAAGAAAATAGTCCTAGCATCCTGAGTCTGAGAGAGACTCAGAATCAAGAGTTCAGAAGGCAAAAAAAATTTCCCAAGAGAGAACGAAAACCTCCACCACTACTACCAGCTAGTTAGGAGCCAGCTAGTTACAACTGCACAAAAAGCTGCGCTGCAATTCAGCCAACATATGTACTCTGTAAATCAGCAGCACAAAGTTCTTCATAACCTATGAGAGACTGGTTCAACTGACAGTGACAATACGAATTCTTGTTACTTATTGTTCATTACTTTACCTTGTAAGATCCAGTAAACATCACTACTTTTTGCTAATTTTTCCAAAAGAGGTGCAATTGAAGTGATATTGATTTTATATTGCGTGAGGGCTTCGTTGCTGCCATTGTGAATCTTGATAGACCACTGGAGAATGAAATAAAAAGATTCAGAACCTGTATGACTCCCAGTAGCTAAATCTGCACAGCTAAAATACCTGCAGTACTTTCACATACATTTTAAGAAGCACGTTCCATTCAGTAGAAAGACTGAGCAGAGACATTCTAGCCTTAATCAGATTCCTAAAGCCCAATGGATTTACATGGATCTCCTACAACGGTAGAACACCTGAACTGTCTCTGAACTAAACTGCTTTTAAAACAAGCAGTGTGTATCACACAGCTGTAACAACATATACCCGATGCTTAAGAATTAACTACCTGCTATAAGCAGGAATTTCATGGAGAGTATATTTTTATTATAAATTGGGATTAACAGCTTTATCTTGTAACCAACTTGAAAGAATAAAAATTACCCTACTAGAACTTCCTCCTTTACTCACATGCCCCATAAATGCATAACTTACCGTGGCAGCTCCTGCTACAATTATATGAGGTTTTGCCACAGAACCCTGTGAGACAAAGTAGAAAGAAATTAGTTTTAAGATATTCAGAAATCATAGTTATCATTTAATGTACTAATCCAGTTAACTAAGACTTGCATTTGAAAAAACAGTCGCTCAAAATTGTCCATCATTTAGTGCTTACATAACAACAGATTGCAGATATATCACAAATACCAACATTTTCATGTCATAGAATCTGCAAGGATGAAAGCAGATAAGCGCTTACAATCACTATCAATTTAGCTTTTAAAGAGAACTTAAAGTTGCCAAATCCGATGAAGAACTCTCTCAGTTCCTACTGGGATGAACCAACCTGCTCTTAGAAAACAGGTGTTTGGTTTTGCCTTTTTTTTCCTGTGGTTTGGTGAGGCCTTTTTTGGCCCAAGCAAAGGCCCTTGGCAGACAGGAGATGCTAATAAATGTATATTCACACACACACACACACACACACACACACACACTCCCTTTCACTATTTTGATGCCGGATTTCAGACCTCTGCTACATAACTGACTGAATATAGTGCCATATGCTGCAGTTGCTAACCTTTTTGTATTTATAGCCATGTTTATGAAAGGAAGAAGTCAGAACGTTTTCCTAAAATAAACAGTTTAAGACTAACCTCAGTCCAAGATTTGATACGTTGCCTCATAGAGCCATTAACTTCTGGATACCACAGAAAATCCTTTAAAACAAATGCAGATTTAATCTGTAAGCACTAAGACAAGCAGTAGACTAACGAAAAAAATACGGAAAAACAAGCTAATTAGCATTAACTCAAGTGTAAAAGAAAACCACATAAGCCCAAGTGAGATTTCCTTTACAGCAAGTCTGATAAGCATGACATTGCAGTCTGGCAGGAAAACCAAGCCAAAACAAAACCACAAGTTGTCCCCATTAAAATAATAATAATAATAACATGTAGTTCAAGAGTCAAGACTTCATCAACTTTTTAGACCCTGCCGAATGGGATGTCCTCAGGTTTCCCTTCCACGCTATCACGGCTAAAACCAAACTCACATCTTATAACCTGTATATACTGACTTGATTTTTTTCCTCCGTTCCCAATTTTTAACAATGGATTTTCTTTAATCTGAAACTTTACAGACTAATATGACTGAAAGCTTGGAATTTCTGTCTTCAAACAAAAAGAAATCCCAACATTTTACATTACCGCTTTGCAAACTGCTACCTGTTTAATAGTGTCGTGGACATTAAACCCATCACCTACCACATTTTTTATTTTAGATGTCAAGAGCAGTGCCCAATGTTCAGCTAGAAAAAAATCCACGTGTTGGCTAATGCTATTCCATCTGCCAGTCAAGCTCAGACTACCTAGTACCCAGTTACTCTGCAGAAGTATCAGAAGGACGGCAAATACACATTAAAGTGAAACTGCAAGGATTACATGTGCAAAAATTACTGTAAGGAAACTTCATAATGCAGAAATACTCCCAGCAGAAAGGAGATCTCTTTCACTTCCACAGATCTAAAAGATTTTGCTGTTCTCTTGAGTAATGTAAGTACATGGAAAGGGTGGAATCTGTGAAAGTACTCAAAGCTAAGGTCTCTCAAAGTATCTGATATATGACATAATGCGTTGAAGATACACTCTTATGTAATTTGTTCAAGATTTATAAAGAATCTTGGTGTTCTGAAACCACTTTTCACTTTTCAGCATGAACAGAAGTTTGAAAAAAATCAAACTGACTGCAGTTTGGATTACTCAGTGTGAAATTAGATACAAATTATTGTGGCTTACAATTTAATGCCAGATAAAAACTTACCACTTTAATTGAAGCAGATTTATCTTCAAAAGGGATATTTCCATGCTGCCAAAACAAACAAACCAATAAAGGCAAAGTAAGACAACCTTCAGAAGAAAAAAATGGCATATGCTCTTACCCAAAGGTTTACCTTCAGAGTTTTCTTGCATAAACAAGTCAGTATGCCAATGCAAAAAGTTGATATTATTTTCTTGATAAAACAAACTACTCTCACAGAGCATTATTTTTCCTGGTAGAATTACATCTGAAATGCTTTCTGATCACTCTGTTAGAAAGGTCTCATTAAATATTTTCCTAAGTTTTCCCTCCCCAAATGAGAAAAGTTGAGATTTTTTCCCCCCTTTCTTCCACTTCCTTTCCCTAGCTCTCCTGTTCATCCACCTATCCTCTGTACACAGATCAAATGAAACAGCTTCAATTAAAGATTTGAAAAAATTAATCTTAGGAAGAAACAAAGCCTGGAAGGTATCATTACTTTTCTGAGTGAGATTGTGAGAAACTAGAAAGGAAGCATTCAGATATCCTTCAGAGCATTTACAATCCTTTAAATACTAAGACAACGTTAGTTTTGACCCTATTAAAAACTATATTTATCTTCCATGAACAGATCTTGATTTCATAAATACTAGACAGAAGATATCTCTCAGCTTAAAATTAGTTATAGCGCCCTGTCATCTCACAGCTGCTCAATTTACTCTCGCTTTTAGGCAGCAAATGTGATATAACTAGGAAAAAAAAAGAAAGTCACTCCATCAATTAAATGTCTTGTTTTGACAATTCTAAGTGACTGCATCCTTCCTGTCGGACAAGCTGACAGCTTGCACTGTTAAACCACAGAAGTACTTATGACGGATCTCATTTGCAGTTGGAAGCAAAGTGTGTCTTTTCCCTCACATACATACATGCATCCATGAAGAGTCAGACCTAAGAAGTGTGACATAATAAAGTAAATCGATAGCCTATAGCTAAATCCTTTCCCACTGCTTCCACCCAGTAGGCTGCAGTTTATATTCTCCACCTTATAAAAATCTACGTTTCAGCAACAATCAAAAGCATGGTGAGATCAGAAGCTTCATTTGTTTATTCCCAGACTCAAGCTTCCTAGTTCATTTCTCAAACTCTCATTATCTTGCTCTTCCTTTTTGTGCTTCTTCTTCCTAGGCCAGCAAGCAGTGCAAAAAGAGTTCAGAGAAGAGATATGAAGTAAACTGGAAAAGAAGGAAACAGAAATCAACGAAATACACCATCTCACCTTATTTCCTTCTTCCTTGACTTGAGGGTTTATGATTTTTATAAATGAATAGAACAGCTGTCGAATCCTAGAATCTCCTAAAAACACAATATGTTTGTCTATGAGGCAATTTTTTGCTTCGCTGAAAAACAAAACAGCAACACTCGTGTTACAGGAAATTTATAATATATTAGAGAAAAATCTTCATAGGGCAATATAGGTAATTGTACGCATTATATCCAGTGCTAAGTAACAGTACATCTTTTCAGTGCTGAAATAATTAGAAGTTTAGCATAATTTGCATACAAATGAAAGTCAACTCTTCTGCTAATATGATTACTGGAATGATAAAGTAGGCTTTCCTATTCCACAGTGCTACGAAGAAAGCAGTTTCCAAACTACCTGGTAGCTCCTCGTGACAAGCACCACTACTGCTACCAACATTTATTTGTATTTTAATACAGAAATGTAGATTCTACGGTTACATGGAAAATGTACAGCAAAAAAAAAATCTTCTGATAGATGTTGCATGTATTTCAAAGCCTGGAGAACAGGCCACAAAGCAAAAAAAAAAAAAAAGGATGAGACTGCAAGTTCAGGAGCAGTCAGACAACAATTACTCTTCTTTCCCAGAAGAACAAAAGAAGGGTTTCCTTACCTATTTTTATACTTGTGCATCATACAACTATGAGGCTGCCAGACTTTTTCTCCAAGAAACCTCCCACTGGACAGAAGATACTCACACGTATCATCACCTTTAAAATAGTAAAATTATCATTAGAAATCAGACACATGAAAATTATTTTCAAAGCCCCACTGCTGTTAAAAAAATAAATAAACCTGATACCATTTCACAGAATGTCACAGCATTGTAGGGGTTGGAAGGGATCTCTAGAGATCACTTAGTCCAACCCTCTGCAAAGCAGGCTCCTCACAGCAGGCTGCACAAGTTGGTGTTCAGATGGGTCTTGAGTATCTCCAGAGAAGGAGACTCCACAAGTTCCCTTGGAGAGCCTGTTCCAGTGCTCTGTCACCCTCACTGTGAAGAAGTTCCTTCGCATACTGGTGCAGAACTGCCTGTGCTCCAGTTTATGGCCGTTTCCCCTTGTCCTGCCCCCACAGACCGCTGAAAAGAGGTTGGCTGTTTCCCTTTGACTCCCACACTTAAGATACTTATAAACATTAATAAGATTCCCTCTCAGTCTTCTTTTCTCAAGGCTGAACAGACCCAGTTCGCTCAGCCGTTCCTCATAGGGGAGATGCTCCAGGCCCTTTATCATCTTTGCGGCCTTCCACTGGACTCTCTCCAGGAGATCCCTGTCTTTTTTGTACCAGGGAGCCCAGAATTGGATACAGTACTCCAGGCAAGGCTTGAACAGGGCAGAGTAGAGGGGGAGGATCACCTCCCTTGACCTGCTGGCCACGCTCCTTTTAACGCGCCCCAGGATCCCATTGGCCTTCTTGGCCACCAGGGCACACTGCTGGCTCATGGCCAACCTGTCATCCACCAGGACCCACAGACCCTTCTCCACAGAGCATTTGTAACATAGGAGAATCAAAGCAAACAATAGCATTAACCAAGTTTAACTTAACTGTAAAAGCATTTTGCACAGGTGTTTGCAAATTGTCACGTCGCTTACTATACTGTACTTTTCAGCAACATGTTCCTCTGTCCACAAAACATTACTCATCTCGTTTCTGCTGTTGGAAAGTTGTGACCCAGAGTGGTGTTTCCACTAGAAGATACGGATCTGCTGTGCTATCTACTATCCAAGAACAAACTAAAAGAATCAAATAATGTACACAGAATTACCACACACTGCTTCTTGTATAGAATATGAAGCTCAAAATGGGATTTGTAAAAAAATCTTTTCCATTTCCCTGTTTAAGATGCAGCTGTCACCTTGGAACAGCTGACATTACATGCTGGGTTAATGGGCAGAACAATAAATGTTTACTTGAGATTTTACTGACGATTCTGAATTGCACCTACCATTTTCCAGTCCATTAGCTTTACATTAATTACAATTAATCACTTTGCAAGTGGTGATGTTTCAGGTCACTTTTTCAATTCATATAAATAAAATACCTGATATGGAATCAGTGACTGATCTTCCAGCGAACACATCTGGTTCTGCTGCCAGAAACTCAGTGCAGCTCCACACTGTGCTGGCAAGGAGCTGCCTGCCAACATTTTTGTCATAGTTGGCAATAAAACAAGGAAATGGTGGTGAATGAAACGGTGAGTACCTGTGCTGGCTTATGCAGAAACCGTGTGCCACATGGCCCTAGCCAGTGCCTCCCATGAAACCTGGAGTTCAGTAAATCAGCCACAATCTGCTCTTTTCCTCCAGAGAAACCTGCACTAATTTTAGAGAAGGGGCATTTTCTATCAGCTTCCTTTCTGAGCTGCTGGAAGCCACATACAATGAGACAGGCAGACATTCTATTTCAATTAAGAGGCAATCTGAAGCTTTATCTCAATCTGTGGATCAGGCAGGACAACAGAGAGCGCTCAGCAGGGTGATGTCTGAGGCTGGTCAGAGTGGGAACTGGCACAGTGCTGCTGACCCTGCTCCAGCTCACAGTCCTCAGAGTGACAGCTCAGTATCTTGGTCCCTGAAGTTTTGAGCTGGATTACTTTCTACAACATGCAAGAAGTACTGCACAAGGCACAAATCCGCCCTTGCTTCCTGGTGAAAATAGTCCAGCAAAATACATATTAATAAGATTAAGCCCCCATGGACCTGTGAGCTGTTCTCACAGGTGTGCTGAGGAGCATGGAAAGGTGGGAGACGGCAAGGCTGACACTCCCAGTGCTCCTGCAGGAGCAACTGCAATGTGAAGGAGGCAGTGCTGCAGGCTTGGCTTCTCAGCATTGTGTCACCAGATGACCCTTCTTTCCTCAACAGTATTATTGTCCTTCATCTCACAGTTACTGAAGTTAGAAGGTAATTCCCTCTTATAATCCAAATTGTCCAGTAAGAGACTTAATAGCCAGCCAACATAAATCTCTTACCACAACAGGGCAAATCAGTATTAATGAACAGAGGGATGATGGAAACATATCTGTATTTCCTACAATACAGAACCGGGACTGCAGATCTTCCCTGATAACTCTTCCATTAACACTGGTGACAACCATTTGTGAGCTGATTCCAAGCTGTCTGATCCTTCAGAGTCCACCCAGACAAACAAAAATGGTCTTATCCATGAAGCTGGGAAAATACAATTAATAAAATAAAAATAAAATGCATGTTTAAAGCACAGTTGACAGCCAAAGCTCTGAATTAACTCTTATCCCAGAACTCCAGCTCTCTCTGACTTAGGATTCACAAAGAACACGTCAGATACAGAAATGCAGACAACGCAGCTCGTGCTTCTTGGAGCAGAACATAAAATTAGCTTGGGGAAGGAAGAACTGGCAGCTGAAGACAGAATCTGTCCTTCCCTTCCTCCCAGAAACTCCTCCTACTTATTTCCATGAAAATCAGAAATGGGAATGTAGAACAGACTGTATCCCACCTGTTACCCCTTGGCTCATTTACTCAACCAAATCCAGCACCGCTAACAGAATCAAGTATTATAATTTGCAACCTCGGCTCCCTATTCCTTCATTTCAAAAAGCAATTGTAATAACCAGGCTTCTTTCCTTTCCTAGAACTTCAACTACTTAGCGCTGCTATTGCATCATGACTACTAAAATAAAAGCTGAAACAACTTGAGGAATTATAACAGTCCTGAAAAGAGAGTCCTGATAAACATCTCTGAGTCATAGCTTTGAGCTGAGGTTGCTTCTCTATGAGAACACACACAACACCTCTAGCATGCATGATAAGTTCTGGGTCAGGCAGATTCTGATGCATGGAAAAAAGATGCGTTTAAAATTTAAATAAAACATACACAGACAGTGATAAACTCCTACTTCTGCCATCAAAAGTGTTTACTAATGGCTCCATGGCAGCTCAGGAACTCCCTCGAATTCACCACTAACCTCCCAAGCAAACCCTTGAGCTCCCACAACTCTCGCCGACACTCCATCTAACCGCAGCACACACGCACCATCCATGCCAAACTGAGCTGTGGGCTGCCCTCAGGGACTGCCACAGAGGCAGGCTCTGTCACTCTCCTGTTCTTCAACAAGTACAGGTCAGCAGTACAACCTTTTTCTTGCAGCTGGTGCTTGTTTCAGTAGTCAGCACAGTGCCATTTGTGAGCAGATTAAAGAACAGGTCTTCCTGAAGTAGTTTATCGGCGCCTTTCTTCTCCTCTTCCAGCCGTTCCTACTTAACACAACAGTGCTGATCCTGCTGCCAGAACTGCTGCAGTGGTAGCACAGAACACAGCAGGTGACATGCAAAACCAGATCCTTGCCTACTTTTTAACTGTGTTGGCATAGATCAAATTTGCTGCTCAGATACCTTTGATAGAAACCAGAAACTCAAGACAACCACAGTTTCAGTTTTCCTTAATCATGACAAGCATTTCTGTATACTGGCTTTCAAGTAATGTAATTTCCTTAATTCTCCAATGTATGCACCTATTTAAACCACATCACTTCTAGTAGGTTGCTTAAAAATGAAACTGCTAAAAAAAAAAAAAACAACAAAAACATCAAACTCATGCTGCTTGTGATAGGTGACTTACAGTTATTGTTACAGGTACTGAAACAAAAACCTCAGCTTTGCAGATGATGAAAACATGACGATGCATCAGAGTGACAGAAGAGTGATGTAAAGGAAAACTCACCGCTACGCTCCTTCTGAAACCCATTAATTTACTGAGGAAGATGCAGAAGACAGATGGTTACTGGTGGTCAGATCAACCTGGTACAATTCCCATCCAATACTATCCCAAGCCTGGGGACTTCCTGAGCTGGACGTGGTTTCTTCATACTTTACAGAACCTCCAACAAATCTCTTCCTCACCAAATCATGTAATCTTTTCTTCAATTTTTTATCCCTCATAGCATCTTTCTGCAGGAGTTCTCCACCTCCACAGCTGCTGCCTGCCTTTACTTCACATACGGCTCCTACCAGCTTTACTTGGACTCCCTAAGTCTTGAACAGGCACAGATCCCACTTGTGTTTATCACAACCTGTAGACCACCATCAGTCCTTCATAAATCATTTCTTTTCAAGACTGAAGAAATTCATGATCTTTGTTTACCACCTTTTCAGAGTAGAGCACATTCCATGCCTTGAGCTTACGACCAAAGCTTCAAAGTTGTGCACTTCATGGCACCCCACCAGAATTGCTTACAAATGAAAAAATCCTCCATCCTACAGGGCATTTATTGAAATTGCATTCCAAACACTAGTTGCATTAATTTTAACTACGTAGATAATATTTTAGGGAATGGAGATATGTTCTCTCTCCCAGCTCCAGATCCTGATTTTCTGACTTCTTCCACGAGCAACGCAGAAAGCTCCTAAAATCCCTTAGGAGCATTACTTACACCCTAGACTTTCTTTAAAGAAAGTAGTAGAAGCTTGGAGGGGGGACAGTGAGGAAGGAACAAAAAAAGAGATAGAAACAGCAGCTAAGACAGTAACTGGAGGTTACGTACAAGATGGTACCTCTGGAAATGCACTTTCTTAACCATTAATGAGATCAACACTAAGAATTTCAAAGAAATTCCATTCACTACTATTCAAGATAAAAATCTAGATCTGAATGCGATCATTCAGTGATAAGAGACTCTGAGGATGCAAAAAAATTAAACAGAAACTTATTTCCAACAAGCTGTAAGACTGAGTCTTTGAAATATGCTACTAACTGAAACATGCTGATAACTTTTTACTGGTTTTTACTGGATATTATAGAGATACATAGTCCAATTAAGTCTCTAAAGAAGCTGGACATAAGCTAAAGACAGTTTAACTTAACTCATTCAAAGTCGTGCAAGAAAATTAGGTGACCCCTAAATATGACAGTCTCCCTGAATATGAATTTAACCTACCCCAGCATTTTTGCATAGAAGTATAAACTAATGAAAGCTTTAATATCTGAAGAAACTGATGATGGAAAGAGCCAATTTCTTGGGTAAAAAACAAACAACCTTCCACAGTGGTTTTATTTATATACTTGTTATTTATATGCAGCTCTCCTTTTCCTCCACATTCCTGTGTATCTAAAAAAGAAAGACAGTATCCACACGAATGGGTACTTTGTTGTTCACATGAATGTCTGCCTTTCCTGTTCCCCTCTTCTTTGCGGAGCCAGTGACAGATGCCTGAAAACTGTGAAAAAGCACAAGAGCACTACCCCCCCGGCACAGCCCAATTCCCACCACCCTGCCTCTTTGGGCCACGAGAACTTCACTTCTACCAATGACAGCAGGTTTGCAGACCACACCTGATCCACGCCCTTCCCTCTACAACCCCTGAGTGAGGATTTTATGGCCAAGAGAGAGTCACCAGCATCACAGACAATAAGCAAGACACAGCTCAGCTTCACCTTTGCAGTATCACAGTAAAATCTTCTGTTTTTCCTTAGTTTGCTGAATGCCAGATGTTTAAGATCACTGAACAGCTGCAAAACGATCTCAGTTTGTTTTCGCCTGTCCTGAAAAATTTTCTATCTGCTGTAAACACTCCATCTTCCTTCTCCAAACCATTTGTGTGTTTTGAATGCTATCTGATCTAAGAAGATCAAGCTGGATAGAGCTTCTGTTTTCTGAGAAATCCTCACTCAACCTAAAGTAGCTCAAAGAAACCAAAAGCTTTAGATGAAAGAACTTCGTGAGAATCTATACTGACTCAATCAACTTCTACAAAGGCCTGTAGACTCCTACCTTTATGTGATTTGTGACTCAACAGCCCCAACAAGTCTCTGATGGTGCATCCTATTTATGCATAGAGTGCATTCTTGTTCAGTCCCCATTTTCTCAGGCCAGCTTTGCAATCTCCCTGTTAAAAAAAGCATCTCATTTTCCTGTGTCCTTCCATCTAGTTTTGAGACGGATTCCAGCCTCTGGGAACACAGCACAACAAGCTCAGTTACTTCATATCCGAGCTCCTTTAGCAGTCAGTAAACACCTCAATGCCTCACAACTTACTGCTCTTTAGTTTGTTAGATTTACTGACGTGTCAGCTGGAGGGTGAATCTGTAAAGGCTCCCTATCCCCTTCTGCATTTCCACAATAAAGTGCTTCATCCCCATCGTCCTGAAGCACAGGTCACGAGCCTCAGTGCACAACGGCACCACTTGTCCCACAGTATGCAGCCTTTGGATTCATGGTTTACACACAAAAATACGCCCCATATTCAAGAGCGAAGCAGAAGGCTTTCCTCCAGTGGCTCTCACTGATGTTTATGGGGCACGCAACACCATGCTCGTCCACCAACAACACGCAAAAACAAGCAGCTGCTCATTTTGCTGCATCCACTCAAGGGACTGAATTTTGAGCCAACAGTTGAACAGAGGGCAAAAAATAAAATAAAACAAGAAAAGTATACCGAAACTTTCAGCCAATTCAGACAGAAATGGCGGTGCCCGCCAGGTACTGGCTGCCAGCCCCTGCGCGACCCTATCAGCTTCACCCCGTCCCGCAGAGCTGCTCGCACACACGCGGACAGGGCCCTGCGCTTCCGCCCGCTCGGACAGCGAACATGGCCTTCCCGCTGTGCCCCAGCCCGGGCTGCCCCGGGGGCTCTAGGCGGCCCCGGCCCGGCCCACACGGCTCCCCGGCCGGAGGGCCGCCGCCGCCGCCGCCCGCCCGCGCTCCCCCAGCTCCGCCTCCCGCGGCCCCGCTCACCTCGGTAGCGGCGGGAGGCGGCGTGGCAGGCGGCGAGCAGCAGGACAGCGCCTAGCGCCAGCGCCTTGGCGCTCCTCACGCTGAAGTAGTAGTTGATCTCCCGCTTGCCCAGGGTGTAGGCCAGGCCCGCCATCTTGGCTCCTCCATGACAACAGTGCGCGGCGGAGCGGACGGGCACGGCGGGGCAGCACTGGGTCCCCGCGGGCGGCCGAGGCAGCCCCCGCCGCCGGCTGCCACCGTCCCCACCGGCGCGGCGGAGAGTAGCCCGGCCCCCCGCCGCCGGGGCGGAGCTGCCGCCTTCCTCCTCCTCCTTCTTCTCTTCCTCCTCCTCCTCCTCCTCCTCGTCTCTCTCCTCCTCCCTGGGCTGCCGGCCGCGGTAGCGCTGGGCTCCTCTTGGAACACTGGAATGTGGAACACCGAAACATCTGGTTGTCGTTTCACCACCCTCCTATCTTTCTGTGAGCCAAAAAAAAGTCATCTTCCGGAAGTTCTGCGACTCATTGCATCTGACTGTTCTTATCTGATAATGCGTTAAAAATGGAAAAGAGAGCATGATTAAAACTGAAATTAAATAGTCAAAGCAAAGCCAGGAAGCCTACACACTGCAAATTCTATTTTCAGGTCACAGAATGGCCCGGGTTGGCCTCGAAGGGACTTCGAGGATCATGAATCTCCAACCCCCCTGCCATCTCTTACCTGAAGAACTTCAGGCACCATGCAAACGTACAGGATTGGAGTTCTACGTGTTCTTTGGACACTGTTAGTACACACTCAGTGTTTATTCCGTTTCCCCCAGCCCAGCCATGTCTGCACTGCCTGACAGCATGTACTCTATATTTTTTCCCGTTCAACTCAAACCAAAAGCTGCTGATCATATGGATTCCTTTATTCCACAAATGAAAAGCTCCTATTCACGTTTGGTTTTTTTTTTTTTTTTTTTTTTTTTTTTTTGGTTACACAGCCTTCAAAAATTCAACCATTTTCAAAGCTTTCTTACTGTGAATAAACCTTATTATTTATTAAAATATCCTCGTTAGTGCTTAGCTTTCCTTATCCTCATTGTATTGCAAATGTTTACATGGCAGATGCAAGCATTTTACACTTTAATAAGCAACTGCTACTTTTTTAACAGCTTCTGTAACTTAAAGTATTCACTGCAGTGTTTGTTGTTGTAAAGTTTTTTTTTTCTTTTTTGTAGCTTTTTGCATTGTTATTCATGAATGATTCCTAACACTGATATGATATGCATCTTTCCTGCAGTCATTTAGGATCTCAGATACTCTTCACTTGTTTTCATAATATTTATTGAAAAACAGACTTTTTATCCAACCAAAACACACGGACTTCAGCCTGTGTCCTAAGCAGTATAACTGTGTTAAGTTTACTGGCTATATTGGAAGTGCGTTTGAGAAGCTGAGGGCAGAACTCCAAAAGGTAACAAAACAAATGTACATTTGTTTATAGGTATGTCAGAGGATTACAACATGCAGGGATAGTCACTCTGTCCCGCAGCCTTCTGAGGGCTGTTTCAGATTGGTCCATGGATGTCCAGTGGCACTCCTTACTTGCCCTGAAACACTGAGCCTACACTTAAGTGATGCCCCAGAACCCTGCTTGTGCATTACGTCTCCAGGATTTTATGTCTGCACTGATAGATACTGATACTATTAAAAATTAAGTACCTTAATTAAGTTTAGCCACTTGTGTATATTAAATATTGAAGTGGATGTAAGCAGAGCATCTGCTTTTGCTTCACTGCTCCTTTGGAGAGGTTGTGCAGGTGCTTGACAAGAGATCTCCCTCACTGCATTTGGAAGCTCTTGGCTGCAGTGCCATGAGCTAGGCAGTGGTTTGCACACATGCAATTTCTCTTCTTATGGGTACCTCCTTGCTTCTTATGAGCTAATGGAATTTGACATCATTGTCTACACCTGAATAATTCACACCACGAATACTATACGTGAAAGGCCTGATAGAAGAGGGTAATTAGAGATTACCCATGAAACAGACTCCAGATGTGAATTATCTAGAAGAAGCTTTGCAATTCCCATTAAATACTTACCTTATGTTCCTGCCTGCTGATAAATTTAATATGCTGGAACTAAACCAGAAGTATGTTAGCTCTCCTGCAATTACACCTCAGCTACTGTTTTCCAAATACTCAAGCTTGGCATTGGCTTTCAGCTTGTTCTGGTGGAAGCATCCAGCACAGTTGGTGGGAGGGGAAGGCGTCGTTCCCACTCTCTCCGGATCATGGTCTTGGCGTGGATCATTAGGAACAAAATTAGGGTTATACAACATTTCCACCACGGCTATTTCCCTTAAATACTGGATACCTTTTTCGACTGTATCCCACTGTATTATCACAGGCTTCAAACTGTCTTTGTAGGGATAGCTTTCCTTCACAGCTATTAACAGTCGTTCCCAGAGGGTGATAGCTCCATCCCAACATCTACTAATCCCTCTGTCGATAGCTGCGTCTCCGGCGATACCTCCTAGTTGGCGAGCTTCATTACCATCTAGAGACAAGCTATTGGCTCCTTTGTCCCAGCAGTTATGGAGAAACAACTCAGCACAGCGACAAGTAATTGATCTGAGGCAGGAGGAGGTGTGAGATTGCTTCGCAAATTGGGTAATGGCTGTGAAGAGTGAACAGCCACAGGAGAGATTTCACATTTCTGTTTTCTACAGAGATAGCCTTGGCTTAACTGAATTCATTATTTTGATAAGACACTGTGGTGTTTTGTATGGTCACTAACAGCAGCTGAAAATACTACTGTGGTTTTCAACTCCGCTATTTCCCCACTGTGTCAGTATAATGAAGTGGTCAGGAGAGATGGGCTTCACTGCACCTTGCTCCAGCCACTTCCAACATGTCTATTTTAAATTCATTATTTGAACTCCTTCTGTAGGCCTGGTGGAAGAAAGGCACCAGTTGCTTACTCATAGATTAAAATACTATCAATAGACTCACTGTTAGGTATGGCAATCCTGTGTTGAATTTAGATAATTAAACTGGACAGATGTCACTTACACAGATGTAATAAAAATGAGATAATCCTTATTTTACTGCTTCCTGTTTTGCTTGGCAGGCTCAATGTTAATGAGAGGAGAACGCTGTGCTGCATGTTGAAGTGGGCATACACTTATGAGTCTGCTGATAAGCTCAGTTCCCAGGAGACCTCATTCTCTTGATTCTGCCGATTTCAGCATTGCAGCCAAGTGTAGCTTCTAGAGAGAGCTGCTGTCCTCAGTCAAAGTAGCAGGGCAGTCCTAAGGACCTGAAGCCTGTAAAAACAGAGACAATGACCACATATTACTGAGAGGTTTTTATATGTATATATGTTCTCAATCAGGGCCTTCCCATGTGCTATTTTCCCCTCAGAGTTTTTACATGCTTATAGGAGTGGAATTAATTTTGCATACATTTATATAGTGAGGAATATAGACACCAAAGATGAAGGAAAAACTACAACATACGTTTAAAATGTACATTTCCTGTGTTATTTTGGGAACATACTGTTTGTGATTTCCTGACTGGATGATCCTCTGTGTTATTTGATAGATTAAGTGTTGAATGATCAGTAAGTAGGATCTGCCGTACCCCAAACCATATCAGATCTTAATTTAATTTGCACATCATTATCATTTTGCTACCCAGGTACTGTAATTCCAGAAACAAAGCTACATTTCCAGCAGACCCCTGGGGAGAACCATGCTGCCAGTAGTGCAGGTTTTCCTTCAGGAGCTTTGTGTAATCACCAAATGACAACATCAAACATTTCAGTTGTTGAGTGTTCAGCCTCGTAATGGCAACCAGTCTTTCTGTAAGCATCACGTTTCCATGTGGCAGGTGTGTGCATGGTAACCATCCATTGCAAATATTTAATTATGTTAATGAAAGGAGAGTACAAAGAACAACAAAATTTGTTCGGTCAAACAGGGTACCCTGATTACTGTCTCAGCTCCTGAAAGTGGTACACTGCCAGGCTCCTGAGATCTTGGAAATTCTATCACAAATTACTGTTTTACAGATTTCTAACTTTATAAGAGTCTCACTCCTCAATAGTCTGCACTAAAAGGAAGCTGATATTAAGTAAAGTAGTTTTGAGATCACATACACAAAGGATGTATTTAGCTTTGTCACTAAGAGATAAGTGAGATAAGTGCATCTGCAGTTCCATAACATGAGGATTACTGTTTTAATTTCAGGTTTCAGTGGATCTGGAATAGAAGTGGATTGGAAGGGTTGGAGGGATGGGCAGTAGACAAATTTCAAATGTTTAAGTGTTCCCTCCTCTTCCATTAAGAGAATGCACCTTTCTACACCATGGGATGTCATCACCACACAGCCAGGCAGACTTGAGGTCAGATGGGGACTCTGCGCAGCTCATCAATGCAAATCAATTTTTCTTTCAGCTGCTTAGATTCTTGCCCTCACAGCCTTGTACACGACAATGTAAGGGGTTCAGAATGTTCTGTTTCTATCAGTGGGTAGTTAACTAGTAGGTGCCTTTTTTTTGTTGTTTTCTCTTTCTCTATTTCTTTTCTTTCTTTCTTTCTTTATTTCTTTTTTTTTTTTTGACTCTTAGGTAAGAGAAAATGACAGCTCCCTGTCAAGCCACACTGTTCTCTTTTTGTCCATATTTCATTTTCTCATTGTATTTTTTTCCTGGTTGCCCCTTATGGTCCCAGATTTGCCCCTTTAAAACTGAAAATTCTGTATACTCATGGGGCAGTCTTTGGAAGCCAATGCAGCTGCTGTCCAAGCTGTGTCATGCTTGAGGAGCATTAAAGCATTTTCTTTTGGCTGCTAACAATGTGGGTGTCATTCTGTAATTACGTTCTCTTTAGAACAGAATACACGATTTCCACCTCTATCAGTCTGTAATAATCTGAAATAAAAATCATTCATACTGATTGCCATTAACATTCTGTACAATACATTAGTACTCTTTGTGATATTGGCCCATTAAAAGAAATGCTTAGCCTTGAGTTCCAGGAGTTCTTCATCACAGTCTCTGGCAGCTCATGCTTGGTGTGCAGCCATAATGTATCCAACTACAGCAGGCACTGCTGTCACGGATGTTAGATCACTGTACTCTGGTAAAGGGACAGGTGCCTGTAGGCCTGAGAGGGATTTTCATGTACTGATTTCTTTGACATGAAGCTGAGAAGCAGGACAATTCCAGGAAGGACTTTACAGAATGTATTAACTAGGGAATATAGCAATGAAATAAAATAATATAATAAAATGTAGTGATGTAATGAAAGATGGTATGAAAGAAGAAAATAAAGAAATAGCACAAAGTGAAGAAAAGTTATCTGGAAAGAAATAAATTGTTCTCCATGTGATATGAATGGTAGTTGAAGATAAAGCAGTTGAAGGTAAAACTCTGTAAAGTAGTTCTCCTAATTCTCTTAATTATTAAAGAATCACTTTAGTTTTAGAAGCCTGGAGTCTGTAACGAGGTCAGTAATCAATGTAGGGCAAAACACATCAAAGAAAAGGGTATGACTGACAGGAAAACAGACAAAACCTAGAATGTGATCAAAAGAACATCATGAGGAGGCTCAAATAATGATGTTAGCTGAATTTCCCCATGAAGCAATGTTCACAAGCACAGAAACAGTGTAGAGAAGGAATGACATTTTGAACGCTGAATGTAGGTGAAAAGCTGCAACAAGAATGCAAAGCTTTTCTTTTAGAGAAGAAGAGAAGCAAAGCAGCTGTTTTTGCTTGCAATAAAGCCAGAGATGCTGAGATAGCCAAGAAAATAAAAACTGTGATCCCTGAGAACAGACAGAGGCAAACTTCAAAGTCCCAAAAGATGTTTGGTTAAAGAAAAATTAAGAAGAATGTCAGTGTTAATGATGAACGAAGCGACAGCTCCCACTGCCTATGAGAAATTTGGAAGAATGAAGAACTTTGGAAGACCCCAAAGGTAACAAAGCTTTTCCACTGATGTATGACTGAGACTATTTCTGTGCAGTTCAGTGTTTCAGAACCTCTCCGAAGCAGAAAATGAAATATTAAATATACCTACATTGCTCAACAAATACTTGACCGGATCATTTGATACTGCTGGAGAGAGGCTTCACTGCATTCCTGCAGCTGGCCGTGGAGAATGTACCAGATCCACTGGGCAATGCTTAAGCTGTCTTCTTCCAACAGTGTGCCCTCCGTGTTCTCGGTGGATGTTGGTTATTTGGCTATAGTTCAGACAGTGAAACTGCAGGGCTATGACACTGGCATGTCTTTCACTGTGGATCCAGCCATGAATTTACAATTTAAAAACAAAAGTGAAAATGAGAAGGTCTGACTACTTATGGGACAAAAGCTGAAATGGAAAACTCCAAGTGCAGGAAGCTTTACCTTGGATGGAAAATTGTGATGGACTGCTTTGGGCACCAATGCAAAAGCACTTTCTTGAAATTATTTCGTGTCTTGTCAGCTTTTCCAGAAAACTGGTATGTATTATCTTGTTTAGAAATGGAAGAGGTCAGTTTTATAAGAATATCCCCAGAAAGTCATTTCTCACCGAACTTGATGCAACTCTGCTTCTTTAGAGTAATGGCTACTTTCCCAGGTTTCTTTAAATGAGTGAAATTTGGTGGAACTGAGCATGTTTGCCTGAGGTCATGTGGGAATATGTGCATAACATCTTTTGATTTTGGTCAAGAGGGATCAAGCCTTTGGAGAATAACTCTTTTCTCACCACTAAGAGGAAGATCCTCCCAGCCAATCTGACCTCTCTAGTAAGAATGATCTGAATTCTTCTGTATTCTAATTCTTTGTTGGAATTTGCAGTCTTCTTTTGAGTAGCTTTTACATTGAAACCTGAAATGACTGAGATACTATATAAAATAATCTACTGCAATGAAACACTGTATTGTGAGGTTATTTTCATCTTGCAACAGTCTATAACTTCATAGAACCTAATGCAGGGGATCTGTACTACTTGGAGTCAATGTTTTTAGGAAGGTAATTATATTTCAGGAAAGAAAACAGCTTTTTATTTGGATGATAATCATAACATTGTAAAAATTATCTCTATGTTAGCCTCGGGCTCAGTAAAACACTGTTCAAGTATTTGCAATGGATTAACAGAATAGAATATTCCCATGAGTCATTATTTAAAGATGAAATTGCAAAGAAATAATTTAATTTAAGCAGAAGATTACAGTGGTCCTTCGGGTTCACATTGCTCTGCCAGATCTATTTGTCTATATAGTGCTCTGTTGGGTTGCTGCGAACTCTCACGGGTCTAAGCAATTTTGTGATGCTGAAATGTAAACATGCATGCAGAAAGATCATCTGCACACCTCAGGCTTAGCAAAGATTTATCACCTGGGAATTAACAGATAGCTGAGTAGCTATGCCATTCCTATAAAATATGCATAAAAGCCTGGTGAGCTGGAACCTGCAAGGCAGCTGTTATTGTTTGCTTGTAGCTTCAAATGTCCTGTGCATGACACGCTTCGATAATTGCTCTAATGAGAGACATATGGATCTTATTTTTTTCATTCCATGTCTTTGCTTATGTTATAAAAACACTTGTATTGAAATGTTCCACTAACAGAATGTGACTTCCCCTAGAGCCTAAAACCCGAACAAATTCTTATGCAGTGAATCTACTGAAGCCTGTATCCTCAGCAGCACCTTACGTCAGCCCTTCTATCCCAGCAGAAATCAAAAGGGCTCTCTCTGCACTGCTCATCTGCATATTTTCATGGTACATGCCAGAATTTAATGTTCTTGAGATGGCATCCTTTCTATAGTGCCGGAGCAGAAGGATCTAAAAACTGTTTCAAAGCTGCAGGCAAAAACTCTCAAATACAGTGGGCATAGGAGAAGGAAGCAGATATTTTGCTGGTGAAGAGGTGAACCAACGGCTAAGGAAAAATGCAGGTCTTGATCTAGGTGCAAAAGAGCAGCAAATAAAAACAGCAGAGATCTTTGGTCTGGCTTGTTGCCTTTGACAGCGCTTCCACTCTACAAACAAGGCATAAGCCTTATAAACTCCTCCTGTTTTGCAGAAGACTTCTCTGCATCCTCAAAGTTACAGAGAAATGTAAAACAGCTTCAAAATTGAAATGAAGCCTCAGTTTCTCCACTCGATTTTCTCCTCTGAAAACATAGAGTATGCTCAATGACTGAGGCCCATCCATGGGAGCTGGGCGAGCACTGAATTCACTGAGGAGCTATCAGTCAGGTGAATTTGCCTCTCCTGCTTTGGTTTCGTAGTCACTGAAAACTAGAGAGTATTCTCACCTTGATTTTTTTATACCCTGCATGAAGCTGCATTTTGCTGCCAGGATCTTTCCTGGGTTGGATGGGTGTTCTTTTGGCAGGCCAGTTTATTTGTAGGAGAGTTGTGGTGCTGATATTTTGCTGAAATATCCCTTGGGGTATTCTTGGACACCTGCAGCTCAGAAGATTTTGATAGTAACCATGGCAGGTAGCGGTTATGCTAGAACTCTTCAAGGGCCAGTAATAACTGCCTAAGTCAATAGGTGGTGCACTGCACTTGTGGAATCGCTCTGCTATTTCACTCAGGGTCTTAAGAACTGGCGTCTAGGAAAACTTGTTTCGTTTCACCCAAAGAACCAATTTCTGTAGCTTGAAAAGCAAATATATATATATAATTTTCTCGTATTATTTCTAATATGGTTTTTACATTGAAATAATTATTGTAATGAGTTACATAGATTTCAAAATCTTGCTATCAAAATGGGCAAATGTATTTCTTTGGATACTTATGTTTGGGTTAACGAGAGCCATAATTTCATGATCAACTAGAGAATATACTTAAGCCTGGAATTGCGGTTAGGAAATTTTTTTCATGTAATACCTGCACCCAACCACCCAATATCCAGGGAGGGATTAATGTATTCCAGCCCAGGAGTATAGAAATACTCACAGCTGTGGAAGATCTTTGCATATGCATTGCAGAACGCATTCAGGCTGCATCTGATATCTATATGGAAACAATACAGAAAAATAATGCTTCTTTAATAAGCTGATAACATAGACTGCGTGTAAGGAGATGAATTATAAGCTACTTCTGATAGCATCTGAGAACTGCTTTATTTGAACGTGCTATTCTTGCATTGTTTGGAATCAGTATACACGATTCTAACACCTTAAAATTGGATTGAGTGGTTTTCAGAATAAGAGCTTCTAGGAGAGCCTGTCTGAAGCCTCCAAGCACCACAGCAGAACAAAACAAATCAAAACTCACATCAGAAGATGCAGTTTAAATCTGTGTTGTGGAAACAGAAGAAAATTTGCCTATTCATAGCCCTGAGCACAGTATTCACGTTTCAGAATGGTAAGCACAGATCTTTAAGATGATTCTCAGTGGGTCATGATTTTCTCCTCAGTGAAGAAGCCTGGACAGTTACAATTTTCCCTTCTATAACCTCTTTTCCAAGTTTTAACATTTCTTTTCTCTCTGCATCTCCCCACCTCTGTTTTTCACCTACTTATGCCACATTCATACAAAAGCACGTGCTGCACAGAGCCCCGCTTCTGCTAAGTTTTCAGTAACCTTCACAGATGCCATAAAGTATATTTGCATTGGAGACATCAGGCTCCAGCTGAGTTACTGACAGGAACATCTTGGCCTCTGCCATCTTCTAAAAAGGCTGCATGAGGAGAGCAGATGGGTGGAACACTTCCACTGACCACACAGGTGGGCATTTGGACCTGCAGCACACATTGTGTCGAATGCTCCAGTACTGCCGTTTACAGCTGTATCACAGCTGAGCCCTGGGTTTGGCAGTGGCTTTAACCCTACTGTTTTACCTAGTCTGTGCTAGTGGTCTACTTGCGTTACTGCTGATGCATACCTGCTCGCAATTTAATTCTCCAGAGATAATTTGCAAAGGAAGGCAGACAACTCCCAAAGACAAGTAAGCAAACTTTACCAAAAATTTATTCAACATTTTATATTCTTGAAATGAGACAGTGTGAAGACTCCCTGCACTGTGTGCAGCTCACCTTACGTATTTTCAGCTACAGTCCTTGGAGAAGAAAGCAGCTCTGCAACACCATGCACAGCATGAGAAAAATGGTTGATTGTACAGTAATTTCTGATGAGTTCAAAACCCAAAGGCCAAACTGAGTACTGTCTAGGTGCTAACATTCACTGTGAGGTGGGGGCTCTGTTTTTTTCTACTGGTTTGATTTCTGAATGAGCCCGCTTTGGTGGCAAAGGTGCAAAAAGACACAGACTATGGGTACTACTAAAGGGCTGGTGACAGTAGAATGGAAGCATTCTTCATCTGGAAGGAAGTGCCATGAAATAGATCAGAGAGAGCACAGGAGATATCAGAAGATGACCAAAGAGAGAACATTTACCCTTTCCTTTCAAAATCACAGGTGTTGCATTTTTTTTTCCCTTCTCACAAAGGTACGGGCAGCAATAGCCCACCTCCCAGCCCTGGCAATAATGCTTGCATACTTCCTCACGGGTTACATGCACTCAAGAATGTAATTCTATCTATCTTTGCAGTCTTGTAGAAAATTCCTGGCTTCTAGATAATCTAGGTGAGAAAAAAAAACTCTTAATATTTCAATGATTTTTTTCTTTACAACATATATTTTTAAGTACTAAGACAGTGAAATGCTAACACTTCACAAATCATCACGGTCCAATGAATAATGATGGGTATTTACATTAAACTGTATTTTACTCATTTAGGTGAAAAAGAGCTATATTTTATCATGGCAATTTCCCTGTTGTTAATCTAGCACAGAGCTGCAAGCATTTCCCCTTTTATGAATGCAGCACACGACAAGATGTGAGCACATGGCAGCCGAATGCCAGGCTGTGTTTTCGTATTTGCCCTTTCTCCATTAATCAACTAATTGCATGCAAGAATGAAAAACTTCCTTTAGAAACAGTGCTTATTCCTCCTTTCATTGTTCAGAGCAGCCTTTGGACTCTACTCACTCACTAACCTTCGGGATGGTGCCGTGTTCATGTTACAGGATCATCTGCTTATTTTCTCCAGGCTTTCCTTTGCGGATTCTTGCTGATTAAGCCCATCTCACCTCTCCCCTTACCTGCTCCAGCTGTTGTCCTCATAGTCTTGCACGTGATCTCTCCAGCACCTCTCACGACCATCCCAATGCCAAAACATAGCTGTTGAAACTGCTGTTCATTTCAGGCTTTCAGGAAAGCACTGTATGATAGCAGCATCTTAAAAGGTCTCAGCCAAGAACAGTCTTTGGTTTTCAGCATCTCCATTGTGATAGTAAATTATTAAAGTTAACAGTAGATAGATCTGTTTCATACACAACTGAATGAAGTGCGAAGGCCTAACAAAGCCTGATCTTCCTGACTCTTCCTCCACATTATTTCAGAAGTACACACTCCCACATATTGCAGCAGAGCATCAGCCAGCAGAGCTCTCTCCCCACTAAGTTTTCCACAAGACAGAATCCTCATTTTCTATTTTAAGTGAGATGATTATCCTTTTAGTGATTAATTTTGCTTAGGATTCGGATAAAATGAAGAACCTCTTCTACTTTTGAAGTTCGCATACTATGAGGCATGGTTTCTTGGGGACTTTCTCAAAACGGGATGTTGAATTGAAGGGTCAAGTAGACAATTACAGCCAGAAGACAGCAGTGGGCAGTCTTTGAATGCTGTAAGCAAATATTTTACAGCAATGATTTAAGAAATAATGAAGACGTACCCTTAATTCGGAGTATGAATTTCTGCTGATGCACCTAAGCAAGTAACTTTACTCATTCCATACCTTCTTTTGGAACACTGGACATGCTTTATTTTTTTTTCTTTTCACAATTTATTTAAACATCTCACATATACAAAATACATTTTCTTTTTTTTTCTTTTGAGAAATGATGATTCTTTTTTATCCACTGGAGAAGATGAAAATGAGATTTGGAAGCAGAAACGCCTGATTTTGGAGGAAGAGGACAAAGATGAGGAAAAATGATCCACATGCTTAAGCTGGGGATGAGACAGATTTCAAAGAAACAGAGAAGTAATACTTTAACTGCTGCTAGCACCATCAAAATTCAAGTATTGGAAACATACTCTGGAATAATGAAATTAGCACCACTATATTCTGAGTGGAACTGAAAGTAACCCATATGATATGGAGAAGTGCCTACAAAGGATGTGGATCACACTTGGTTTAGTGTATGAGGTAGTTTAAACCTTCGGAAGTCATGGTTTTAAACTTCCTCTGTGGAAGATAGTCAAAGGCCACAAGTGGTGCAAACTTTCATGATTTTTTATTTTATTTTTTTGGTTTTTTTTTTTGTTTTTTTTTTTCTTTACAAAGGTTGACATTTCCCAAAGCAAGGTGTTAAATCTTGAAAGACTTCCAAGTCCTTTTGGGGCTGTATTAAATTTCATTGCACAATGCTCCAATCAATTCTTCTCCTTCTCTTTCGCCCAGAGTTTAAGCAAGTAGATGAACAGAAAAAACGGAAGGAGTCAGCTCTCATTACAAAAAGAAATGACAAAGAATAATTCTGGGGGGGGCTTTAAGTTAATTTTAGTTCATTCATTTAAAACAGACTGGGCCAATGTGCAAACCGAATTCTTGGTCAGCGCCACCAATGTCCAAAGGTGCAATGTCAAGGATGGGCAGGCGAGATGGCTTATTTGTTCTGTACTCAATGATCGTTTTGCCCCATTTGTTGTTCTTTCTCTGCAAGAGAAGATGTAGTAGAATTGTTACTGCATTGTTCATGGAATTGAGAATTGTTTCACCTAACTAGTGAATTTCTGAAATAATTTTACTTTAATTTTACTGCCACTGTTTGCAAATAAGATGCCCATATCCAACTGTTTAGAACTCTAATATAATTAAACATTTACTTTAACCTTAACATTTGTGATGTTCTACATTTCCATATTATTCATGCTGATTAAATCCTCAGAGAACCTTGCCTGATCTTTTGAAGACTTGACCCTGCCCCTCCTGCACCTTGTGTGCTACTTCCTCAGCACGCTTCAGTTTCCACAGAATTTGGGTCTGGTTCCTCAGAAAAGCTTTTACTTTTATTTGCCACATTGCACAGTACAGGAAGGATCTGTTAGTACCCCAGTCTCTGCCACTCACAAAGACCTGGCATAGTTGGTTCTATAGGCTATTAATCCTCACTGGATACAATTTTTCTGGTCTGACTGATAATCTAGCTCTTAATCAAAGCACAACTGTCTTTAATACAATCATACTGCCCCATGCTTTCTGTGTTACTTACAGAGCAGCCATCCACAAGAACACTGAAAGTGAATCTGCTGTTGCCTTCAGCTCGTAGTTCAACATCATTGGATCCCTGGAGTACAACAGCCTTTTTAAGGTTTCCAGTCTCCTCATCCATGTAGGCAATGCTGTTCTTGCAGTGGTAGGTGATGTTCTGGGAGGCATGGTTGGCCAGCAGACGCATGAAGGCAAGTTGGGTGGCCATGTCCTTTGCGGTCACACCTTCACCATTGTATTCAAACTGAAAAAGACAAAGAAACCCACCCAATTGAATTTCTAGGCAAAAGTGAATGTTTCCATATTTTCTGTAGGAAAATAAAAAAATTAAAGACCACAAATGTCTGAGATCAGTTGCCTAGTTCAACTGCAGAGCCAGGAAACACCACACAGAACTAGCAGGAAGTAAGGTGAAAACTGGGCACAAGCAGTGGATGGAGTTAAGCCGTAGAACTCTGATGCAAGATATGGTTGTTGTTAGCAACTTACGTGGATTTAAAGATGAGATCAGACATATTCAAAAGAGGAGAAATTCATTGTTTCCATAAATACACAGACATAATGCCTGGCTCAAGAAAGCCCTGATCTTTTATTTCTTATTTTAGTTTTATAGAGTATTGTCTGTGGATGTTATGAATGTTTGCTTCCTTATATTCTTTAACAGCAACCGCCTTCAGCCAATGTGAGAAATAGGACTCTAGGGTACCTTGGGTCCTTGTTCTGACCCAGTGATAAACTTTTTGTTGTTATGTTAAAGAAGTTGGAAACTGGGATTTCATCATAAGACTAGCTCAATTTCATTTAAAAATTACTGAATTAGTTCTTCTTAATTGTGCAAAAAGGACTTTCCAGCAGGCTGGTACAATGCCTGACATGCAGGTAGATATATTTCTTGATTTTACTTAATGGCAATTCTGAGTGCTATGATGGCATACAATTAGGATCTGTTATGTGTAATAAACGTATCTTTCCAGGAACAGCACAATATGTCAAAAATAAATCCCAATTTAAAAAATAGCAAAAATTATTTTAATACTTTCTCAGTTTCCAGACTGTCTTTGTACTAAAGGAGCATATTCCAGGCCAGGATTCCCTTAGAAATGGCCACTAATCATGCTGAATTGATCACTGGCAGACACTAAGAAAAATTAGAACAATACTAGGAAATCCCTTTAGCAAATGGTGTTTGAAGCCAGAACTGGAACCCTGTTCCCTTGAGATAAAACATAGCTGTTCCCCTTTTTCATATTTTTCTTTTAATAGTTTGATTAATGAGTTTCGCTCACTGAGAGTCAGTGGGCAGAGAATTCTTCAGAAAGCACTGTAGGAAACAGTCATCCTCCAATGCATCACATACCTGAGTACCACCATTGATAGTTTCACCAAACCATATGTGCTTTTTGTCCTTGGGATTCTTGCTGACATACCAGGTCTTAGTTGGAATATCTTCAAGGCTAGCATGGATACAAGTCTCACCAGTGGCAAAGTCACAGTATGCTCTAATGGCATCTGCAGTGCAGCCTTGGTTAGGATCAATCCAGTAGAAACCTTTGAGGAAAGAAACACTTGGGTTCAGTTTATATTCAATGGTTTGATATAGAAACTCAGAGAGGTCATAAATATCATAGCTAAGTACAGTACTGAAGTGATAATTAGGAGAAATATATCTTTTAGACTACCAATGTGTAAGAAATTAACTGTATTCAAAAACTAGGATTAAACGTTTTTGCATTATTTTTAAAAAAGACTGCAACAATTGCACAACAGCAGATATTTTGAATGCCTCTGAATGTCCTCATAGATATGTATTTTCACTGGAGGCAGACAGAACTTCTTCACTGGCCATTTAGTATTTTCACTGGCTGACCAGGTTACCATTCATCAAAGAAAGCTAATAAGCTGAAAATAACTTGCTGAGCCAGAAAGGGCAAATATCTTGCACTAACGTACCGCTGCTCCACTCTGGGTGGCTAAGTCTGAGGTCACGGCAGGTGCGAGCTGGGTTCTTTTTGGAGCCTTCTGGGGTCAGCAGGGTCTCAATTTGGTTGTTTAGTGTTTTCAGAGTGGCATCAACTTCATAATCCTTGGGTCTGAGAGAAGCCTGATCAGCCCGATAGTATTCTGCATCAAAGCCAACTTCATATCCGCCACCATTGGGACCAGGAGGACCAGGGGGACCAGGAGGACCAGGGGGACCCTAAAGTTTTTCAAAAGCAAAAGACAAGAAGTATTCTATTATAAATATGATTCTTTCAGCTGACTATTTCCACACATGCATTGTCCTACTGAAGTTTTAGTACCCTCAGCAATTATCTGAGGAAGGACCTATGGACCTGCTCTGTGGTAACTCTGGTGAACTAAAGCAGAAGATAAACTGTGTAGGACTACTACACCTTTGTGATTATACTGGCTGGCCATAAAGAATGAAGAAGGACTTCAGGTTTAAGTCTATTAGGGAAATGTTGAATGTTAAATAACAACCAACATTTCAAAATCCCTTATTAAAATAGAAATAAATCTCTCCATAAACTAAGACTTTAAAGTGATTTTCATTTAACTGTTAAACGTGTTAAATCAACAAGACATAAGTTATACTCACAGCAGGGCCTTGGCTGCCATGAGAGCCACGTACACCAGCAGGGCCAATGGGTCCAGGGAGACCATTGCGACCATCCTTACCAGGAGGACCAGAAGGACCAGGAGGACCCTAGAAGGAAACTTGAACAGTTTAATGACAGTAGGGAACACTACAAATAGGGATTCATATAAATGAGAGTGGACAAATATATTCCATAAAAAGAATGGGAGAATTATTTGCATATACTCTTAAATTCACATACCCTTGGGCCAGCAGGACCGTTGTTACCAGGAGGACCTTGATCACCATGTTGGCCCTATTGGGAAAAACAAATGCATACTCATTAAAAAATGCAATGCCACACATTGTGTTAACATGATTCAAGAGGGGATCAGCAGACGTATTTGGGTTCAGAGAATGGAAATCTAGGGCAACTGGCATTAGTGGAGTTGGGATATAAAATGTGGGAGGAAAGAGTGAAAAAAATTATTTAAAAGGATAACCTGTAAGAGTCTCTATATTGTTTCTTAGGGTTTTCAGAGAAGCCTTTAAAATAAGAGACAAAATTCCCAAAGGGGATACCAGAATTTAAAGGGAAGATAATCTGTGAATGACTTGCTTCTCTCTGATATAGAAACTTTACAATTTCTGACCAGAAAAGAAGAAATACTATTTAAACAAAGGCAGAGCTTTCTGAATTCTGTGCTAGCCAAATGTAGTTGATTTTGGGGGCAAACAATGGTACAGTTCTAAAATCAGCTATCAGCAGCATTATTAAAATTCACCCTATTATGTGGAGAGCACCGAGTGTTTGGATCTTATGGCCTTAGAAAGATGATGCAGAGTGAACTAAGTTAAAATACTGAAAATCATTTACTTACAGCAAGACCAGGAAGACCCTGCAATCCATTGTGTCCCTTCAGGCCAGGCAGACCTCTATGTCCCTTATCACCAGGTTCACCTTTCTCACCACGTGGACCTTGTGGGCCCTAGGAAAGGATATACATGCCAGAGAAAGAATTAAGTATAAGCATTCTACATTATGCCACAGGTTGCCCCTGATATATTTATGTGTATCCTATTAAGATGCCCAGGAAAAGTGTTAACCCCAAAAGCTCCAGGTTCAATCCCATGAGAGATGATCAAGATCCTAGGTTTATAAATATTTACAGCTCCTTAAGCACTACTTTTTGTTCTTGAATGCAGCTGTGGGCCCTTAATATTAAGCATACGTTTTCTATTCTTGTATCAGTGTAGTAACGTATATAGAAATTAAGACTTACAGCAAGACCTCTTGGGCCAAAAGCACCAGCAGGACCAACAGGACCAACAGGACCCTAGAACAGGAAAAGAAAATGCATGTCGTTGATGCATATCATACCTAATAAAGGTTCCATGCTAAACATATGTCTACAGGAAGCAAAGTAATTATTCACATATTATAGGGTTTTGACGCATAGATGTATAGAAAATGCATATATGTATGTGTGTATGATGGACAAATGTTAGTCCTGTATCAATCAAAAAAACGTAAAATCTCTTCAACTTACAGGATCACCACGGTTTCCAGGCTTTCCAGAAGGACCAACTTGGCCATGAGGACCAGGAGCACCCAAAGCACCACTGGGACCAGGGTTACCAGGAGCACCACGCTCACCCTGAGAATAAGGGAATGCAAGAGATGCTGTGTTACTACTGACTTACACATATTGGAAAATTTCTTTCGTAAATATGAAATAAAAGGAAAGAAGAAATCACCTTGAAACCAGGAGCACCATCACGGCCTGGAGGACCATCATTTCCAGGATTGCCCTGTTAAAATACCATTTAAAAATATTAAAGCTCATCAGTATACATCTCACATAGAACTCTGTGCCAGCCTAATTGCTCTCAATGAGATTTAGAAGACATTGAGATGGAATAGCATGAATCTTGAAGGTAAACTTTGTTATAAATCCCACATTCCCTTACATACATTAACATTCTCTGAAAAATAGTGTGGCTTTCAAATACTTTAGATTATACAATACCAGTATAGGAGAAAGTTCATCATTTTTGGTTCTATTTCTGTAAATGACAAGTTACTACAAGAGTTCTATACTAACAGTGCCTCAGATATCAAATAAACTTCCCTGATAATGCCCAGAGAAAAAATTATACCTTAAATCCTTAGAGAGAACTACAACGTGTGAATATTTTACTCTTCTTAGAGTGTAAGTAATACCTAGACACTGTATGGATACCCTTCTTCAAGGTGAACTACTAACCTGGATGGCCGTGTTGAATGGATAAGTTTATTCACTGCTCTACGAAAAGCTGGTTGCACGGCCCTGTCCACCAAATAATCATCCATGAGGTAGGGCATTAGAGGGGGCAATTTATTACATTGCAGTACTTCCACATACCCCTTTCCACACAGGATACAGGTCCTTCACTCCCTGCATTTATCTGTGGAGCTCAGCAGTACCTGCCACACAGGCCAGAGTTTGTTTCATCATGTTTTTAGCCTCCTTTGCATCTCATGGTGAAGGAACACATGCCAGGAAACATTATGTATATATCTGACAGTAAAATAGTCACAGATAACCAGCTTCCCTCTCTACAGCCAAAAGCCTATCATGTGGGATGTAATGCTTTTACCAGATCCTACAATGAAGGCTTCTTCTCAATCTTTTTTGGCAATTAAGCAAAAAGTCAAAAGATTCTGATTGTGACTCTAGGATATCCTTCAAACATAATTTATGCCTTTAAGAATTTGTCACCTAGTCAGAGCTATTGGGAAGAGGACTGAAGTTCGCTCTGTGATGAGGAGGCTCCCTGGTACCACCGCTCTGTTTTAGACCTTGCCAATAAGGGATTTGTGTATTGGGATCCTGCTACTATTTTCCCTGAAGACACTGGAAGGTACAAGTTTGCTAGCAGAACAGCATCCAATTGCATTCAGTTTTACTGTGTTTGTCTTTGGCTCAGAACAAAAGCAAAGCAATCTTGGAGAGGAAAGAAGTCATAGCTTACATCACGACCAGCTTCACCAGGAGCACCATTAGGTCCGGGAGAACCCACAGGACCAGAGGGACCACGAGCACCAGGAGGACCAGAAACACCCAGGGGACCAGGTTCGCCCTAATACAGAAACAGTGGTAACAAAATGTGACATGTACTACAACAAAAACCAGTCTTACAGAACTGTCAGGCTATTTCTAAGAGAAACATTTATCTGCAGTCAGTTCTGGAAGTGAAACAGAAACAGGAGACAAGGAGAAACATATCTAACTACAGCAAAATATTTAAGTTTCTAGCTTTTCTATGTCTTGTTAAGAACAGATGCTTCTGATGCCATTCAAAAATATGTTCACCTGCAGATACAAGTCTTGTTTGTCTGCAGCAAGCAATAATTTCTTCCGCTGCTCAAGTCTGTAGGCTCCATTTAACCAAGATCTGTTTGCAGCAGAAATGAAAACAACAGAATCTATACCTCCTGTCCCCCACTATTCCTTAAGAGGAGACCTCAGCATTTTTCATTGTAGTTTAGGGCAGTCAATGAGTCATATACTCACTGTTGCTCCAGCAATGCCTGGAAGACCACGTTCTCCCCGAGAGCCAGGCAGACCAAGGATACCAGGAGCACCAAGAATACCCTGAGGACCTGGGGTACCGGGAGGACCCTGTGAGATGAAAAGATTATATTAATGGGGGGAAAAGAACTCCCTCCATATTTCTCATTTATTTTGCTCTGTAACTACTTTCCAAAGACCTCAACGCGGGTCATGGCCAGTTTCCAAATGGAAAAAATTGTAACCAAGGTGGAAGACCAAAACTAAACGTCTGTAAGAAAGTAATGCTGATTATATTCCAACCCCAGTAAGTACATTTGCTTTTCCTTTCTGGAAAAGATCTCCTATTGTGTTGTTCCCATTCACTAACAGTGGTGGTACGTGAAAACTGGGGTATTCAGAATGGAGAAGATGACTGTGCTGAGGGAATTCCATAGTGAAGAAACCAACCATTTGATTCCGAGACAGCCTTGTCATGTACCATCTAGGTACCTTCTATCACCCCACAAGCCCTAGAGCTCGTTACTGATCCTTTGAAAAGACAAAGGATGTTTAGTTAAGAGACTTTTCAATTTCCTTAAAATTTGAGCACATGCTACTAAACTTGGCTAAACTTTGCTAAATATGGTAAAGAAGAAATGCCCTTCAAAAGTACCAAAAGTATCTTAGAAGCTGTAACATTTACACAAAGAGAGACACTTGTAATGAGATGTGATACTCAGTTACTTACAGCAGCACCAGCCTCTCCAGATGGACCCTTCTCACCAGCAAAACCAGGTGGGCCAGCAATACCCTGTTCACCAGTACGGCCAACTGGACCAACATCACCACGCAGACCTCTAGGACCATCTTTGCCAGCTGGGCCAGGAGGACCAGGGGGACCAGTGATGCCCTAGAGGATCGAGGGTGAAAGTGTCATCATTACAACACAGACCCAGAAGTAGGGAGAAGAGAGCAAGTTTCATTTCATCTACAAAAATGGTGCTTTGCAATAAACAGGTTATCAGCTGCTACAGAGCAGCAACTGTTACTACTTCTGTTAAGTAGTGCATAGCTGGAATCAGCAGAATTACTGAATTAGGGAATGTGGCAAAATTTTGCATGTAGGTTTGATTTGGCTCTAGAGACATCAGTTGCAACTATAAAGCCTATGGGGAAAAAAACAACTTTCAATTCAACAGGATTGTTTAGCTTTGGATAGTGGGATTTAAAATACAGGAAAGGAATACCTCCTCCTAAGGCTTGGAACACTGTTGTGAAAAGGAAGTTTTATGAAAGTCAATTGGAAATAAGTTCAGGCTGAAAAAGAAAGTAGTAAGTCACATTCGTAGACATAATCAGAGGCTCCCCTGCTTCAGACAGCAGTTGGAACTGTGGATACTTTGGAAAGTGTGGACACGAGATAATCTCTACATTCTTTTTGAGGTAGGATATGACCTTATTCCGCTCAAAACCAGTATCTATGCAGTTACTCTCTGTGAATAAAAGCAAAATAAAGCCAGATTCTTACAACAGGCAAGGCACTTCAAGGTGCAGAACGATGCTTTTTAGTTTGTGAAAAAAAACTAAATACATTATTTCCAGTCTGTGAATTTTCTCTCCTATCCAGTCCTGTAAAGATTTGAAGTGATTCCAGGATAGTCAGAATTTGAGTCATGTAACAAAAATGAGGATTATCCTTAACCAGTACAATTACAGACTTGTCTTCCATTAAAACTTCTCCATCAGTTACTTACAGCAGGGCCTGGAGGACCGACTCTTCCAGCAGCACCAGGGAAACCAGTCATGCCCTAAAAATATAAGTCAAAAGGAAAATTTAGTTTAAAGGAAACAATGACTTCATGGAAAGCAACAATGCAAATGCTAAAAGCCTGAGGACTTACAGGAGGACCAGCATCACCACGAGGGCCAGCAGGACCAGCAGCACCAATGGGACCCTATGTGTGAAGGGTAGAAAGAGACAGATGAATCAAGCAAAGACCTGCTATAAGGGAAAGTAAAGGGGACTAGTCTCACTCCTATAAAAAAGAAACACAGTTTTGTTATTTACTTTAATTGAAGAATTTTTGGGCCCCAAAACCGAATGCGATGATATTAGGGGTAAAAAATTCTCATGGACTTCTTAAATCAATATGGTAAGGATTGAAGTATTGCATAAGGTGTGCATGATTCAAATGAATCTGCCTTGCCAATGTAACATGCATCTAAGCAAATCTGGAAGTAAAATGTGAAAGGTATAGTAAGGCAAAGAACAGCAAGACTTCTGTTTGTATAGTATGACTGCTACAGCCATGTAGTTCCAAGATCTGGTATTGGTCTTATAGAAGCATAGGGTAAGATCCTCTGCCTATGTTGTCCTGCAATACTTCAGAGCATTTTAGATACCAAGGCCTTTCTTTCTGCATTATTTCCACCAATTCCCCAGTAATGGGCTGCATGCACGTGAAACAGTGTATACCTTTGGGCTACACTATAAGCTTGTTTGCAAGGGTGTGCACCAATTTGCACATACGTAGCTGCATGACTGGATCTAAAAGTCAGACTGCAATAGCACATTCTGTCTTTAAGAGGAAGGTTATCAGGGCCCTCAGCTCAGGAACTTACCCACAAACACCCCTGAATGGTTCAAGATAGACTGACCTTGCTGATCTTCAGCACAAGTTGAAAATCATTTATTTTTTTCCTCTTCATTTCAGTTCCAGACTCAAGATCTCAGCCCACATAAACAGACTGATAAGGTTTATGTAATGCGTGAAAATCAGAATGTTGACTTTCCTCACAGCCTAATTTGAATTTCTGTTTCTTTTTTTTTTTAAATTACCTTTTCAAAATTTGAGGCCTTCAGGTTAGCACACTGCCTGCATAGCACAGTTAAGAACCATTCATTTTACCAAGATACAGTTCACTTACTGGTGGTCCAGAAGCACCAACTGGACCAATAGCGCCTGTTGGTCCAGTTTCACCCTTTGGTCCCTTAGGGCCACGCTCGCCTTTAGCACCAGGCTGACCAGCTGCACCCTATAGGCAGAGAAGAAACACACAGAACCAGGAGTTCAAAAAGCAAGCTAAGAAAGTAAAGGAATAATGTGGCATCAATAAGAGGAAAATGAAAACAGTACTCACAGGAGGTCCAGCAAATCCACTAGGACCTACAGGACCAGGCTCACCACGTTCACCCTAAAGAGAAGCCAATAAGGACTAGTTGGAATTGGCTTTAAAAGGGCATTTTTCTGAATATCATGTCTTTGACACAATGAAATAATTGAAGGAATTGCTTCTTACAGGAATACCACGGGCACCAGCAGGACCAGCGGGACCAGCAGAACCTGCTTCACCCTGAAACAGACAGGAGGAGACATTATATGGGGGGAGGCCACACTTGTCAAAACAGATCTTGTGGTATTGATGCATACAGTCTATCTCCCCATGTCTCTGTTTTAATCTATCCCATGTTAAGAATAATTTCTAATGATACTTAGACAGGATAAAAAGTCATTAGGAGCTAATGTGTTGCTGTTTGACACCATATCAGAACCTCTTCCCAAGTGTGAAGAGGATCAGAGCCTCAATTTGAAAGAATTCAGACAAAAGCTCGAATCAGAACCGTTTCTGTAAAAGCCAGTGCCATACAGATCAACTTCCACTCCCTGCCCTTTTAACAAAAGGTATGGGGTGCAATGGAAATCTCTCAATGACACTTGCTTCACATAATGTGAGAACTTACAAAACTTGTGCACCCTAACAAGGTGGAGTTATTTTCTATTAGACTGGAGTTTTCCTCTTAAATATTCATACTGTGTGCAAACTGTACAAACGAGACACTTGTTCAAAGAGCAAACTTACCCGATCACCAGCACCACCAGCAGGGCCAGGAGCACCAATAGCACCAGGAAGACCCTACAGGTAAAGAGAAGGCCATCATTTGTAATAAAAGCAAGAGTCACTGATTAAATTTTTTTGCTCTTTTCTCCGGGAGATAGGCATATGACTTCATTTCAGTTATTCTTAATATGTTTTACATAAGCCGGTGTCCTTTAAAAAGTCTATGCTGTTATTTTCCTCCCAAAGTATGAAATCTAGCACAAGCAGCCCAAATGTCAAATTAATGTTTGTGGCTTTGCAGGCTGCCTTTACTATTAGCTCTATGGGCTGAGTCCGTAAAGTTCCAGAGGACATCACACTGACAACTGTCTATGAAACAGTTATCTCTGCCAATGTCATCTCTCTGCTTCCATGTATGAAGAAGGATTACTTCGCTCTCACTCCTCAAATTCAAACACTCCTGAACAAGGAGCTACACAGTCGTACTGACTTGCATCAAAAGCAAGCAGTTGTAAGAGGAAATGGAATACATTGGAAAATAAAAGCCATAAATATCCTTTTTAGTCACTTATGTACTCAAGTGCATCAAGGTAAACTCAAGTAGAACCAAAAGACACTTACACGGGCACCATCTCTTCCTGTTGCACCAGCATCACCTCTCAGACCTGGGGCACCCTAAAATGAATACATAGAGGAAGCAAGCATTATCTTGGTAATGTGCAAAACAGTTTGTCAGAAAGAAGGCCTGAGCTGCTCTCCGAATGCACACATACTACAGAGACACTTATGCTGGTTTTGGTTTGGGAATGGACTTTGACTTATTTCATTCTTATTGCTGAGTACATACACATACTTACTTGCAAAGATAAAATGTGCAGACAAAGAGGACTGATATGATTTGACAGAATTATTACTTTATTCTATATAAACCTATTTAGTTTTTTCCAGGTACCAAGGATTAAAAATTCAAAATTAAAATGTCTATTCCAAATGGTGAATGTAAGTACTACCTCAAATCCCCTTTTCTTTTGGTCACAAAAGAACCAAATGTAAAAATTTTCCTGGGGGTTCATGTTATGTCTTCTATTTGAAGCAAGAAAAGAACTGACAAAAAAATGAGGTCTTGAGTGGTCACGTAAAAAGCCATACATTCTATATAACAAAAATAGCATCTAGGCCATCGCTAGTGTCAAAGAGTCAGACCAGCACTCCGTTCTCTCTTCTTTCTAAAGAAATCCTACTCTTCTGCATTAATCTACATGTCAGTACATAGTTTTTATAAGAAGTTGCAAGCAACTTTCATTTCCATTTCTTTATAGTCATGTAGCATAAATGCAGTTGCAGATTTTTTAGTCTAAACAATTAAAGGTATAGAAATCTCAGTTCAGAGTTTAAATAATGAACTGAAGAGAACTTGGAACAAGGTGTACCTAACAAGATAAAAATCCATTTTATGGATAATTATATGAATAAAGCAGAGTTTGCAACAGGACTTACATAAAACCACGAAGTCTGGATCAGTGCAAGTGCTTACACTGGCTAGAATTTTCTGCTTTTATATGCATCTGATACGATCAAAAATTTTTTGTAATTTCATAGAATCATAGAATCACCAAGGTTGAAAAAGACCTACAAGATCATCCAGTCCAACCGTCCACCTATCACCAATATCCTCACTAAATCATTTATTTACACATCATATGTGCTGCATCAGAGTAGAGCTGTTATGGATTTGAGCGGACACTCAGTTCTTTATGATCCATAAGCCCATTCCTGCTGTAAAGCCAGTATTCAGATTTAACATTGCTTTCATAAAGGTAAGCTCATTGCTACTCAACTCTGTGAAGCCCTGCCTGCCACTTATATCAATTCTAAATGCTGAGCAAAGATCAAAATGCAGTCTTTGTACCTCAAAATATTGTCAATCTGTTGGACCAACAACTGAGAACTAACGAGACACCATGAAATACAATTTCACAGATAGAAGTCGTATTTGGGTAACCTGCCTTTTTTTCAGCTAGTGAAATTCAAGCATCTCCCAGACCTGTGCATATACAACGAAGACCATCAGCCTTACCTTCTCACCCTTGCCTCCTGGAACACCTGCAACACCTCTCTCTCCTGGGATTCCACCAGGCCCAGCGGGACCAGGAGCACCAGCAGGACCGACGTTACCAGGCTCACCCTAGTAGCAACAGGTTATTGTGTAAGAGATGGTGAAATATAGAATAATATTGCAATATGGGACAAAATTTTGTCATTACTTATAAGCCCATATTCTGCTGGCTTTTAAATATACTGAGTAGTAGTATTTGGTCTCTAGCTATTGTGCATTTGTAATTTTTCAGCTAGCGAATATGCTGGATGTGAACTCTCTCTCTGATTCTGTGGTCCCATATTCCAAACTAAACCTTTGTGGAAAGACTACATATGAAGATCTTGAAAACTGAGCCCCACACTTAATTTGGCAGAATACCATTCAGAAGATCATGCTAATGCTTTTGGGAAAATATTGCTTACTAGACACAAGAACTTCTTTCCCCAGGTGGGTATAAGCAGGTTAGTATGAATTTTAGCCAAAATCCCAGAGTAACAGTATTCCCAGCTAACAAGCAGTATACAAGTTTATTCCAAACTGAAGCTCCCCTTCCTTTCCCATCAGTGATAAACAAACAAACAAAAAATCCATCTTAGTGTGGACTAGCTGTCATGGAGATACACTGCTTGAAGAAAGGGCCCAGAACCTATGATGTGTGTAGGTTACCCGTTAGCAGCAATCATTTATACTGAGTAAAGAAGGTTTCTGACTGTCCTCACCAGCAGTTCAGCAGTGAGGCAGTGGTAGCTGGAGAAGACATACCTTGTTACCATCAGGGCCTGGTGGGCCAGATGGACCACGGCTTCCAATAGGACCAGCAGGACCAACAGCACCACTTTCACCAGGAAGACCACGCTCACCCTGTGAGAGACAGTCCGATTTGAGTTTCTCCTTTAATTGTTCTGTAGGATAGAGGTTTAAAAGCACTAACTGGTAGCAGTGACACTACGATGCATTTTTAGCTGAACAAACCACTATTAATATCAGAATTGTGCACATTAAACTGGTGGGAAAAACTGGCTTTAGCTTTTGACACAAATAAAGCAAAGTACCAATCTGAGGTCAGATAATGGATTCCAGTGAGATGAGGGCCACAGAAATTGGCAAATGATTGTTTTTACAGTGGCAAATGCCGCCAGAGAATAAAGATGACAACTAAAACCTACTAATGTGACCTGAACATTGTAACAGGTATAATGATACATTTCAAAGAAGATATTAACTGGAGTTGTGGAAATAGCCAGAAACTGGGCTCAAATTCACAGTAGATTATCAAATGTAGATATATAATTTTTACTAAAAAAGAAATCTCAGATTATCCCAGTGTAATCAAGCTGAATAGCATGAATAATCTGATAGGGCATAATGGAAATTTTCAGTTATGCAAGAGAACCTGGGGGTTAGAGCAAGAACTATAATGTGATCAAATAACTGACTCAAGGAGAGATGGCACACTCTGAAAAGCACCAATGAGACCTTGTGCAAGCACTGTGGAATTTTTAGGAAGTATTAGTTTTGTTATACTGAGCATTGGTAAGACCTAATTTGGAATACTGAATGAAATGTAATCTGGATGCTTATGTCAAGCTAGAGCAAAGACAGTTAACTGCTGCTGCTGCAATGATGAAGGGAACTTGGGCTGGATAGATCAGCAAAATGAAATTTTAAAGAAGACATGGTTACTAACAGCCTCACAGCTGACTGACATAGGAATGTCACTCAAATACATTCAGTCTGGAAGGCAGAATGCTTATAGTCAGAGAAAAGAGGAAGCAATAGTTTAAATATCAACTTTTCATAAAAAGATTCAGAAAGCAAATAAATTATTGAGCATTCTATAAACGGAAATGTGAGAGCTGGCTGCTTATTGTTCTGTGTGGGCTCTCTACAGCCCTTTATTCACAGTTCAGGAGTGAAGAGAGCTGAGGGCAGTAGGTTCTAATGACTATTCCAGGCTCTGGATTCAGCCTACCTTTTGTTCACAACACCACCACATGGGAGGCAGAAGCTGGCTAGCAAGGGTGGTATAACTGAACTGGTGAGGCTTGTAAATCTACCCCTTTGGGTAGATGGCAATGGAGTTAAAATTCTCATCTGCACCAAGCCTCAGTGCAACACTGTAAGATCAGTTTTTTGTCACCCACATTCCCACCGAGAAGTTAACATAAACTATTAGACCAGCTCATCATGACATCATTACTTGGGTAATATTTGTATTCCTTACCCAGAAGTTTACTAACGATGGCAATTATTGTATTGTATAACCAGATATATCCTGACAAGCAGAAAGAGCAGAAAAAGTTCTGCTTCCAGGTAGTCTGCTGCAATACATGGTATTCTGTACTTGAGAAAAGTTGTTTGTCTTGAGAAACTTGTAAGTTTCATACTAATTCTAAACACTTCATTAAGACAAGTCTCTACTAGATTTCAGATGAGTCACTCACCCTTGGGCCAGCAGGACCAGGGACACCAAATTCACCATGGAGACCCTAGAAGAGAAGAGATGGATTGATAAAGTTTATTTAATAAAGCAAATTTATTAGCTCACATTGAACTTTTGAACTTTGTTTCTTAGCAGTAAATAGAAATGCTTCTCAAATTTCATCAGTATATTGAAAGTCTTCAGACTAAAATCAGTTTTTTTAGATACATAAACTGTTTTCATATAACTGCACAAGATCTCAAAGCACACACGCTAAGAGATGCACTTCTCATGTGAAGAGAGATAGCCATTAAATTTCAAGCCCTTTGGTCAGGCTCATGCAGTGTAAACTCTTTTACACTGAGACATGAAATGATCAACTACCAACTGAAATGGCTGATATGATGCACAGGATGCACCATTTGCAGATTCCATCACACACTAACTGTGCAGAACCCGGTGCCTGAATTATCACCAGGTTATCTCCATTGTATACCATTGTAAACCCACTGAACTTCAGCAGATGAGCACAGGCATGCAACTGGAGTAATGCTGCCTAGATTGAACCTCACAGATTTCAGAAGAAATCTGGAATACAATGTTCTTCATGTGCTGTCTTGTCTTTTATGGGGGATGTTTTATTGTTGCTTATAGCCTCAAAAGCAAAGGACTATTTTTTTTTCCTTTTCATAAAGGAACTTTTAAAAAACGACGTACGCTCCAAGTGCCAAAGGACCTTCTCCATTTGTTGCTAATTTTAACAAAAGGGATTGTTAAACTCTGCATATAACACAGATCGCTTTCTTTTGGCAAATGCATTCAATGGACTCTTGCTTCACCACAATTGTTAACAAAAGGCTTATGCAATACATGCCTCTACTTGAGCAGTACTGTATCTGCTACTCACCCTTTCGCCTGGTTTGCCAGCTTCACCAGCTGGACCAGAGGGACCTGGCAGACCCTAAATGTAAAGAAACAAGGATGCAAATAAAGTTAAGGCAGAAGAACTTTATGCTTTGTAAACCATAGGTAAAGTAAGGCAGAGCATATAGCTTCTTACCTGGAAGCCTGGAGGGCCAGCTGGACCTGTTTCACCCTTTGCACCTTGGTTGCCCTGGATAGAAGAAAATGAATTTGAAAATGAGAAGTCACAATGATGAAAAATAAATCACAAATTGGATTTGTGTGGAGGCTGTTACTTACAGTGACACCAGGAGGACCCTGAGCACCGTTGTTTCCTTCAGGACCAGGAGCACCCTAAATATGTTCAAGCAGAAAGCTGTTATCAAAGTTTTTATTCGTTATGAGCAGTATCTGTCTAAAGTGCTTCTGTACCAAAACCAAAGGTCTCTGGCTGCTTATTTTGAACTCATACTGCTACATTTAAGGTGAAGCCCTACGTTTCTTCAACTTACCCATTTGCTCATAAGAGCTTAGCTATCAAAAGGTAATACAGATGCTTACAAAACTAAATTGCAGTAGGTAATTTTAGGTTATTGCAGTGCCTTTATCCTTACAAAATAGTCCTTTGGAATTACAGATACAGAAATCTGGCCAATAGACGGCATTTTTTCCCAGAACAGATCAATTATTTGATTCCTTAATTGAGATTTACAAAATCTTCCATTTATCAGCAGGAAAGTGCTGAGAATTTACAGGGTAAGATAGAAACTATACACTCTCCACAAAAATTTGCAAAGGAATTGCTACTTGTACCTTTCAATAGGAAGCTAATACCCAATAACTAATTAACTAGTCAATATCTAACAAAAGTAATTTTCATTTACACTAATATTAATTCTCAAGTAACAGTCTCCGCAGACATGAAGCTATGTGAATGCATTCCAAAGTACTTTCCTGTTTCATCACCTCTTCATGCTTGCACAAGACAATGCTATCTTATAAAAGAGGCCTTGAAAATCTACATTTTTCTCTCTGGATGTTGATAAAGAAGACATATCCACGTACCCGTGGGCCAGCAAGACCAACATTGCCTTTTTCACCGGGTTTGCCAGGTTCACCCTGAAGGTGAAAGAGAAAAAAAACACATAGAAGTTAATTAAGACATCATACAAAGTTCAGATTATAATACTGGATAGAAGGTGGTCTTTCCTTGGTGGAAGATTCATTGTAACATTTCTTTAATTTAATAAGCCACAAAGTACACCTGGCTTGTTGAATCAGAGAGGAAGAGCAATAATGCAAATAAGTATCTTGTCTTTTCAAAACTCCGTTTGATTATTTTTGAGATAGCAATGCAAGCAGTTTTGTATGTAATACACTAATATCTATGTGTGCACATGTGCACAGCAACACCACACATCCGGGGAAAGAACTATTATCTGCTTCACCTGCGGGTCATATCAAGAGCCCCAATGAAACTGATGGTAGCTTTTCTTCTAAAGTGAGCGAGATATGGATCGTGCTCCAAAAATAACAAAGATTTCATGTCCAACTTCTATAGAACTTTTACTGAATTGTATATAGAGAAATGATAAAATGGACATGCAGAAATGGTAACACAGACATTATTAATCTCATCACTTCAGTGTCCAAGTATTCCCAAATTAAGTACGTTACTGTTTGTTTAGTTGTATTTTAGATAATCGGAAAGCAATTTAAGATAGAACTCTTGAAAGTGAGCAAGTGCCGTTCAGTAGACAGTACAGGAAGACATAAATACATTTGACTGCTATGAGTTAGGGACCTACAACGTAGTCTGGAAATAGAAATAGAAACTTTCTCTACTGTACTTACAGTGGGACCTTTTGGTCCAGGGAAGCCGATGTTGCCAGGTTCACCTCTATTACCAGCTGCACCAATTGGTCCAACCCTACCATCTGCTCCAGGGAAACCCTAGAAAAAGAAAACATACCTATGAAATGACCGGTGGAGAAAAGTGTACTCACAGAAAGTCAATGTCATTTAACTTTTAAACACTGATCATACATGCATTCCTCCCTTTTTCTCCTTTTTATAGAGCTCTGTATTTCTTCTTCCCCTTCCAGGACAAAGACCCCATCTAAGACCCACAGAACAGAATGGAAAGCCTTGTTACAGATCTTCTGAGTAATTTAGTAGTAGAGCCTCACTGGTTTTAAGTAGCTGTGTTAGAGTTCAGAGTTCAGATCTCTGCTTCTTAAGTCTTTGATGCTTTGCATGCACTGGGGAAACAATTAAAACCAGACTACTTACAACAGGACCTTCTTTGCCAGCAGGACCTGGGCTTCCAGGTTGACCTGGGAGACCCTGAGAAAGGAAAGGTTTCATGTTTTTAGAAGGCAATTGAACCAGCCAATATTTAATCCACACTTTTTTTTTTTTTTTAGCAAATACATGCATGTGCATGAATGCACACAAATACACACAAACAGGACTGTGTGATCTATCAAGTTTACATCTCATCTAAGCTGAATTTTAATCTGGTGGTGTGTGCTTCCATGCAGCTGAAAACGACTGAGGTTAGTGTGTTTTGCTTAAACTCATTTAGGCTCTACTTTAGCAGAAAGTTTGCAGACACTTAATAGTTCACAAATGCATTGAAAACTCTCTCACTCCATGAAAGGTGGTTTGGAAGGGAAAAAAGATTAAAAGGACAAAAGTCATTGACATGTACATAATCCGGGTGGATCCAGAACCACTGAAGTGGGCGACTGTTCTCAGTGAAATCATTAGCAAAATAAAATTGAAATAATTGAGATCAGTCATCTCATATCACAGAGGAGATATACACCTCAACTGTGATCTTAATGGTCCCATTCTGTAAATAATAACAAGCAGAACAAGTCAGTGGAGTATCCAGTACAAGAGGATGCTGTTCCACGACCAAGGCAATTACATGCCACCATATACTAAAGAAATGAATTTCAGTAAACATTTTGATGCTGCTTCATCATTTCCTCATGGATGTTTCTTCAGTGGGCTGACAGAAATAGTCTAACTGTGGCTTGAATAGACTTCCTGCAATTGGATTTCTGAATAATTTTATCCACAAAATGTAAGTAGTTTTCTTTTTGCACAGTTCAAACTTACTCTTGGACCCATAAGACCAGGCTCACCAGGACGGCCAGTATCACCATTAGGACCCTTAGCACCAACAGGACCACTAGCACCACGGTTACCAGCAGGTCCCTAACAACAGAAGAAATAAATAAAATTAGGAAAAGGTAGCAAAAAGCATCACACATTTGTATGTAAAAGAAGATGGTTTAGAAATAATGACTCAGAGACAAGCCTTACCATGACACCAGCTCTGCCATCAGCTCCAGGGAGACCACGAGATCCAGGCACACCCTGCAAGTGAATACAAATTTAATATAAAAGGGAAAGAAAATTCTGTTCCTGTGAGGTGGATAGTGCCAGCTAAACTTCAGCTTTTCAAGTAGGTCTGCTAAATATGACATAAGTGCAGCTCTAGGCACACACAGCTCAGTGTAAATGCATATTGTGAAAGAAATCTCTCTCATTTCCTTTCTATTTCTCTAAATTCTAATCTGCTTCTATGAGAGCATTTTCAGTGTTTAGTGTAACCTAACAGTGGGTCTGGCCAACAGCTGGGATCACACAACTTGGCAGGTGTTTCAACTTCACATCTCTACAGTGTTACTAGCTTCTCTTGAAGTCTGTACAACCCATGCAAGGTGCAATACTCTTACTTCCACCATAAAAAAACTGATGAAAGCATTGCCTTTTTTTCCTAGCCTTTTCCAGTGAATTCCTACTCCTGCACCTGCACAAAGCTACATGCCTCCTGAAAGCCATTGTGTTGTTTCCTTGCCCTTTGATAAGTGTACTACGGATATCCTTGAAGACACTAAATTTAAACCTCTCCCAAACATTGCATGTGAGCCAACTATCTCTTTCAAGCACTTATATCTCATCATGAAGCTTTATAGCAAAATCAATGCTAATTCTTTAAATATTAATCAATGGATAACACAAAGCAACCTATAACTATCTAATTCAGGGATAAGATAATAAACAGCATTAATGCAAAGCAAAAATAGGGTTGGTCCCAACAAATCAAAAGGCTCAGAACAGCAAAATGACCTTTGTCTAGTTGCATTAACAGAAATTTAGTCATTTATAATTAATTTCCCTTTGCAAATACTTCTTTGCAAATTCTTCTTTCCTTTTTGCTTTTACTTCTGGAACATGAAAAGAAAACTTACTCTTAGACCAGCAGGACCAGGGGGACCAGCAGAGCCAGGTTCACCAGTGCTGCCTCTCTTGCCTTCCTCACCACTTGGACCAGGAGGGCCAGGGGGGCCAGCAGCACCCTATTTCAGCCAAGAGGAAAAGAATAAACCAGAGCTGAGCTACAGGTACTATGAGACTCTATTCATTGAAACAGCACTCACAAATTGCCATACTTACAGGCTCACCCTTGTTACCACTTTCTCCCTTGGCACCAGCAGGGCCTGGTTCACCCTAGAGTCCAACATAAAAAGAGATCCTAGAATTAAGCACCATTCTAAAAATCTTTCTTCTACTTGTACAACATTTTCATGAATCAAAAACATCTCTAATCACCCAGTGTCACGCCTGACTCTATTTTGATATAGTCAGCTAACATAACTGTACTTTAGGCTTAACGGGCATGAAAACAAACATGTTGAAGATGTTTAGAAATTATAATAATTGAACTAAGAAACACTTTGGGCTGGTTCCTCTTCTGAGGATATCCCTTGAGGGTCTGATTGTGAGACTGCTGTCACATCTCTATTGACATCATCAAGAGGGTCAGAGCTAAACAGTTCTTGCAGCCAAAGGGGGTACAAAGTGAACCTCTTCAGTCTCAGTGAGAGACAGTAACAAGCTACAATGCTTAATTATACTGAAGCAACAGAATTGTCTGCATTAAATGTAGAAATATATCTGGAAGAAATATTTTACAATGATGGATGCTGTATCCAGTTTTCAAATGAAGACATGCAGTAGACAAAGTCACTTACAACAAGTCCCCTAGCACCGCTTGGACCAGCAGGGCCAGGAGGACCAGGAATACCACGGGGACCAGGCAGACCAGGAGCACCAGCAACACCAGGAAGACCCTGTTCAACACAGAGAAAATCTACTGTAAGTTCATTATCTTTTCTGATGCATTAACTGAAATGTGGTGTGTTTTTCTTTTCTTAAAGCAAGTAAGTGTGCACATGGTATACTTACAGCTGCACCTTTAGCCCCAGGAAGACCATTAGCACCAGGGTTGCCCTATTGGGGCAGAAAAAAATTATACTGGTTAATTCAAAGTCTCCAATGCATCCATGTGACAGTAGATGAAGGCTGGCAAGATACTCACAGGAGGGCCAACAGGACCACTGGAACCAGGAAGTCCAATCTCTCCTCTTGGACCAGCAGGACCAGTAGGGCCAACATTACCAGCAGGTCCGATTTCACCCTGTTTGAGAAAAGGATAAAGCTCTGTATCAGTATCCAGAGTGTTAGGGCAATTGCAGAGTAATTTCATTAGCCTGACATTATAAGACAATCCAATATAGGTTTCTGTTTCAGAGTCCAGGGAAACAAGAGGCTGAGAGCCTTTACTGGAATTCAAAGGCACTGAAGCTGGTAAACATAAGTAGATCCTATCAAAGCTGATGGACAACATGGAACAACAGATGATCAGCATATCTGCATTATTACAGAAGGCTAGCATACAAAAATTAGAATTAAGATTCCAGTCTTCTCTACAGCCATGAGTCTCCAGCAGTAGCATAAGATGTCTCAATGTGTAGGAGACCTAATTGACAGTTATCTTGTATGTAAGCTGTTGTTTGCATGGATGCAAAGTGTGCCTGGTCAGAGAACTGTAGTCTATTGCTCACAGTGGTGTAAATGACAGGGAAAAAGATTCTTGATACCAATCTCAGAAACTTGCATTTACCAAATCTATTGTAAAACTGAATCGTGCACAAGAAGAAAATGGTATTGCCCGAAAGCTGAAAAGTTTAAATGCAGTTTCACCACTCCATTTAATTTCTCCATCAATTTCAAGAACTCAGGTTGGAAGGAGCCTGATACACAACTAAAGCTTCTTTACCCTCCTCTGCTTATGTTAAGTGATGTAAACTGCTTCGTTTATTTGTCGTGATTTACATCACCTTTCAAAGGTGTATACAACCACACCATGTAGGATGTGGTGAAAAATTAGGTTACACCTGCCTAGCATCAATCATTTGAATCAGCTCCCTCCTAACTCAATCGTAGCTGCAGCTTCCAGACATGACTTGCAGGCTATGCTGGCCTCCTGATCTTTTCTATGTGTGTGACAGATGAAGGTCTACATCCAAAATACAAGACAATACAGCCACTTCTGGAATAGATCAGGCCCTGAATCCCAAAGCAGGTTATTTCTTCCAGTTATATAATATGGTTTTAAATAACATGTGAACTCTTCAATGTGTGTGTATCAGCTGTGGAATAACTATATCAACACTCATATATAAATCCCTCCAAATACTGTAGGAATTCTTTCTCATTCTGACCTGTAACTGATAACATGGTATTACCAAATCAGGTGACTTCTCCTGCCTACCAATACTAGTTACCACATTTCGTATTCACTGTCAAATGCAGCTGCAGAAGCAGATATTCATACCTTAGCACCAGGAGCACCGGGGAAGCCTGGAGGACCAGCAGCACCAATGGGGCCCTATGAAACGAAAGGGAAGCATTTGAGCAAAGGCTTTCAGTGATAACAAGAATTTTGTTGAAATAAACAAATTTAAAAAAAATGCACATTTACTTAGACATTTCTGCACATTGAAATATTATTTGCCTTTTGCGACTCCAAACAAACAGGTTTGGTTCATTACAAACAGTTGAGAGTAAGGTCAATGCAGAAAAACACTTGCAGTGTATCTGAAAAAACATGAATTAAGCAATGAAGCCAAACACCTGAGGAAGAATAAACAGAGGACAGGCAGAGACAGGTGTCTGCAAGACAGGATGCCTTGCTGTACTGTCCCAAAACGAACGAGGGGAAGTGCTGCACCCTGCAACTACAGATCTTAGAGTGGCCATTTCTAACACATTTACAGTATAGAGATGACTGTGTGCACTTTCACACCAGTAATTGTTTTGATATATTGCAAGAGCCCATTGTTGCATATAGCATTTTTCCTTCTTCACACGAGAGAAGAGAACTGGTAAGATCTCTGCATCTCTTTACAAGCCAGCACTTGACTCAACTTACATTGAAGTCATTAAGAATGTCCAAGGATCCAAGAAATGGGATCAAGCTTAACGGCTAATGAAGATAGGAGTTGCTTATAAAATGTGAATGAATTAGAAATCTTGATTCATATCCAGGAAAATACAGTTTGAGGCAGTTAGTATGTGTTTAAACTTCTTTTATGGCAAAGACAAAACAGCATTTCAGCCTACCAAGGCCTTCTACTGAATCTACTGTATCTAGTGATTGCTATGAGATTTATGATTATGAGTGGACAAGCTTCCTAGAGTACAGCACTCAGACACCAAGAGAAGATGCATTAATGGATTCATAGCCTGTTAGTCTTTAATGCATAGTAATACAAAGGGATAGGTTTTCTTTGATTTTTAATGCAACATAAAACTCACTCATAGCTATTGGGGATTGATATCTGCTTTTGTGAGCTAGTACCTATTGTAAAACTGCCACATAGATCCAAGGGAATTAAATAGGTCAGCCTACAAAGCAAAGAGGAATTGGCTTCTGGCATTCGATAACTGGGTACGTGGCATTCTCACTGGTTTTGCAGAAGCAAAGAAAAAGATTAAATGCTCTGTAAAATACCTATGAAAATATAAATGTTCTGAATTTCCACTATGGTGACTCTTTTTACATTTTAAATGTAAAAGAGGCAAAGGAGAATAACAATATTTTTGTTCTCGCTTAAAAAGAAAAAAACGCTTTACAGAATGCTTGCAACATGATAACCTAAGCATGTACAAAATAACTTTACTGGTATGGACACCAAAACCCAATGCAAGTTCCTGTTGCTGTCCAGTCAGGGTAACACCTCTGTAGGCAGCAGCATCAGAATATTTTTCCTAGGGTACTTCATTTACCCTCAACATAGCTAAAGCAGTTTGGTTCTTCTACAAAGTATAACATCAGATCTTGGCTAAGGTATCTGTGTGACTGCATTTTAAATGCTCAATCACATATATTTTAAAATGCCTTGTGTGGGAAGACTGAAGTGAAATTCATACCTCTGCTAACATTTCTATTCTGCTGAAGGATGGCAGATGTTTGCTGTGACAAGGAGCATCGGAATCAACTTTTGGTAAAGTTGACAGAATCATGTATGGCTACATCACCAATGTACATTTTGAAGGCAGGAAGGAAAAACTGTCCTGGTCTATTTCTGATTTTTTATTTTTTTACAGCTTTGAAACTCCTTTAAAAAGGGTAAATCTGTACTGCAGGTGCAAACTTGTGTTGTAGAGTGAATATAATCCTTTTAGGATATATGTAATATTAGTCATTTGCAACATACGCATGAAATCTACCTGTTAAAAGGTACAATCTTTGATTTTGGGATGAGAATTCTTCTGTTAGACTGGTGCAAATAGGGATTTTGTTCACCAGCTTTTTTACTATGAATTCATCAGTGAAAATGAGAGAATATTTTGTCCCGTAGATATAGAAGCGTTTACAATAAATCCCAAGCATCACAGCACATTGTCTGCAAAGGACTTACAGTTTTTTAATGCTTTTTGTGGCAATCTATCAAGCAACAAAAACCTGTGTTTAAAATACCCACACTATCAACTTCTTTGAGGCCAGAAAAGTCCTCTTTAAATGGAAAGATGGACATAAGGCCTCATGGAGCTAAGCTGTTAAAGATCAAGACTGGAACTTACTGCAGGTCCAATGGGGCCAGTGCTGCCATCACTCCCACGAGCACCCTGTAAGCAGAGAACATAGTGAGTAGAGACAGGAAAGAGTCAACAATCAGAGAAAGCCAGAGTAAGTGGCTGGTCAGTAGTACCAATAGACAGATGGGAAACCACTTACAGCTGGTCCAGGGGCGCCTATTCTTCCTCTCTCACCAGGGAGACCGCGAGCACCCTGAAAGAAAAATTAACTCATTTAGATCTGTCTACTAAATAAAGATATACAGATTTTTTTCACTTGCTAAGTCTCTACGTGAAGTGGATTGCATCCAAGCAATTCTGTTCCAAATATTCATGTACTATTACATTAGAGCATCCAGACAGCTGGACTGTCACTGATGAAAATAACTGGCCAAAATGCTGGCTGAGCTACCTATCAGATTTTCCAGAGCAGCACTAAATACTTACAGGTTGTCCTGGGGTACCATTTTCTCCAGGGGCACCAGGTTCTCCCTATGAAAGAAAAATTTCACATGCTTAAGTAACTCAAAGGATTCCTTAGACTGACAGCATGAAGCCAGCTAAAGAGGAAATATTCAGTTGCTGTATCCTACTGTTCTTGTCTGCTGTAGCACTCACACCACTGTACAGAATGACAGCACATGGGCTCCTAATGGTGCAGAGGCTGTGACTGTCCCATTATATACTGGAGCAAAGCCAGCTGAAACCCTCCTAAAAGAGAAGGCTTGGAGTAAATTGGTTCATTTGCCAGTCTCAGGTGTCTTTACTCCCTTTCTTCATTCTGTTATATTTGCACTGTAGCACACACCGAAGAGATAGGGCTAGAGAACAGTCAACTACCAATTCTGATCAAACTGCAACTTTTTTTTTAGTCGGAGAAAGAAAATACTTTCTTTTGCCTTAGGTTAAGGTGAAAAAATTCCTAATCTGTGCTGTCAAATGACTAAAAATAAGACAAATATCTGAGTCAAATTCTTATGACCAATGATATTGATATGAGTGACAACCACTAAAACATGACTTATCTCCCTTAACATTAGGAATTCTCAGTAAGCTCACAGTTTGTCTAGACTGGCCTATAGCAACAAAGCTTGTTCCAGAGCACCAGTATCCTGAGCATATTTGAATGCATCAAGCCTTAAATGCTGCAAACTGTCGAAGTTTTTGCCTTAATCACAATTAAATCACATCATACTTGTGTTTTCAGTCAAATTAGCATTCCTAATAAATGCTCTTTCATATAATTATTTACTTCATCTGCTGTTAGCCTCCAAAGATTGAACGGAGTGCTTGGTATCTATCTCATTACCAAACTTTCTCTGGAGCTTAACAAGTTGCAGTGATGTTGGAAAACACCATGGTACAGTTAATAACTATAAGCAAGTAGTGCTAAGCTCTTGTAAACAAGCAATAATGAGGATTAGAATTTGACCCTTACATTGTTACACTAAAAGTTTTTGAATGCAGACCTACTGTGAATGAATCACCAGCATTAAGATTTCCTACAACCCAAAAAAGCAGTAGTGTTTTTTAAGACCATTGCTAGTAGGCACTGAAGTGGGAGTGATTAAGAAATTGAGGGGAAGAGCTCGCTAAATGTTTCTAGACCACATTTAAGAAAAGCTTTCTTAAGCACAGTGTTCTAATATGCACTAAGCTGAGGAAGACAAAAAGGAAGAAGTCTGAAGATCAAGTCGCCTTTACTCAGAAGAGCACTGCATTTATCCAAAGTTTTAGCAGAAAGCCTAACACTAAAGCATGTCTCACACAGCAGAGCTTTTGAGACAAATTAGATTCTCATTTTAATGTGCTCTAGAGAAAACACCTAAACTCCACCTACATTTCATAGAAAGGCAGAGGAAGGCAGTTATTAGGAACCCAGTTCTGCCGCTCTTACTCATTAACAGTTATTACTATAACTGTTAATTACTAATTACTATTAACAGAGGACTCAAGAAAAAGGCCCTAACATGATTTCTCATCTTGAGTCGCATCTATTTCTCCTACATGGATCTGCTGACTTCTGGATTATTGCAGCTGGGCAACGTTCAGTGACAACACTGAAGATCAGTTGGGGAAGATTTTCATATGTATTTCGCTAGAAAGTGCTACAGATGCATCCTGCATTTTCAGATTTCATCTTTACCTTGGTGCCAGGAGTACCAGGTTGTCCCTTTTGACCATCCAGACCATTGTGTCCCTATATTGAGTAGAAAATTAAATGTTAAGCATGTACTTTCTCACTAAATGCTATACACAAACCGTGCATTCTCTTTTGACAGGAAATGTTCAAAACTTGAAAGATATTAATGCATTTAGAATACATACTTTTAACTTGGAGGGGATTTTCAGGGGTTTTTAGTACCTTGAAGTGCTATCGGTTAACTATTCAGGGAAGAAGTACACATATACTCACCCTAATTCCCTTAAAGCCAGGCAGACCAGGAGTTCCAGGGAACCCACGAGCACCCTAAAAACACACAGAGTGTGAATGACTGTCTCTCATGTTATACACAGTTAAAAAAATAAAGAAAAAACATAAGTGTTTCAGTTAACATTAGTGAGTAGATTGGGGTCTCACTCACTCAAGTGAGTAACGTAGTCCAATCTCAAATCTCCCAGGATTAGACTTGTTCCAGGTCTAACAATAATCAACTTGATTTCCCAGTACTGAATCCCAGAAATTTCATTAATTAACCTGTGACATCACAGCTATGTTAGCATTCTATTTTACCTCTGTTACTAGTAAAGAGGGGCGAGGAGGGAGGGATCAGGGAACAGAACAAAAACATGATTACACAATATCCTTGAAAGTAAGAAATGAAGCAGAGATACTGATACTAATCCATGTAAAGAATATTAATGGATTGTTTATGGAGAGCAAGTCAGAAATACCATTAGAGGTTTAATTGATATGAGTACTATTTCATGTAATAGACAGTAGATCGCTACTTACTTGAGGACCAGCAACACCCCTCTCACCAGGTCTTCCAGGTTTGCCAGGGTGACCCTAAAAAATACAGTAAAAATGCAATATGAGGGAAAGTTCATTTCATAAAAGAATAACATAAAGCTTTTTTAAAAAAGAAAATACATTAGGAAAGATTACTTTCAATAAGCAGAGAAGGTGGGAGCTTCCCTTTGCCTTGGGAGGGAAACCAAACAATGTATTTTGTGAGATTTTAAATTTATCCATTTTTCCAACAGACAGCATCTTCTATACTACTAAATAATTATTTCAGGGGCTTATTTATTCTATCAAATATTACAGAACAATGTAAAAGTGACAGCCAATAGAATGCTTAGCTTAACAACAATTCTAGCTTAATGCTAGAATGGAATCACAGCCCTAAAAGAGATGAAAAACTTAATGACTTACATCTTCACCAGCCTTTCCAGGAGGACCAGGGGGACCACGAGGACCTTGGGGACCCTGTTAAAAATAGACTGAGTATTATGTCAAGCAAAATGAGTTTCTTCCCTGGTTTCTGACTTTAGTGTAGGCATAGCAGGAGACTGAACCAACTCAAGGTCCTTAGACACTAACTGCCTTTGCACTTGTGAGTTTCAAATCTGAAGGAGTGAATATGAATGTTGATATCTGTTTCTGTAACAGGAATATCCAATTCAAACATTCAAGAGCAAGCAAATGGATGGCAGTAGCAGGCCTAAGCATTACAAGCCTATCTTTGCATTTTATTTCCAATGCTAATAGTGTCTATAAGTGAAATCTGTACTTACCGTTTGACCAGGTTCACCAGGCTCACCAGGAACACCTTGAAACCCAGGAGGACCCTAGACAAGAAGGGGGATTTTGTTAGTGTTTGAACAAGCTATTTTCTGATTTGATAGGTATGAAAAAATCCTTCTACTGATTAATATTGACTGTACTTACAGGAGGTCCAGATGCTCCAGGTGGGCCTCTAGGTCCCATTAAACCCTAGGGAGGAAAGATAGATAATTAAAAAAACAACAATCAAATGCTACTACACAAACTCATCTATAATACCTGTTCCTGATGTTCCTAAAATTCTGGTAAAAATGGTAATTTTCAGTGCAATGTTCAAATCAAATTTGAGGAAGTTAAGAGATCTGCATGAATTTGCAAAGTCAGTCCAAATACAAATAGACCTGATGCCAGTGAATCCTGTGAGATGATTAAGAATGTGCCATTATGGCTGAGAACCTTGTGATCAGGCATCTCGTTCTATTGTAGCTCATTAACAAGTGCTTTCACACGCTGGCTCATTCCTGTGTACATACTGCTTTCTTGGGAATGAGCTTCCAGACTTTAGAGGTCATAATGACAGATTAGCAAAGGCTGTATTTTGGGGCCTGTCAATTTCATCATAACTTTCAAGAAGAGATATTGAAGAAAAGGATAATTAAAAAGGTAGAGAGGAAAAAAAGGAAAAGAAATGTGCATAAATGTCAGTGTTACTGGGAACTGGGAGGCTCGCACATCATTTTGGAAAGCTAATGCAGTAAAAGGCTATAGCTATAGAAGCATACACTGATTCTAGTCCAGAAACTAATACAAACTTGTTTCTGAACAGTTTGAATCATCTATGCTGCAGAAGCCCTTTGAATCTGCTCACAAGCTACATTCCATAATTGCTTTCCCTTCTTTTCTGCTTTCCCAAGCTCTCACACTTTCCTATCACTTGATTTCAGGAAGTTAAAAATTCCTCATAGGAGGTAGAATTTACTGCTTTTTCTGTTGGTGAACCCTCACTGAGTAAAAAATTGGAGCTTAGAGTTGTTACACCCCAAATAATCATCTATACTACTGTCAGACATCAAAGGCCAAGCTTGATTAAAAATTATCTTGTATTCCTATAGTTATTATCTAAATGCATGTTGACATATTTTCAACAATTATTATATTTTTGGGAATAGTAATAAGTACTTGACCCAGAATAATCCTGGGCAGCTTTCATCATGCTATTCACCCACCCATCAGACTCACTGTAATGTTATTGAGGTAGGTGAACTTAACCTGTAGCTTTGCTATCTACATGCACTGAAAAATACTTGCTAACATTAGCAAGGGTTAGAAATTTGTGTAAGGAGGTAGTAGATTCCTTAGATGTCAACATCATATACAGTAATTGGCAAAGATTTCTCCTCAGAATAGCCTTGTAGTAGCAAGTCATAGAACCATAGAATCATAGATTCTAGATAGCAAGTGCTAGCTTTCAATTGCTCAGAATCGTAGAATCATCACAGAACCACAGAATGACCTGGGTTCAAAAGAACCTCAAAGATCACCTAGTTTCAACCCCCCTGCCATGGGCAGGGTTGCCAACCACTAGACCAGGCTGCCCAGAACCACATCCAGCCTGGCCTTGAATGCATCCAGGGATGGGGCATCCACAACCTCTTTGGGCAACCTGTTCCAGTGCGTCACCACCCTCTGAGTGAAAAACTTCCTCCTAATATCTAACCTAAACCTCCCCTTTCTCTGTACCCCTGCCTCTGGGAGAAAAAATGGTCACCAACTGGATCTGAGATATTGAGTTACTTTCTAGATAAATGTCTCCTGTAGTCAGTATCTCCACAATTAATCTAATTCCTAAAACAAACTTCTTCTGTCTCAACACAGGTAAAGTACATTGTATCACAGTAGATGTGCTATCTGACGTCAGATTATGATATTCACTGATTCATAAAAGTGTGATGAGACCCAGTAGTGCTATATTCAAGTTCAGGACACAGTCCTAAGACTGTTATCAGACACTTCCTGTTGTGCTCTATCTAGGGATAAGTCTACAACCTGACTCTACATATGCGATCAAAATGCTAATTTTAAAACCATGCTTCGAGTTAACACAGCTGGAGTAGACTTAAATACATGTTTATGCAAGTTACCAAGTGTTAAATCATATACTTGCCATAGGTCCGGGGCCAAAGTCAGCCGCTTTAGATGGATCATATTGAGCAGCAAAATTCTGTAGATGACAACAATTTGAAACAAAAATCACTACAATTCTTACTTTAGAAAGCACTGATAACTCTCATTCTACATGTACCCATTATCTCATTTGCTAGAAAGTATGTTGAAGCAACATACTTAAAACTCAGTAAACACGACCCTATTACAAATACATTTCTATTCACCTGCTTCCAGAAAGACTTGATTTCAGCAGGAAGGCTCTTTCACACATCGGCTTCAACTATCTACCGAGTAGTGACATACAGGCCCTGAAATAGTGTGAACTGAAAATAAAGTATGTAGGCTCAATGCCCATTAAAAATTTGAAAATATTCTTGAATCTCTTAAGTAATTTGTGTAATTTTCAATGACAAAAGTTATGCGTATTTTTTTCCACATTATTTAAGTAAAATTTATAGCCCAGCCCTGACAGACTGTTGGATGAAGTGGGTCCATCAGCTTCAATAAGATCTGTAGGGCATGCAGGCTTAGAAACACTGCACTGGATTTTTCACCTTTTTATCAACGAAAGTCTTATAGACAAACACACACCTAACCTTCTTCACTAAAATGGAAAAAAGTTACGTGCAACACAATTGGAAATCCTTTTCTTGCTTGTTTTATTAGCATATTAAAATTAAAAAAAAAAAGTAATAAAAACAGTTGGGGTCTGGTAATACAAAGATGAATTTTAGCCTTTCACACTGAAGGTAAGTGTACTCTTCCATGCAGGAGGATTTATAACACTCAAAAAGAACCACTGTCTTCATGCTCTCTGCCCACTGTCAAGCAAAGAGTTAAAGCCAGCATTCTTCAGAGCATACATGATGGACACTTTTGCAGAAGGTGTATATATACCTGTCCACTTAATGTTCTGCAGTACTAATACAGATAGATACAAAAAAAATCTAAAGGAAGAGAGGTGCTGACTTCTAAGTACGGACTTTTAGTTTAAGGGTACTTTTCTCCAGCTTATTCCAGTGCAGTTATTTTCTCTTGAACACAACAGCCCATAACAGCATAGGCTTCGTTGAGTTGACTCTTAACTCACAACACATTACAGTAGCACAAATCTAATGCTGATGAACAAGGTTGATTAGCTCCTATGCATAAGTCTCTGCTGAATATAGAATCCAAAGTTGCCGAGGAAGATATAGATCCTACGGAGAGCTCCACTGGAACTCAGACCACTAATCTCATGCCAATCACACAAGATTGCTTCCTCTACTCTCCAGTTCAATGTCAGTGTTTCCCAGTAAATATGCATTTAGTCTTTAGTTGTCACAAAGCAGAGATTATCAATTTCAATAATAAAATTTTGGATGTCTTACTCCGCCAAGACCTGGAGGACCAGGGGGGCCTGGAGGACCTGGTGGACCGTCTTCACCATCTCTGCCTGGTGGACCTGGTGGACCCTAGAGACAAAACGAGGATTATAGAGTGAACACTAGAAGTAGCTCATGAAGCCTCTGCAGTGATGAGACAAACAGGTACCTACAGCACATACCGTAGCACTGTTATATGCGTAATCTCAATATGTGACTAATGTCAGAAAATAAGCACAGCCTGAGTTTACGCTGCCTGCCACTCCTCATTTCAGATATACGCTGTAGTACCATTTGTCAGAAGATTTATAAGGGTAATATTGGATCTGTGCTACTAACCTCCAAACTGAGAGGCAATAAAAGCCTGGACCCATGAAGACCAGGTTACTCGTGTGGACCCACACAGCCTGTCAGACACTGCTAGCGAGAGCTAAAAAATTTCCCTGACAAACTGAGCATTGGCAGGTCAGCCCTACAAGTAAGAACTAACAAAGATCCAGAACAAGTCAAACGCCAGTTTGGATTACTTGCTGCTAACACTGCAAATCCGACCACAACAAAACACTGCTTTTCTACAGGACTTGATAATACCACTCTGCCATCACTTTCATAACCACTACTACAACAACTTGAAATGACATGTATTTGGTCCAGAATATTTGCCTTTATGCTCTATCACCCTCAATGCACAAAGCTGGTCAAGGTTTGCTATCACAGTATTTGAGATGAAGCATCTGACTTGATCTAGATAAAATCCATGTTTAAAATCTTACAGATTTCAAAAGGAGTAGAATTAAGTCTTGCTGTCTTCAGAACAAAGTATGTATCGCATCGCATTAAACAGATTTAATCAGTGGTAGTCCAAAGCAAATATCCAGCCGACCATACAGATACACTCTTCCTAGTAGCTCTCACTGTGTTTGTCAGCATGCTAAGACCTAAGAAACTTTCAATAGCCTCCTATCAGTAACAGGCATTTTCATTTTCAGAAGATGATACAAAAAAATACATGATAACCACACATTACTCAGATAAGGACATGAATTTCAGAATACAACTTCACAAAAAGTAGCAGTGATGCAGAAGCAAATTAGAAAAGCAGGTATCAGCAACATGAACGGACATCACAATTAAAGTATCCAACCGCTTTCATCTATGGCTACATATACAAAAATCTTTAACGGTATAACATCTGCTTTCATTAATAGCTATCAACAGGAGAGCTTTTTCAAGCTACCTTTGGAGATACGGGTATTGAATGATCCTCAAAGAATGATCTTCGTCTATTTGGGTTTTATGTAAAGAGCTTCTCTTTATACTGTCCTGTTCAAAGACTGCATCTGTATGTGACAACTTTCTCTTCTGCATTTTCATGCACTATTTCCATCGTGTGCAGTGGGAAAAAAGCTTTTCAAACCATCACTTGGAATGCTAGGCTGCTCTCCAAACTGAATCACATCCGATCAGGTACAATAACCACAGCAAGGTTGGTGAGATATTGCCAGGTTTAGCACTGGTACATAGATAATTTGATTTCTTCTTAATGAAATTGTACTTGCAAGCTTCTACAAGTACATTAAACTCATTAATAGCTAAACTTAGCTTTTTCCTATGATCTTCCAACAACTGTTCAAAGACCACAAATAAATGAATGTCAATCTGCTTCCTTACCCTTTCTCCCTGTGGCCCTTTGTCTCCTCTAGGGCCCTGTTGGAAGAAAATAGAACTTAATCAGTTACCATGGAAATTTTCCAGGACGATACAGGGAAAGAGATGCATGAAAAATATCGGTGTACATGAAAACAGGGAAAGAAGACTGCACAGATAGGTCCTACACTTATTTTCCACAGTATATCTTTGACCTCAATATGCTACTAGAAACAGGTTAGTTACTAACATCACTACATCAGTTAAAGAACCACTGCACAGAAGTACTGGCACAGTTTGTTTTGTTCTCTACTGAATAACTGTCTGTTATTTAACAACAGAGTCTTTTCAAAATAAAATGGTTATCTACTTAGCCTTTCAGATCTGTATGGATCCTGCTGTACTGTTCAATTCATGAAACCCTTGCAAAGGAACTCTTGTTGAACAAGAAATCCTTTCTTGATGCAGTTGGGTTCTTAGTATGCTTAGTTCTGCTTTTGGATAAAGCAGCTTAAATCCAAAACTTGCATTTACCATTTTGCTAAGTTACTGCACCCACTGTTTCCTCCTTTTTACTTCTTACTTATCTCAGTGAGCACTGGGAAATAGTGACTTTAGTCAATTTTGTCATCCAACATTCCACAAAATATTACTCTGCTCAGGAATATTTGATGTCATCTGCATCTCCACACAAGAAAAATGAAGCTGCTTACCTTCCGCCCTGCAGATGCCTGGAAGAGATAAGGCAGAGAATTAGAAAAAAAGGTACAAATTATCCCTTTTTTTAAAAAAATAAAATAATGTACAAACTTAAATTCATCTCCTTTCAACCCTACAATTTCTGTCAGTATCCTATATTTAAGTATGCCCTATGCTTTTTAAATTACTAGCAAGGTTAAGAGTTTATTATATAGTAAAGATAAATGTACCTACATTAGAACATTCTGTTGAAGGATGGCAATTTTATACTTATTATAGCCTACAAACATAACATAAATGGAAATCACACCTGAGTTCTCTCATAATCCTTCCGTGCAATGAAATTTAGCCTGGAAGACTGGCCTTCTCCACCCCAAACTGCCAGGTATGATGTCTGAACACCACTGCTCTGTTATTTCTCCTCATGGTCTTTACACCTATGAAGGCAGTCCCTCAAAAAGGCCAGCCCACTGCAGAAATTGGGGTGGGTACATCTCCAGGCAGTCCCTTCAGGACTGGTATCTTCCCAGGGCCACCTTGGGAACTACGGTTACTACGTAATACTGCCCTGACGAGGTAGTCTAGCTTCTTAACGGAAGTTGAATGCTAGATTAAAAAATAATCATACTGACCTCATTCACATCTGCAGAAGGAAGGGAAAGAAAAAAGAAGAGAGATAATTAGAATGTAGAATTAGAATGTTAGAATTGTTTTAAAAGGTTTACATTTCAATGTTTTAAATAAAAACGTGATTTTTGTCAACTTTCTTAATGTAACTTCTTTCTCATAATGCCATTATCTCAAACTGTGTGAACCCACAGCCATGATCGTTATATTTTCCCAAATCAAAACAGATCTTTAAATGAAATTAAAATAACTCAAGCGATATTTTCTATAATCCTCCTTTAAATGTGCTTAAAAATACGTATCTCAAAAAGAAAAAGCAACCCCAAAACAACCACATATATATTTTCACGCGTGCATGCAATAGCTGAATGAACCCAGACATACGTGAAGATATTAATTAGAAGGGGTAACTTTAAATTTTAGTATAAGTGGCCCCTCTTACTCTCATGGAGAATGTTTAAGAATGTCTATTTCCAGTATTTCCTGTAAAATGCCTTTGTGTAGAGCAGAGAACTATCTGAAGCTGTCACCCACCAAATGGAAGGCAACTTGCTTTGTATGCTATTTACTACGAAGAATGCTTTTGCTAATTAGTTGGAGAAAACGATTTTCAAAGTCTGTTTTCTGAATTTCAAGCAGCGAATGATTCTGGCTGAAGCTTAGAAATGCTTTGCACCACATTTCAATGCCAGTAACCTGACACGTTACTCACTGGTTTCTGGACATGCCTCCCCCCCATAAAGTGTCACTTCAGCAACGTATTATTACAGTAAATTTAAAGGGTTCATGCAGCAAAAAAAAAGGCAATACTGAAGCACAGAATGATACTAAGCAAAATTACGGTGGATTACAGATTGCCTACAGCAACTCAACGTAAAATGTAAAAAGTGGCTGCTTTCAGGTGATGGTGGCACAGGGGGGGCGGCGAGACTCCCAGACGAGCCCCCTCAGCCGCCCAAAGGGCTCCGGCGGAGGAGCTCCGACCGCCGCCCGTCACCAGGGGGAGGAAAGGGGCCGGGGGCGGCCCGCAGCCTGCTGGGCCTCAACCAGGGCCCCCCGCCGGGCACAATCCCGCCACGGCTCTCAGGCCTCGGCCACAGGACTGCCCACGGCTCGAGGCAGCCCCGGCGACGCGGGCAGCTCGGTGGGGGATATGTCGGGGTAATGCAGCCAGTACCTCCTGCAAAGCAGTTTTTTTCGAAGCAGGGGCGGTTGGGGCATCGCTTCCCCGAGTGCTGCACGGCGAAAGGCGGGGGAAGAAGTGCGCTTCTCCCCCGGGCATGCGTGTGGGGGGCGACTCTTTCCTGTCACTGTACATGCGGGAGGGACTGCACTTCTCCCACAGCAAAGTGCGGGAGGACCAAATCCTCATGCCAGGGAGCGGAACCCTTTAAAATCTCCCACTAGAGTTGATATCCCTGCTCGTCCGCTCCTCTCCTGCCTTGTAATGCCTTCCCCTCTCAGAAGACCCGCGAGGACAGCGTGGACCCCCATCCTTCGGAGCTGCCTCCGCGGCCACTCCGCGCTCGGCCGGCAGGCGGCGCCATAGTGCACGGCGGCGCGGCACAAAGCCGCGGAGGGACGGGGAGAGCCGCGCCCGGTCCGGGTAGCGCGGAGTGGGTGCATCCGGGCGCGCTGCTGGCCAGCACTCTGCTCCTGGACTTTATGCCTCTGCACCTGAAACAGGGCTTCGCGTTCTCCTTGGGATGCGAGCGCATCTTCTGTTTCTTTCCTTTTTTTTTTTTTTTTTTTTTTCTTTTTNNGGGGGGGTGTTATCTCGTTGGCCTTTTGCCATCCATTGGTAGTTCTGAACTAGAGGCGCCGCTCTGAGACGGAGGTGGCAGCTTTAGAGAGGGTCTCCGGAGCGCGCAGAGCGGGACAGCCACCCCCTGCCGCCACCCATGCCACGAACAAGCGGAAAGCACTTACTTTGGCTTGTTGCTAGGTATGAAGTTACTGCGAGCAGCAACAAAATCCGCGTATCCACAAAGCTGAGCATGTCTACTTGCTAGACATGCAGACTCCTTGTGTTGCAGAGCCCCCGGACGTGGTTGGCTATTACCTGCAGGACGCAGGCATACAGTCGCGAGGAGTAACTCCAAACTTAGCAGAAACCTGCTGCCCGGGATGCTAAATTAATCAAGCCCCGCTCCGCCCTATTTATACCGCAGGAGGGTCCCGCGGCTGCGAGGCACCGGCGGCGCTGCAGCCAATGGGCGCGCGGCGACCGCGGGGCCCGCGCGGCTCCCAGCGCTGTCACGTGCCCACCGGCCCCAGCCCGGCGCTGCTCGGCTGCGGGGTCGGGGGGGCGAGGGAGGGAGGGAGGGAAGAGGAAGGCGGCGGCGGCGGCGCTAAATTGGTTCCATGCTTTGAGGACGTGGACACTTTGAGGCTTTCAGGAGGAAAATCTGACTCGCCGTCTGATTTTTTTTTTTTTTTTCAGACGTTCCCCGCCCCTCGCCCTGCTTTGTTGGCTTCGCCGGGCGGCGGGCAGCGCCGGGAGGGCGCTCCGAGGGCTGTCAGAGTGGGAGCTGTCCAGGGCCTGGGGCAGCGGCCGGGGGAGGGCTGCACCCCCTGCCCGAGCCCTCATACCGCCCTACCGAGGGCAGCGCCATGTGCTCCCTTCGGCGGGCACGGGGCCGCAGCTCAGCCCTTCCCGTCGCGGCCGTTCGCCCTCCTCACGGAGGCCCCTGCAGGCACGGAGCCGCGCGTTCCCCCTCCCGGCCTCGCAGCGTGCGGCACGGGGCAGCCTCTGGTACCCCACCGTCCCCAGCGCACCCCGCCTACAGGCCGGGAGCCCCACGGCGACTCTGTGGTGTCGGAGAAGGGAGGGCACCCCGCAGCCCCCCTGCGCGCCCGGCAGTCAGCCGAGGGGATCTCGCCACGTCTGGTTCTGCCTTCCGGGGTGGGGGGCCGCACAGGCCTCCCCCCGGCTCGCAGGAAGGCCGGGAGGAACTGCCCTCACCGCGCCGGGACAGCAGCCTCCCCCCCCACCCCCCCGCCGGACTGCATCACTTGGGGTCGCCCATCCCAGCCCCGCGGCCCAGGAGAGCTGACGTGGTGCCGTGCCCGTCAGTGCCAAGGCGGGCAGCCGGCCCCTCCGCGCGATGAAGGGACTCCCGGGTCGCAGCGGGCCCCTGTCCGTGGCGGAGGGGGCGAGGAGGGCGTGGCGGCCCGCTTCCCTCCCCCAGCCCCACCCCGCGGGTGTGGGTCGCCGCGCAGGAGGATCCCGCTCAGACGCTTCAGCGAGCCGCGGCCGGCCGCGGTGGTGATGGGGGGACGGGCAGGTCCGGGAGGGTGCTCGGCTGAATGCAGCCCTATGGTGAGGCTAAAACACAGCATTAGCAAAAGGGGATCCAACAAAGAATGTCTGACCACAAAATGGGAGCACAGTAGATGGTGATACAAAAGCAGTAATAAAAGTGTACCGCTTGAACAGAACTCTTTCAGATTGTTTCTTCGGTGTGAATTGTAACAATTTAAATCAAATAGGATGTAGAACTAAAATGGGCAGCAAAGTGAGCTGCTTCAAAGTTCACAGAAATCTGAAGTTACTCAGTAGGCTTCAAATAACTTGAAATAATGATTGAAATTAGACTTAAAGTGCTGCAGCTTGAGTCCAAGAATGACTATTTCCTGGCTCCTCTGTTTCCAGTGAATAGCAGGGTTTTTTTTTTTCAGTCTTGTCCCTTGAAATCAATCATCTTACCTCTATAGCCACAGTTTTTCTTCATTTGGTCCAACGAATTCTGTCTCTGTTGCATCAGCAGAACACTCATTGCCTGCTTATAATGATAATCAGAGCATTTTGTGATGAAATCTGTTCTAATGGTGTATACATAATGTCAAGTAACTACTACTTGCCTACTTAAATGCACATTTTCAAGAAACAACAGCCCTACTCTGCTAATGGAATTCTCTGGAGGTACAGGAACGTGGACATGTATCCTGATCAAACCAAAGTAAACCACCATTTCCCTCCATCCTTCCCCTCAAATTTCACACAGAAAAGACGTCTCCCTCTCTCTACCTCGGAAAAAAACCCTCAAAGACATGGAATTTCAATTATTCTTCCACCACAAAGCAAAAGGCTGAGAGAGAGATGTAACCAGAAGCTCAGCAATGCACAAAAGCTGTTGATACGATCAATTACAGCTTCCCAGACTTCAAAAGATACACTTTTGGTGTGCTACAACCATTTCAGGATTGGAGCACATAGATAAGGATGCCCTTGCCTAGAAGAAAGAAAAAAGGAGTTGGAGATACAGAAGAATAATTCAGTGGTATGGCTCTTTCCCCATGACTGTAGGCCTCCTACGCTGAAAAAGCTATAACTGAAATTCTGTAGGACTGTCACCTTTGACATAACAGCTGCGGACCTTCACAACCTTTCTTATCTAACATTTTCTTATATTATCTAACATTTCTTATCTAATGCACATCCATAGTGTCTTTCTTATTTTTGAAGAAAAATTAGGAAGGGTAAAAGAGGAAACTCATTTTATCTCTACTCCTGAATTAACAGAAGTAGAATTACAGTTTTTTGAACCATCAGCATAGCAGAAGTGATTTGATCAGGCAACTTTACCAAGGAAATATCTGAGAAATCCTTTTCCCTTTGCATCATATTTATTTAAAGGAACTATTTCACACTGAAGCCAGTAACGCCTATGGCATAATTTAATCTGAGATCAATGATAATAAAAAATTCTCTCCGGAAAATTTTCTGCTAAGTCAAGCTTTGAAAGAAATGACTCTCCAGGTAATGTCAAAGCAGATTTGTTTCTTATTATTTAGAACAATTTATAAGAATGCAGACCTAAAATTCTGGAAGCTATAACTGGTTTCAGTACATACACTGGGAAGCATTTTCCCTGAGTACTCTTTCCAAATTTATTAGCCATCCATCCATCCATCCAGTTTAATACTCTTTGGCTAGTACTATATTATAAGAATGCATGGAGCACTGCCAGAGCTCAGAGAAGGAATCTGCATCTTTTTAGGCTCTCCTCAAACCTCATACCTCAGGTTGGGTAGCTGGATCTGGCAAGCTCTCAGAACCCACTTCTCCTCAGGCTGATATGAATGGACAGCCACAGTATTTGTGGGTGGTCCAATTAGTTTTTGGTTTCTTTGAATCTATTTCAACACAAAGCTTCAAACACTGGTTCAGATAATAGATACATGCCCAACTACATAGCAATAAAAGATGAGTAACAAAGCAGGACACCATCTTCTTGTACAGCTGAAGATATACAGAGATCTAAGAGCATGGCACAGTCATTACTTGGACCTGTATATGGACAAGCATTTAGAAGGAGTCTATACAGTACCACTTGAAGGTATGAAGGCAGGAATGCTGTTCTTTGTGCAAATAGCCCATAGCCATTGACTTCCTGCATATTCTGAGAGTTCTTTTAGAATCATCTAAAATGGCTTTGGAGAATAGTCCATCAAATTGACTTTTAATGAGAAATAAATAGGCTCTACATGAACAGCTATAGCAGCCGCTGCCTTTAGTTCCTGTTCCCTAGGTAATGCAAACACTTAAATCATCATTCATTGCTCTCAGCAGGAGCAATGCTCATGGATTCTCAGGAAGGAGCTGCTTGGAGGCAGAGGGAAAAGGGCTGCACCTCAGCAGCCTGTGCAGGAGTGCTATTAAAGAGATCACTGGACAAATTTAATTGAAAGTTTTCCTCAGTTATTTTTCCTCAGTTATACTTAAGTTGAGACAAAAAGGAGGATTAACCAAAACTGCTTCACTGAAACTGAGATATCTTCTTGTCCTCCTCTAACGGATGACTTCTGTCACTGAGCTTCCTAAGTTCTGTTTACTTATTTAAAATGTACAGTTTTTTTTCTTTATTCTTTTTCTCTGTTGTTTCTCAAAGATTGCATAATTAGGAACTGAGGAGACCAAAACAAAGGTTTAGTCTACTATGTAATCAATGAATATACAGATGTTATAATTAAGAAATATACAGGAAAATTAGGCTAAACAGGTTATCACGCTAAGAAAGAATGAATGGAAAGGGTGGAAAGTTAACCCTTGTCCTAGGCTCACTAAGAAGACTCCAAGAGGAGCAATCTCCAAAAGAGATCCTTCCCTAGTGGTAGTCAGCTCTTAAATGGGGTCTAGGAGGGGTGGTGCTATCTTCTGATAGCACAGGAGAATTGTCTTCACCTGTGCTCCCAGAGCTGACTCATTGCTCACCTCTGGTGGTCAATCAGAGGTTCAGGCCGTGATTCAGCAGTTCCCATACAGTCTACGTATTTATAGAAGACTGAGTTTATCTTTGCTACAGCCAAACCAACTTATCAGGCTTATGAAAATTCAGGGCACATAGACTACTTTAAAATAATTATCAGCTCAGTCTATTTGTTTATAACACAACTATTATCCTGTAAAGTTATATGATAATTAAATACTAGATTAATTTACAACTGATAATTAATTTTAAAACAATTTTAAGATCATTTGGTCTTCATCTCCATTCCATTTAGTCAAGTGTAAGTCTACACAGCTGTTATAAAAAGCCCTCCACACTGGCTCTGATTCTGTTTTCAATAAGATGATATAATAGAAACTCCCATTGACTTCAGAAATAGCAGCGCAAGGCCACTAATCACTACAGCTGCAAGCCTCAGAAGCTTGAAAAATGTCACAAGTATTTAAGATGTATCATAAGCACTTTGATTTTTTTGTTTGCTATAACCATCTTTTGTTGGCTGATTCCATTTTCCAACATAGGAATTTTGGTGTATGGACACACGATTCTCATCAAAAAACAGAAGACAAAATAATATTGAGGCTGATGGTACTTTTAAAATGATCATCAGTTGCAGTGAATTCCAGTAAAACCAAGCTGAAGTGATGCTGGTGAGAATGCTTTCCCTATACGAACACAAATATTAATGAGGCTCCAAATAAGCTGGCAAGTGGTGTGTTCTCATACACCAAGCTTGTCCTGTTGTTAAACAGCACACTGCTGAAATGGAGGTAAAATAATAGCATTTTAAAAGTTCTATTGCATCTTTATGGCATAGCAGTATGAAGTGACAGCTACAGAGCTACAGTCCACAACTTCTGAGGACTTTCAGAATTCCTTTTCTATTGTAGACAGAAAAAAAGAAAAAGAAAATGCAATAAACAACTCGTAGCAGATGTGTATAGATCCATTCCTTCATATTCTTGACAGGTTTGGAAGTGATACGATTTAGAACTCAGAAGTGCATGAATAAAAGAAGCGCTGGAAAATATAAGAGAGAGATCAGTGGAGTAGCTGAAAATAAGCAACAGGATCATGGGCTGTATTTGGTTTGTGTGAAATGTATTTGTACAAAAGGTTCTGGAGAGTGTCAGATAAAGCTCTAGTTATCACTTGATACACTTATTATAGCAATCAAAATCAAACAGGCAACATTACAGGAGACCTTGCCTTGAAATTAACTACTGAAAAAGTTTTCTGCACAGTTAGAAAAATAATAATAATTAAAAAAACATAATCAGACTGTTTACAGCTGATGGAAAAATAATCAGTCTTTTTATCTTCAGGTTCTGAGTTTCAATAAACGTGAATAGATGGTAGTTTTCCATGTCAATTTCCAACTACAAGAAAGAGTACGTAACTTTAATGGAAAAATATCTCGGTGTCTCGGTGAAGGAAGTGCCTCCCTTGATCCTTCACTATATGGACACAGCTTGGTATGCAGGCTGACAGTCTAACATAAGCAGCAGTGCAAGTGAAGGCTTGTTTCAGACTGCACATCACTAAAGCTGACTTCGGAGACAGCTGAATTCCCACAGGCAGTGGGTGTAGTTTTCAAATACATCTGAATCCTGCTTTGGAAGTTGAGGCGGCATCCAGTTTTAGCAAGACTCAGAAACAGCATAGTCCTGTCAGTCCAGGCTTTTCCCTGAATTCAAAACTTTTCACCTCTTGTCATCTCACAGGAAAAAAAAATCATTCTGCATGTATCTGAAATGCTTTCATGTCCTACAGCAGCTACGGACAGACGTCTGTTGTGCTTTATGTGTGGTCAGAACTCATTCTGGAGTAGGGATGCAGGGGAAATCATCTGAGGGCTGATTACTTTTGGATGTCTTTCTCACAACTTTCTATTTCTTATTCAAAGAGAATGAGAAACAGAAAGCAAGAATGAGAAAAGACAACCAAGATCTCTTTCTGCAGACTAGGAAGAAATCTTAGGCCATCCAAATACAAGGACTCAAGACATATGCTTATTTCACACAGAGGCAAATATGAAATCTCTGCAGACACAATCACTCCTGTAAGGTTCAGCTGAGTGCAATGTCTTGCAAGTCCCATAGTTACTTGTACACTACAGTGTTCCCTTTTTAACTGGTAGAATCAATGAATGGCATAGAGTATGGTGTCTCTTCCTACAAGCATTTTAACATTCGTTTGTGCTTTGTTAAAAGCTTTTAACATGAATTAGTGTGTCACTGTTCATTTGTGATAGCATGCAGTTTTGTAAAAATAAAAAACAGTTGGGTGATTTCATGAGCAGGGGAACTAATAGACCCTACAGACAGATGTGTCATACATCCTAAAAACCTCAGCTCCTCCCTTCTGCCTTCTCCCACATTGTCCCCACTTAGGGACATGGGTCAGTGGGCACAGTGGTGATGAGATGACAGTTGGACTAGATGATCTTAGTGGTCTTTTCCAGCCTTAATGATTCTGTGATTCCACAATCATCTGCACTGCTTCATCTCTCCATCAGAAGAGGGGTGGCCAGCAGGGACAGGGAGGTGATTGTCCCTCTCTACTCTGCCCTCATGAGGCCCCACCTGGAGTACTGTGTCCAGGTCTGGGGCCTCCAGTACAAGAAGGACAGGGAGCTGTTGGAGAGTGCCCAGAGGAGGGCCACGAAGATGAATCAGAGGGCTGAAGCACCTCCCCTATGAAGACAGGCTGAGGGAGCTGGGCTTGTTCAGCCTGGAGAAAAGAAGGCTGCGGGGTGACTGAAGGTTGATACTTCCATGTATGAAATTAAAAAAAAATATTTGACACATTAATAAAAAATCGCTGGACTCATTGAGTCTCTGAAAAGAGCAAACTGACAGGTGAGAGTTGAGGCTTGTGGTTGCTGCACCATGAGACAGTAGGAATATTTTAATAAAATATCACTTCTTTTACCTTCTTTTTTTTTTCCACAAATATCTGCTATTGACAAACCACTGCGTTAGATGTACCTCTGATTTGATCTCATAGGGCAACTCTTAGGATTCAAAGTACTTGGAAAAAGGAATTTGCATTCGTTAAACAAAAGAAGTCGATAGTGTGCATTTATTTTTTATAACTCTCAGTATTGAACCTGTGTGTTTAAAATAATATTATTTTCCGGTATATTTTTGCAGATTCATCTTGTAAATTTACTTTTTTTTTTTTTTTCTTAAACTGCTATGGAAGTTTTTAATGGTTGCCATGAAAAACTAATGTACTTGGCAGGTATACCCATGGGACTGATAAAGGTAGGACCATATCTTTGGAATCTCTATTGCTGAGCAAGTGGTACGTGAGAACAGTACAATTGTCTGAGCTCTACCTGATTTTACTAAACAGATACAAGAGAAAAATATTTTCATTTGTAAAGTGCTTTTTGTTTTGTGACATGAAATGTGATGCTTATTAGGGGGGTATGGATAAGATTTGCACAGAACACCTCATGATAAAAATGCATTTTCATATTTCTGCTGTCTTGTATATGCCAACATACAGTTATTCCATTTTTATGGTGATAGAAATTACAGAAAGAATGATTAAGAAGTAAGGTGTCTTGGTGTGCATGCAGACCCCAGTCCTGAAACACTGGGAAATCTCAGTGGATTCACTTCAGGAAGCTAGCAGGTTTTGTGTTAGACATAGTGTTGGGAACCTAGCATGGTGGACCTGATGCTATGCTGCCCTGTAGGACAGGTGGTAGTGAAGAGTTGGGCTATGGCACTAACAAGCAGGTTGTCCTGCTCTGAGGTTATGTAAAGAAGAGCATGCATTAAAAGGAAATGCTATGGTACGGGTTTCAAGGGCATGAGCTGCGTGGATTCCCTGCTCAGGCTCTCCATAGCACAGTGCCCTCTCAGAATAATTTGGGGTTGCAAACTGGATAGCCTGGATAGCCTCAGAAGGTGAGATTCAGCAGCTGCTCAGTTTGTATTTCACGAAAGTAACAACTGCTCCTAAACTAAGGCCTGAACAGGAGCAGAGGCTCACCTATCAGAGACACAGAACTAAACAACAACCACATTTACACATGGAGAAATCTATCACAGCACACCAGAGTTTCACTGGTGCAGGAATCACACTACTAAAAATGACAGGAATTTGGCTCTCATTTTCAACATCTTTGCCAAAATTAGACTGAGTGAAGCAACGAGCACCCTTACGTTCACTCTCTGTGGTATTAGTTTCATAGTTTTCTGCTCTTGGCTTTCAACTCATGTTGTTATTTCACTTTCCACAGCTTTGCTTAACAGTTAATCAAATTTCGGTTAGAAATTTGTTTAATAATTTGCAAGACAAACCTATCACATACCCCAATATTCAGATTTCAGGTCATTAATATTGCCAAGGGACTCAGACTAGTTAGGTACAGATCCTATTTGCCAACTTAACAGAGCTCAGATCTCCTCATTTCAAAGGTTCATTAAGCTTTCAGATAATTTCTTAAATTCATGCAACAAATGAAGTATTTGCAAACAAGTAATACAAAAAGGCAGCATGACAGCATTGGCCATAAAACCAGCACTCAAGCATTTAGCTTCATGTGAAGCCACCAATTTACCAGAAAACCTCTGGTAATTTACCTCCTGGATCTCTGCTTCTTCCCCTCCAGGATGCCTGTAAGAGCCTTCATTTACATGACTTACAGATGTGTGATGCATACTAATAGCTTCATGCTGGCACAGGACTTTGAAGATAGGAAGTTCAACAATGGTGCTAAATATTCTTCCTTTAGTCAGCCCTGCCTTACCTTCAGCTGACACAGAAATGTTAATATTTTGGCACAAGCAGAAGCTATCGCTGAGCTCTAAAACCAGTCAGAGCCTTTAGTGTTGAGTTTATTCACTCAGCTCTAACTACATGTGGTAATTATGTCTCACCAAGTAGTCGGTGCTCCAAGAACCATCCTTCAGTCATCGTTTGCTCTACAGATCACCACCTTTCAAGAAAACAGCACATGAGCAGAGTTCATTGTTACTGGACTTGCCCCATACTTAATAAGTGTTCCAGGACTTGTCCCATAATCCATAGTGTTCTAGCTGATCTGGATTCCTGTATCCTTCCTGGACTGCACAGCAGTGTGTAATGAGCTTGATGCTGGATGTGCTCACCCAGGTAAGCTTTGTGAGATGGCTGCTGTTCTTCTTGCACGGGACATCTGCCTCTCTCCTGATGGGCCTGGAGCTGCAGCTGTGTGCCAGCTGTGAGAAAGCAGGAGCAGTGTGCTGTGTGGGAGATGCTGCGGCAAGGTGTCAGGAGCTGTGCCAGCAGACAGCTGGCTCTGCATGCGTGGGCGCAGATGTGGCGTGAAATGGACATCACTTCCCACCTGATGTTTGGGTTGTTCTGTGTGAGATACCTATGCAGCTGGGATAACTGAGAGCTGCAGGCCCTGGATGGGAAGTGGTCACACTAATTAGCAAATGAAATGTGGAGCCCTATCAGTCTTCCCTGGTCTTTGCATACAACGAGATCACAAGTAATGCATACCGGTGGTTTAAAAGGGGATCTGGCTTGAGCTGCGGTCAGTGTCTCTAAGCAAGATTAAGAAATCTGTGACAAACATAAGAAAATGAGATTGCTTGATTCCCATCCCTTTAAAGGCTAAGGTAAATTGTATTAGTTTGCATTTTACATGAGCTGAACATGTGCATATTGACAATGTCATAATTAGTTTCTATGCAACCATATCTTAAACTACTGATTTGATTTGTATGCATGGGTCTATACCTGTTTCTGTCTAAATCCATATGACTGTCGAAGTTCATTGTGCTCTCTATGAGAGGAGAACCTACATCTGTTCTTTGTGGAACTGTTTGTTAAGTAAACATGTGTTAATCCTAAAGAGATCACAGTTTTGTTGTAGTATCAATACCAGAGCAGTGCTCTCTGTTACACCTTCGATTTTCTTTTGGTTTTTATATGGAACTACCAGTCTTTTTTTCTGCACTGGTCAAAGGCTACATTTTGATGGACTGATTCAAACATTTGTGGGTTGTTTTTTTTTAAGTAGAAAAAATGTTGGAATGAGAAGTGGGAGTTCCATGTCGTTGGTTCTGCATCTGGCTTTGCAAGTTGGAAATCTAGCAATGAGCCCCTGCGTAATGCAGCAGCAGCCATCACCCAACGCAGGGGCTTCGGACTGAGCTCTCTGTGCTCGAGGAACTGAGGAGCTTCCTCTTTAACCTTTTTTTTTTTCTCTATCAAATTAGGTAGAATGAAACTCTTGATGATTTGCTTAGTGCTTTAAGGATTTTAAAGCGGGGGAGAAATCATGAGTCAGAATAGACCTAAGGAATGTTTTCCAACCCAAACAGTTTATGTAAGTTAAGTACAGTCTGAAGAATGGGGGCAGGGAGAGAGACGGGACCAGCTCAGACATTCTTACCATTTCAGCTGCAGTTTTTTAGGTCTTGGGGAGGAGTTATTTTTCTTAACTCTCTCGTTAGTACTTGCACATCTGAATAGCTAAAGGCACAGAAAATCAAGGCATATTTTTCTTAGTACAAGAGCTGTAGTTTCACAAACTGTAAGTGAAGGAGAATAAATACCAAATAACTGCCATCAGTTTTCTAAAAAGGAACAGAAAAGGCTCCCTCATGCACACTAGTTTTAACCTGGAGTAACCAGTAAGTTCAATGATTTTTTTTTTTTTTCCAGAGTGCCACCAGTTTGAATAATCAACATTGTTTATATCTTCAGATATTCCTTTACATTTGCTGATGCCCATTTTGGTAGCTTGGTACTGTAACTGACCGCTCCATTTATTCTGTCCTGTAAACTCAGCATATGAATCACAGCAAATGGGTAATATCTGATGTTACAAGTTCCTGCCAGCTACCTATGCGTTTACAGCAGCCTATACACAGTGGTATATTGTCACAGTGTTTTGTTCTTTCCTTCCTTTCTGTCTCCTGCCTTCCACCACTAAAAAGAAACACCCCTAACAGCCTTGTCTGACTTTTGTTTCCACTGTGCTCTGGGGAGTAGCTGCAAAACTATTTTGTGGTTTGCCTTGATGCAGTGCAGCTGTTGGGAAGTACAGTATCTGTCCAGCCCTCTGAAAGCTCTGTATGGCTGCAACCGTCCCCCCTCCTTCCTCTCACTAAAGCTGCTTGCAGCTCCTTAGTTTCAGTATCCATGCAGAACAAATCCATCCTGAGCTTGCTCTTTATTCTGGAGACCAGTCAGAGGGCAGGGAGATGGAAGCCACTGTGAAACTCTGGCTGTTACAGAAATGTGAGGGGCAATTGTTGTTGACTGCAAATAATTACATTTAAACCACTCTTTTTTGCATCCCTTCAGAAGAGAAGAGACATTAGTCTCAAATGGAAGCCTGAGCAGAAGTGGTCAGCTGTGTGCTTTAGTTCACCTGAAGAGTATAGCAGTCTGAATAATACAGGGCTGAGTTAACTGCTTTGTTAGAAGAACCTTTGGATACCAAAACCTTCCTGTTTTCCTGCTTCTCCATTTCTCATCAGTGCTGTGCAGCATTTCACAGGCAGCCAGCTTGTGGCATATAAGAAGGGACCCCAAAATTGAAAGCTCAGAGAAGGGCACACCCTTTGGTCAGCATAATGACCACTTACCTTTCGGTGAAATCCACACAGCTCAGGGCTTTTTTAACCAGACACATTAAAGAACTAAATATATCTACAATGCTAAGATACGTATGAAGGGCAGCTGGGAAGGAATGCTTGAACTGTAGTTTTAAACTGTCTGTGGCAACTAGCAACCTTCCTCTTATTTAAACACAATATCCAGTGAAACTTATTTTAGATTCCAGTGGAAACTCAGCCATCTTAATTGCACTGTGTGCTCTGCACTTCTTGGACAGTATCATCTCTTTTCTCAGCTAAGTGAAACTTCCTATTGACAGACAAATATATAGCTATTATTCTACATGTGTTCCAGAGGTCCACAACAGACACATTTTCTGTCCTAAGTTGTTTTTTATTATTTTAGAATATATTTTAAAGTCACTCCACAGGTTCTTATAATGAAAGATTATCAGGGCTCCTGGTTCAGGGTGAGATGCACAATGGGGGGATGATTTGGGATCTCATTTCTGATAAAACAAGTGATTCTTGGCTCAGTGTCTTCTATCCCCTCCTCTTGTCACGAGACTGATTTAAAAACTGTGACATGTGAAATGTGAGGTACACACTTGGCATCCTCTTTTTTCATTCCCTGTTTTTTGAACATATATGTTACAGCTGAACTTGATTTTGTTCAAATATAAATCTTACATCTGTATTTAGTCACCTGACTCCAGGACCTGCAGCTAAAGGAAAATACAAAATATTTTTAGAACTGGGATTAAATTATGAAAGTGTAAAGTGCCTCTGCACATGTGGAGTAAGAACAATCATTCTGACTGAGATTCAGTGGCAGTTCAGATTACTTCTGTTCTTATGGCTTGGGGTAGGGTCACTCCTAGAGGGATTGTGTTTCAGGACTTTAACCCTTTTAACCTCCCTGCCTTGCTGCTCCCAGGACCTCTGTGCTCCAGCTGGGCATAGCCCAAGTGACCTCAGCTGGCTACGGATATTTCTTAAAAAAGATCTAATTTTTGATGACTCTAGTGTGTGTGAAAATAAAGCATGTATTTCATCTAGCAAAATATCAGAAAAGTGACAAGCTTTCTCTGGAAATCCTTTTGACAGAAATATCAGAAATGAGAAAATACCACAAAAATACCAAAAGTTAACTGGAATATTGGCTTCAGCACTTGGGCTGAAGGGCTGGAAATAACTTTATCTCATGAAGATTGATTTTTAATGCAACTGAGGAGTCACAGGTGAGATATGAGCTTTTGGAAATTGCTTAGAAAATTTACTGGGAGAGGCCTCCTCTTCTTATTGTATTGTATATCGGATGCACTGTTTCCTTTTCATTTCTTATTACTCCGGAGTGAATACAGTTTTCAGCCACAAAACAGGCTGAAAACCTTATTAAGACATCAATTTCTAAAGAGGAGAGTGTTTGTGGCCCATGGACCTGGTGGTACAGATGTCTGAAAAGTTTCTTCTGATTTCTATCAGCATGATCCTGAAGTGCTTTGGCAGGCAGTGCCTCAGCAGAGCGATTTGGAAGCATGAAGGAGGGGGAGAAAAGAATAGGAAATGCTTTCATAATAAAGGCTACTGATCCTGAAAGGATTGTGGCAAAGTTTCCTTGAAATTGCTCTATCTGAGAGCCAGGGTCCTGGTTGGAGAACTGACTGCTGAGCCACGTTTGCTTGTGTCTCAGGGAGGGGCTGGAGCGCAGCAGTGCGCTCTGTTCCAGTGCTATCCATGTGGCACTGCTGCTGTTGCTGCAATAGGATTCTTTCATCATTACGTTTCTTTTCTGAGGCTGCACGGCCTGTTCAGCTCTCAGAAAAAAATGAGAAGAGCCTCCTTCTTCCCTCCCCCAACAGCCTGAACATGAAATACCCATGAAATATGAAATACTATGTGGCAGTGTTCACACACTCCCCCAAGCAGGCGAAGACTGTTGGTTAAGCTTAGCGAGCGGCAGCCTCTGGCTGAGCCCCCATGGGCTGTGAGCCCCGCCATGCTACTGCAGCACCCGGGAGGCACAAGGCTTGCTCCGCTGCCTGGCTGGCCTGGGGGACAGAGTTCATCGGGATCTGGGAGAGCTGGGCTTTGGGGAGGGCTTGTGGCACTCTGCATGATGATGAAAGGGAGACTCCTATGCTGGCTGATAGGGAAAGCTCATGTGATTTTTTTTCTCTCTTAAGTACTGTTAGGATTCATGGACTGAAATAATATCCTGAACAAGTTCCCCTGTGCTGTCTCCTTGGGAGAATGTCTGACTTGTCCTTTTCTGACACGGCAGGTGCTATGGATGTGCAGGTTGATCCCAGCCATTCCTGCTCATTCCTAGGGCTGTGGTGATGCCTGAGAAGAGCCAGTCTGTGCTTTGTCCTGGACTATGTCACACAGCTGTAAGTGGGGGCCATGCCTTAATCTGTACATAGGCAAGACAAACTGAACATAAACAATAAAGCAGTGCTCTGTTTCTCTGTATGCTACAGCTTGATAAAAACCTTTAATGAACACATTCTGAACTGGCTCTGGCTGTCATGAATATGCAGGAGTGGACTGGTCACACAGCAATGACATGCTTGTACAGCAGTCATATCTTCCCAATATTTATCTCTCAAAAGGGAGGAAAATAAATCTTTATCTGCAAATCCTTGTGATTGGCAGGACTGAATTTAAAAAATATATATTAAAGAACACACAAAAAACCCCTCTATTATTCCTGTCATTCTAGTGAATGTTTAAAATTTAACTCATTCATGACCAGTGGCTCTTTGTCTGCTTAATTACTTCCACACCACTGCACAATTCTAAGACAATAAAAAATAGGCTACAGAAAATCTTCACAGGTGACCAAAACAATCCTAGATTCTGAAACCAACTGAGATCTAAAGTCTATAAAATTCATTAAAAAATGGCATTTTTATGATTTTTTTCCAAAATGTGCTTGATTTATATATGACAATAGGAACAATTGTCATAACATATTATTACTTTCACCTTCAGGAACCCATATAAGCTATCTGGATAAGTGGTATGAATGTCACTGGTTTTGTGAACCCGTCATTATGGAGTTTCTCTGTTAAAGAGATGAGGGAGCCAGTTCAAATAAATGTCAGTCTCTGGGAAAACAACAACAACAACAAAAACAAGCACCTTAATGTTTCTGCTGTACCTGTATGTTCATTCCAGCAGAACTGGAATGGAAAATTACAGATTGTATAGCAGGTATGAATCCTCATCAGTGTTTTTCTCAGTAGGACATCTTTGGCCTGTTACTGTTCAGTGAGATATATATGATGTCAGATTAAGCAGGAATGCTGGAAACAGATCTAGAGCACCTTTAGACTATACTGATTAAATAAAACTCTGTGCACCTCACTTTTGTTTCAAGACTTCCCTGAACTCTTTATGCAATAGGAATATATGTGAATTGCATCATCATGGATCACACGCTCTAATAGATAAGATTATACCTTTTATAAATGCCAGTATCCATCCTCTTAAAAATACAAAGCAAGCAATAAACGTGAGGTTCATTTAAATCTGCACTATGGATACCTACATTAGCAACAGTCCTACAGGCAGAGAGCTGGGGCTGTTCAGCCTGGAGAAGAGAAGGCTCTGGGGAGACCTCTGAGAGTGGCCTTTCAGTATCTAAATGATGGCTGTAAGAAAGAAGGGGACAGACTTTTTAGCAGGGTCTGTTGTGATAGAACAAGGAGAAATGGTTTCAAACTAAAAGAGGGGATATTTGATATAAGAAAAAAGTTTTTTACAACAAGGGTGGTGAAGCAGTGGTCCAGAGGAGTAGTGAAAGCCCCGTGCTGGGAAATATTCAAGGTCAGGCTGGACAGGGCTTTGAGCACCTGATCTAGCTGTTGGTGTCCCTGTTCGTTGCACGGGAACTGGACTAGATGACCTTTAAGGGTCCCTTCCAACTCAAATGATTCTATGATTCTATGAGATTCTTTTATGTAAGCATAGGATCTAAAGATACAGCTCATCTGACCTAATTAGATTCTTACTTTTGGATAAGATGAGCTGCACACTGGATGTATGTATTATTGTTCTTGACTGTAAAGGGAACGTGGTGGGATGCTGCTATGGGACTAGTTAGCTCAGCTACTTCACGTCTTCATTTGCTCTGATAAATCTCACTCTGCTTGGTTAAGAAAAGGATCTTCTTGGACACTGGTTTAAATTACCTGCAAAAGGAGGCAGAATTCTAGCTAAACAGTTCCTATTATACTTTTCTAAATAGTCTCCAATCTGCTATGACTTGACTAGACATTCAGGTGGAATTACAAGAGGAAGGATTTTGTTATGGTTTTGGAACCAGTGAGATGTGGGTTATAATCCTGGATTACTACAGACTTCCTGATTAGGTCCACAGCCCCAAATATTTCAACTTCTCCCATAAGAAGCTACAGCTCTTCTATGTAACAGCCACCTGCTGCTGGGCTGAGCAGCAGTGTGCTCTTTCTTCTCATACTGCCTGTCTGAAATGATGGAATTGTCCTTTCTGTTTTGAAATAGGAACATTAGCATTCCTTACCTCAGAAGGGAGAAGTTCTGTGCATGAAGTCTTGTCTGTGGAGCTCATTCACCAGGAGTACATATAAAGCTTTCCTCCATGTTTACTGCATGTCAAACATATCCAAACCACTAGACATGCATTTTTAACTTCCACACTCCACAGGCCTCTGCAGGCCAAAAGCACAACTTTGGCTGTGGGCAAGGTGATTCAGGAGTCTGAAGAGATATTTATGAAGTGTATTTCATCCCTGACAATTCTGTCTGTGTTTGACTGGCAGACCCAAAATTCACATCCCAAAGAGATGATCAGCACTAGCTTGAGGTGCTGAACCTCTTGTTATCCTGGACATAACATTTCAGTTAGTTCACAGAGGAACTTCAGCATGACAGTCTTGACCATAGCCATATCTAGCATTTACAGAGTTTGGGCACCTTCCTGATTTTCTTCCCTGAGCATGCAGAAACCTAAGACTGTCTATATATGTAAACTAAACACAGTCAAGATGTGAGCTTGAGCATTGGTTTATGATTCTCCATACCCTTTCTCTGTATGCATGTTCCCCATCTTCTCATGTTTTTGGCCAGTGCATCCAGACAAAGCCAGGCACAGTTTGCAGACAGTACAGGTCAGGATCTATTCTTAATGGACAATATGCAAATGGCATGCCTCTTTTTATGGGAGAGTGGGGAAGGGAAAGGTTGGTTAGCCGTATCAATATGGGCAATGTTGTGCCTCAGTAGATCTTGTTGTGTCCAAACAATAGACCTTGCTCATCACATCTACTAGTACAGAAGTTGCTATAGACAACTAGTAGCTTGTTCTAGGTCTCTAGGATGTGTGTACTTAGTTCAAATTTTAAAAGCTTTGAAGGATCTCACATTTCAGTTTTCTGTGTCTCAATTCCTCAAGAATTAATTGTAGCAGAAGGTCCTTATCCTGTAGCCATACCGTGGGAGTAAATTCATTAATGTTATAAAGCAATGAGAAAGTTGCAAATTTGAGGACACTTGGGCTCCCAGAGATTAGCTTATGGAAGTTAAGTAGAAGGCTATATTTTGCATATTTCAAGTTGATTTTCCCTGTCAACCTGCAGTTTATTTCCAAAGAGATGACAAAAGGAAGCGTGGATGGACGGTTGTTAAACATGTGTCGTTAGAATTGAAGTGACAGGCCCACTGATACTGTCAGCTAGGTACATCTCTATCAATTGAGGCCTCTGCAGTCTCAGAGGGAGTCTGTCTTCAGAGCAAAACTACAGAATTTGTAATGATATATAAAACATGCAAGTATGCAAAATTTAGGCTATATAATTAGGCTATAGGATAATACTTGCTCTGGCCTTCATTCTATAAACTCTTATCTTTAAAAAAAAAATCCTTCTCACTGAAAGATGAGATCCCTTAAAAAAGATTTTAAAAGTTTTTTTAGATAAAATTATGGGAAATGGAGGTAACGTACCACTGAAATAAAAGGAATGAATGATGGCAATAAAACTACAGAAATACATTGGTCTTGTGAGATGAAATGCTGAAGCAACCTAAGGGATGATTTTCACATTTTCCATTTATTCATGACATTGTGTAAGAAGTTACCTATTTACCTGGAAAAGTGTCGTTTGTTCTGCTACAACTTTTTTTCTAGGGAATTTTCTGTTAATTGAGTTATTTTCACATGGGATACTTTTCTCACAGACATACCACACATATGCGCAAATGCACACACATGTATATGTTCTCAGATCTTAATTTTATGAATAATGTTTTAAATATATGACTAATCCTCTTAAATGCAAAAAATACAGCATCCTGATAGGAACACAAACTGCTTCCTGAATATAATAGTGTTCAAACTCTCTATTTTTCAGCAGACCATTACAAAGAAGTTTAAATAAAGTTACAGCACTGAAGCCTGTATCTAAGGAGCCTGCTTTTGCTGTGCAGAAGGCTTGATTGATCACAAAGTGAGTAAAAGGGAGGGAAAAGTCTAGAAATACATTTTGCTAGAAATGTAGCACCACATTATGAGCTGATTTAGCTTCAGACCTCTCAGCAGAGCTGCATCCATTTACTCCATCAAGTCTTAGACTCACTTCCACTACTGCTCTTTGAATCCATGCCAGAGCGAGGTATAACTTAAACCAGAAACAGATGTGGTTGACTGCAGCTGAGCTGAAGAATATATGTAGGTTCCAGACGTGTTAATTTTCCATGTATCTGTAACAGAGTTGCTGGAATAACTTTAAAATCTTCTAGCTAATGGACTATGAGAAAGGCTTCTTTACTGTTTGCTGCAAATTGTCATTCATTTCTGCCTTTCCTGTTTAGATTGCACTACATCTATTTTGAACTGTTTTCAGCCTTTTCTGCTAAGCATCATGGGAGCCCACGCTTAAGTGATCACAAATGTTTTTGTGGTAATCATTTCCATTAGAGATGCCAGCTGGATCGTCCCCTGTTAACTAGCTGAAACTTCTAACCTTTGCTTTTCAATAAATAAAAACATGGGGGGATAAATATTATTTGTTTGTGTGAATATAGTCCTGAAAATATAAGGTGCAGGTATGTAGGAGTGTATAACGTGAGCATTCCTTGAAGTAGAGATGCGCCATAGTAGAAATTCTTTTTCAGTGCTCTGTGGTTTTGGAAGGCAGACTGAAAGTAAAATGAGAGGTTTCCAGAAAAAACAGAGCATTGAGCCAAACTAAGCAAAATACTTAAAGTGAGCAAAGCAAAGCGAGAGTCCGCTAACAGTCTGTAGCAAGAGACTGTATTTTCTTTTCCAGCCTTCTACCCCAGGAACTTTGTCTTGACATCAAACAAAAAACAATAGGAATCAACAGATTGGTGGAGATACGTTGGTTATGAAAAAAAAAGAAAAAGAAAAAGAAAAAAAAAGGATATTCCAAAGCTAAAACAATGGCTGCCTTTTGATATGGTTTCATTCTCTTTTTAATGGAAGGTTCATTTCTTATGAACTTGCAAATCAAGACTAAATCACTGTATAGAGTCTTGCGTTAACTCTGCAGTCCTATTAGATATTTATTCAAGTACTTCTATCAGTTTTCCTTTTTTCTTTTTCTCAAAAGAAAGGACATTTCTCTGTTAATGACAGTCATATTTACCCTTTAGATTGCGGGAGTGAGAGGACAAATATTTAAAGAAGATTCAGAAGTTCTCTTTTGTTTTCTGTTTTTTTTTTCTTTTTTTTCTTCCTGTGGTGTTTGTGCAGTCTGAAATGAAGGAGGAGAAAGAGAGTTCAGCTTTCCCATTGCAAGAATTTCCATAGCTCCTTTCCTGCTGAGTAAGCCCTCACAGTTCACAGTGAGCTTTGCATCCCAGCTTTAATATTAAAACCTTGAGCTGCATGTCAGTCAACTTCTGCATTATTCCACCTCTCCTCACCACTGAAGAACGGTTCTGCAGGGGTCACCAAATGGACTAAGCTTGTGAGTCAGATTTCCAGCCTCTGAAGCTAACAACTGATATTTGAAGCTGGAATTTATTTCCTGGGCAGAGTACCAGCACAGGACCCGTCTGCCACGTATGTCCAATCTCTGTGAGGGTCATAGGAATGTGAAGAAATTGTGTTGGCTCCCTGTGCTTGTGGGAGTGTAAGAGTATCATTGGTGACTTGCAGACTGCTTTTGCATCAGAAAAATTCATTCATCAAGAAATGTTTTTAGGCAAAATAAAAGAAGAATGCCTCAGTTTCAGAAAAGTTACCTGAATAATGTAGCATTCTGAAGAGATGACATGTAGAGCATGTTTTGTGGGAAGGCTAAAATAATTCTCCTGATTCTTGTTGTTTTTTTCAAAGCTAATAAGATAGGGAGACTGGGATCATGGAATCATGAAATCATAGAATAACAGAGTCATAGAACTATAGAATGAGTTGGAAGGGACCTTAAACCCCATCCAGTTCCAGGGCAGGGCTGCCACCCACCAGCTCAGGCTCCCCAAGGCCCCATGCAACGTGGCCTTGAGGACCTCCAGGGATGGAGCACCCACAGCTCTCTGGGCAGCCTGTGCCAGTGCCTCACCCCTCTCTCAATAAAAATTTCCCTCCTAATATCTAATCAAAATCTCTCCTCTTTTAGTTTAAAGCCATTTCCCCTTGTCCTATTACTATATGCCCTTATAAAAAGTGGATCTCCCTCCTTTTTGTAAGTCCCCTTTCAATACTGAAAAACTGCAGTGAGATCTCCCCAAAGCCTTCTCTACTCCAGGTTTCTTCTCCAATTATAAAAGTTAATGGTGAGTGTATAAATGAGGAGAGTGCGTAACTCTTCACAGTTACACACCTGGAGAGGTCTGGGCCACAGCTTTCCAATGGACGAAGTAACAAAGTATATTAGAGACAGCGGCATTATCCACGTCATCCTCCCCAGTTTAGAAGACACCACCCTTAAAGAAGATATTTGTCAGGATAATGAAACCAGGAATAGGCCTTACTGGTGACCAGTCACTCTCCAGCACCTTCACCACCTTCTGCGGGTTGATGAGCCCCATTTCAGCACAGCCTGGGGCCACCAGTCTTTTCTTGACTTTTGTTGTAGACATAATGGTCTCACAGTGCAACTTTGTCTGCACGCATGACTGGGCTCCCCAGAAAGACGCTGCGACTGGTTGGTCCCTTGCTGTGTGTCTGACTGTCAGTGGAACCCACTACCAGCACCTGGCTCTACCTGCTGTGCTGCAGTCCTACCTTTCTGGAGACATTTATTAGACTATCTTTACATCATTTCTGATTTCTTCATTTGGGTGTGGAAAAGAAAATTAAAAGTGAATAAAACCAGAGTGGCAGGTTCCAGGCTTGAACACAGCAGTGTTACATCTCAAAATAGTTTATTTCAGTTGAATAAGAAAGTGAGGAGGTTTCTGTAAACAAGCAAAGTGGTCATATGTAGGGAATTAAAATTTCATTTGCTTAGATATCACATCTTGGATGAGCTACAGAAGTGAACACACATACTGAAGACTCCCATGGCACCCAGAATTGGAAAGAAATTATCCTTTGTGTTCTGGTGAAATTCAGTACTGTGCAACTATATTCTCATGAAATAAACTGCACTGTATTTCTGCTTGTTATGGAACCTCTGTCATCCCATTGCACTGTGTTCTCTGTGTGTTCTCTGAAGCTAACTTCATTATTTTGCTTCACTGAGAAGTACAGGAAGTCCTAAAGAATCCAAGTAATTCAGAACAATGTCACTAGATCTATTTGTTTAAGATCTATATCTACGTCTAGATCTATTTATTTATATCTATGTAAGCCAGTGTCTGGGTGAGTTGATTTTCCCTGTCAACCTGCAGCTTATTTCCAAAGAGATGACAAAAGGAAGCGTGGATGGACGGTTGTTAAACATGTGTCGTTAGAATTGAAGTGACAGGCCCACGGATACTGTCAGCTAGGTACATCTCTATCAATTGAGGCCTCTGCAGTCTCAGAGGGAGTCTGTCTTCAGTGCAAAACTACAGAATCTGTAATGATAAATCCTCTGCATTTGTAAGGGTTCAACCAAGGCAAAGCTCCATCCTTATAGAAATAAAACTTCATGGTGCTTTGCTTGGCTCCTCAGTCACAAGTGGCTTCACCTTATAAATGAATGATACCGTACAACTTCCAGCTGAGAAAAGTAAATATAAACGTGGGACCCCTTTCATGTCCATTTTGTTGCCATAAAAGCAGCAATCACACATCAGAGATGGAATTTGTGCAAAGCCTTTCTCATTCACCTAGAAATTGTAGCCAACTGAATGCCACAGCCGGAAAGAAATATTTCAATGTATAAACAAAATGCTATGGAAAGAGTGACTATGATACTGTCTCTGTTTAATTTCCCTTCTTGAAGCTTTTCTTTTTTTTTTTTTTTAACAGAAAGATTTATTTCCCTTTTGCAAGTCATTATGCTGCCATTGTTTTCTTTACCCTAGAGTGAGAGAGAGAGAGAAACAAAAACACTTCAACTGCTTTTATGGTTGTTGTTATCAGTTTGCACTGAAGGGAAAACAACCACATTGGAAAGTTTTAAGAGAAACTTTTAGCCCAGCAACTGAAGGGTCAGCTACGGTATTGGCTGTGGACAGGTTCAGGCCTCCTCAGGCACACTGTATCTGCGGGAAAGCAGAGCAAACGTGACCACTATGCCACCCTCCAAGGACCCTGAGCGTATTTTGTTTCTAGTATAGGGCTTGCTTTTTTGGCAAGTGTAAATACGACAGAGCCCCAGCCCTGCAGTGCCTGCTCCAGTGATGGCACTGGCAAGCAGAGGGCAGGGACCTTTTCCCTTGCCTGACTGGGATCATGCCCAGGGGACATGTTTGGAAAATGCCTTCTCCTTCTCCTGAATAGGTCTGGTATATGGTAGAGAAATTAAATCCAAGGGATATCACAGGAGACTCTGTGGTGTTCGGTTTTAGCATTCATCTCCTGAGGTCCCCAGGTGATAAATCCACTATAAGAGCCTTTATCCAAAAAACAATATGAATTGTCCTAGAACCGTACCATACTTTACCAAACAAAATCTATGGTCATCAGGGTAAGAAGTATCCCACTTTGTACAGCTTCAAATATCCGGAGAGATTCTAAACTTTTGTCAGGATAGAGTCCCAGGAATGTATCATCCCCATTAAGGAAAATATTCAGTAGCTGATCTCTTGTAATAGAAACAGTGACTCACCAGGTTCTCTGGTGGGGTTTGATTTTCAAGTCCAGTGGTTTCATTCAGTGGTCATGGGCTCCTTTTAGGAAAAATGGGTCTTCAAGGGAGGAGTCTGGAATCAATGTACCTGCTGGAGGTGTGCTGTAGGATCATGGCTGCCGCTAAATCCTTGTTAGGACAGGCTACACTGTCTGTATTGAGTGGGATCCTTAGCTGGGCTGAAGCCAATGGGATGAGGTTTAATAAGACCAAATGTCGGGTCCTACACTTTGGCCACAGCAACCCCAAGCAACGCTACAGGCTTGGGGCGGAGTGGCTAGAAGACTGTGTAGAGGAAATGGACCTGGGGGTGTTGGTTGACGCTCGGCTGAACATGAGCCAGCAGTGTGCCTGGGTGGCCAAGAAGGCCAATGGCATCCTGGCTTGTATCAGAAGTAGTGTGACCAGCAGGAGCAGGGAAGTAATTGTCCCCCTGTACTCAGCTCTGGTGAGGCCGCACCTTGAGTACTGTGTCCAGTTCTGGGCCCCTCACTGCAAGAAAGACATCGAGGCCCTGGAACGTGTTCAAAGAAGGGCAACAAAGCTGGTGAGGGGTCTGGAGCACAGGCCTTATGAGGAGCGGCTGAGGGAGCTGGGATTGTTCAGTCTGGAGAAGAGGAGGCTCAGGGGAGACCTTATTGCTCTCTATAACTACCTGAAGGGAGGTTGTAGTGAGCTGGGGGTCGGCCTCTTCTCTCGTGTACCTGGTGATAGGACTAGAGGGAACGGTTTCAAGCTGTGCCAGGGAAGATTCAGGCTGGATATTAGGAAATACTACTCTGAAAGAGTGGTCAGGCACTGGAATGGGCTGCCCAGGGAGGTGGTGGAGTCACCGACCCTGGAGGTGTTCAAGGAACGTTTGGATGTTGTGTTGAGGGACCTGGTTTAGCGAGAACCATTGGTGATAGGTGGATGGTTGGACTAGATGATCTTATAGGTCCTTTCCAACCTTAGTGATTCAGTGATTCAGTGATTCTGTGATTCTGTGATTCTGTGATTCCTCCTTTGTCTCCTTTGGAGGGCCTTGAGGGCTCGCTAGGGATACGTAGAGGTGGAATCCATGATCTGTTTGTAAGGGGTCATTGAGCAGTCTGTCTTACAAGTGTGTCCATGTAGGCAAGGCACATATAAATGTGTACCTTTCTTTCTGAAGCAGTCTGTGCATGCTCCAGATTTCCAGAACTTTCTGTATCATCTCTCTCCTTCCTTTTGCCTGGGGAAAGTTTCTTCCCCTAATTCAGTGGGCGTGTTTATGCTCTTGGGGAGATATTCCCTCTGGAGTAAGTCATTGCCTTTGCTTTTACTACCGCCCAAACCGTGGCATAACATATGTCATCCAATCCTCCTCACCAGTGGAGAATCCACACACGTGCATCTCATCCCAACATGTGTCCTCCAAGAAGCCACAGTACCTCGTGGTTTAGGCATGTGACTGTTGAGTATCTACAGTACTATCATAATTAAACAGAGTTCTAATTAGGGATCCCATCACGATGACCTGTGATAAAAATTTACCAGGTGACCAAGTAAAATATCTGTTGTGTTTGTATACCTGAATTAGGTTTTATATGAACCAGCTGTAAAGTAATTAAGAAATGTGCTATATTGTTAAATTATTAGTTAAGTCTCTAGTTTAATAAAGCTAAAACTGGATATTTGCATAATATGGTATATTATTTCCTGTCATTTTCTTATTGTTATGGAAATGATATTTAGAATTTTATATTATGAATACTTAGGAACATGTAACATAAATAGATGTAAAGACAGAAACTTTAACTTATGAATTCATGTTTTTTCTGGATTTTATCAACACCTGCTGAACTGTATGTTTGCATTTCTTCATGAATTCATGAAAAGAATTTCAACAAAATATTTCATTATAGAACAAAATGCTATTTTGAGATGCTAAAAAGAAAGTTGAGAATGAATGAAAAGACAAATTTCACAAAACTGCCAAAGTATAGTGCATAAGATGAATTGGTAACCCTTGACTAACAGGTTAATTTTTAAAAGCATGTGATTGTGAGATGACAGACATATCTTTCCTCTGCCTGAGAATATTATTGCTCATACTTATGATATATTCTTAGAATGTCTTTCAGTCTGGATACTTGTTAATCAGAATTATGATTCAGAAACCAAATGTCCACCCTTCATTTTCCTTCCCCACCACGACATTAGTAAGCCACTTGCTGTATGCAAGTGCAGATGGGATTGCTACCCCATTTGACTGGGGAAAAAAAGGACAGGGAGGATTCCCAGATGTGCAGGATTGTCCTGCAATATAACATCTTAGACTCTGCAATTGGAGGATAATGATCATCCTTAGCTCCACTCAGCCCAACCTATTTCAGGTTTGGGGCTTTTTTCTATCATTTACAGACTCAAAGAGCCCACATATTTCTTCTGTATCACACTCTTTAGCAGAAGGAATCTCGGGACAGCAGAGATGGGCAAACATTGCCTTCAGTTGGTGTTGTGCCATGGCTTGACTCTGGTCCATCTGATTCAGCAGTGGGTGCTCAGAACTCCAGGTACAGCACTGCCCCAAATGGAGAAGGAAGACAGTTTGAGTTGATAGAGATATAAGCATTCAAAAATATCCCTACACGCATGGAGCTTTCAATATATTATGATCATAAGTGTATCTGCATGAAGGCAGATCCTTTTCGTGGTTTGAACATGCATAATACCAATTTGCACCACTTTTATGTTCTTTGCAGGGATAGATCTGCCTCAGAACAGATCTGTTCTTCAGAACATCAGAGACCAGAAAATATTTAAATATGCTGTTAATTCTTATGCTTAATGGAACATATAGGTTTAAATCTGGCTGAATACCTACATGTAATATTTCAAGCAAATAATCTACATATGGTAATATTGATTGTGCAATAAGTTCAAAAAGTACAGTTAAGTTAATAATATTTGTTAAGTAGGAGTGCTGCTGAATTTGGAATTTGAGAATTTATATGGAACTGGAAAGAGAGAACTGACAGAGGAAGGTACCAAAATCAATCTGCTGGAAACAGCACATCCTAAGCATGAGTGAATGAATGTCCTCCACAGCACTTAAGAAACAGTTTGGCTTTGCAGGACCAAGTTAAAGAAATATGTTAGTTGGGTTTCCTCCTGTAACACCTGGTACCTCAAGTGATGTAAAATCAATACTACAATTAAAGAACCAACCTTAGATTTGGTGGTAAGCTACAATCAAAGAAATTTAAACGTCTTAAATAGAATTACTCAGTGCTATCACATAGGACTCAAGGTAACAGAATTCCCTGCACTGATCCTCACAAGTCTCTTCAGGTATGAACAATTTTGGTGAAGCTGATGGCAGATTTTAACGTCATCCTGAAGCAATCTCTTCAGAGCTGAAGTGGTGTTTGGATCCCCATTCACATGAGGATTCCATGGAGTCCATTACATGACAGCAATAAAACTTCTGGATTGAAAACCTGGGCCCTGCCAAAGCCAGTTGTTTGCCCCATATGCTGAATATAGGTTATTCTAGTCTGACCCCTGTCTCTTATGAATTTATGGGACTGGGGAATAACTTCCCTGAGAGTCAGCGGAAGGGAGAGAAAAATGTTCTCCCACTTATTGAAAAGTTTTCCCCACACTAACATATCAGGTAAAAGCTGGATGTGGTGCAGTGATTCTTCAACGCTTTTATTCTTCGACCCAGTTTCTTGAAGTAAGAAGTCTTAAATAGGGGCATTTTCTTTCTGTTCCTATCCTAATAATGTTTTAATTTCCTGGTCAATTGTAACTACACTTGAGAGAGGGTTAGAGGTCTCAGAATTATTAAGCTCTTAAAAGTTTGATGTAAACAGGATGCTGAAGAATTAAAGCTTCTACATCCTGCTCTGGGAGAGTGACAATAACAGCACAGCCATGTTATTGGACTCCAGGTAACTGAGCAGAGGTGGAGGAAATAAGACTTCATTTATTTTGCTTCTCATGTAATGGCTTGCTTTTTCTTATTATTTCTGGTTTGCTTGTTTGTTTATTTGTTGTAACTGAGCTGGAAGCTAAGCCTCTTTCTTCCCAGGAGGCCAGGATCTGGCTTAGGTTTGAGCCATCTCCTACCTCCCGCTTCACAGGGATTTTCCATCTGCACAAAATCTCCTGGTAGCTGTCTCTGTGAAAGCCTTTTTGACCATTTTGTCTGGGCCAAGCTGAACCAGGTGGAGCCCAAAACTCATCCTCTCACCTCTGCTATCTTGGTATAATTATTAATGCCCTTATCTTCCACACTGAACAGGTAAAATGCTGGAAAACAGTAGGAGGCCAGGATTTGCAGATAGCGTGAACAGATGCATTGCTAACAATGGGTTATTATGAAGGAGCACTAACAATAGTTTGAGGACATACCACATTGATGAATCAAAATATTAATTTTCAACAGAAAATTACAGCCAGCATATACATTCTTGCTGAGTGCTGTGTTAGGTGTCCAAAATAGTTTTGATAAGAAAAGAATAAGCTATACCTTTTACTCTTTTTCTTGACTCTGAACACTTCCTTCCCACACGGAAATCTTTAATTCTTTAATTTTTTATATTTGGCTGCTTGACTCTAAAATGTTCTTTTAATTTAGGCCTTCATATGTTTTATTTCCTATTTATATTATAAATTGGATAAACTATTTCAGAAAGACTGTTTAGATGGCAGCTTGGCTGTGCTAAGCTTTATGTACACAAACATACCTTCCTGTTTTCCGGTCTGAACCTTAGATGCTTTTAAGCACCTACTTCAGGAGAGGCCTGAGTGAGGTTGTACAGATCCCACAGTCTCACCAAGTCCAACAAAAATACTTCAGGCTGAATGAATCAGTCATTGACATGATGGGCTTCTTAAGCTGTCCACACACAGCTCTAACCACATGAGAGATGAGAAACCACCAACATAGCTACCTGTCAAGTTCATTAAGGAGACAGATGTTATAAATACTTCCTCCAGCCTGGCACTGGAGTCCTGCCATTGATAGGGTTGGATGGCAAACAGTCCTGCCAGGCCAGTTCAGCCACTTCATCTCTCTTCAATTTTTTACATTAAAATAGGCATTAGAGGTACAGGTGTTAAATTTGTATTAGTGTTCAGCACATACACAAGGATACTTGCACAGGATGATTTGACATCATAGAGCCTCGTGAACTCATTTTATTTGATATTTCACTCGATCACAGAATGTATGTAGTAAATAATACAGGAACTACTCAGATGTCTCCATTCTGGGATACTGCCTCTGTTCCCCACACCAGGAGCTCAGGTGCAGGTGATTCAGAAGGGCTCTTAGGGACAGGCAAGAGAGATGACTTAATACTGGTTATTAATTGAGGCAATTCTATGCTTGCATTTATTTTCTAGATGATCCAGCAATCATTTGAATGATTATGTTTATGTTTTCTTTGAACTTTTCCAAAATACTTCAAATGTAGTACATGGATACTTTAATATCTGCCTTTACATGTCCATATCAGCTTGCTCCTATGTATATGAAACATGACTTCTAGGAAGAACTTACGTATCTCTTTCATTTTCTGTATTTTGGTACTAATCTCTCCTTATTGCCCAGACCCAGGTAAGATATCATGCATGTGGCTCAGAATGCCTCTTCAAGCATCTAGATAAATATGAATTTTTCATTCGTGGTGGGTTCTTAGAAAGTGAACATAGTGCTACCTAAGCTAGCTAAAAATGAAATTTATATCCACATGGGACTTGCAGTGATATAACTGAATCGATTCTTGTACTAGGAGAAATGGGAGACTGTGGCTCTTTGCATGAGCGTAGGAGCAGCTTTGGGTGGCTGTTTCTGTCACGCACTGATTCCCAAGTTAGCTCAGGTATTTGCACATGGGATTGTACGACATGGTGTAGATATACCCTCAGTATCCCCATATCTCAGTTGTTTTCTAGTCCACAGAAAACCTTCTGGATTGTGAGTCTTCTAGATATAGAGGTAGTACATTCCTAGTTTCCTAAATGGAATCATGTATTTTGTTTTAAATGGTGAGAATTTAATAGAAATCAACTTTCAAGCCTGACTGAGATATGAGGGACAGAAGAGCAGAAATAAGTAGGCATTTAGCAGGAGTTTTCTGCCTGGAAATTCTTTTATTGTACGTTTTCACTTCTCTACGGACTGAAGAGCACTGTGTTGGGATAGGCTTCTGCTGATGTGGCACCAGAATTTCCAAATTTGTCAGCTAGAAGGTATTGCTGCTACCTCCGCCTCCTTTTGTGTGCTGCAGCACTACAGACGTGGCAGCTCCCAGCGCAGCTTCCCAGTGATACAGTACGCATGCTGTATGTCCCTGGTGATGGTCAGGACAAGGGGAGAGTCAATAATTCCACGTTAAGAGCCACGCAACACACACACACGCACACAAAAATCAGGGAGGAAGAATGAAGAGTCTGCCAAAAAGAAAAAAAAAAGAGAGAGAAAAAAAAAGATTTTTCTTCTTCTTTATTTTTTTCTTTCCATAGGAAAATTTTGGTAGTGGCACAGCCCGATGCTCAGAGCCTGAGAACTGCTAGATCTCAGGATGTGAGAGTTTTGTTGTCTTTGTTACAGTTTCTCAGTAACACTAAAGAAATGACTGTTACGGTTTGGCTAAAGCTTGCAAATCAGGAAATCTGTAGGGGAAATCTTTCAACCTCTCTTGCCTGCTCCCTCTGAAAGGGGAGAAGATGGAAGCAGGATGACTCACCCATCCCTGGGACTTTTAATTTTAAGAGTCTGGAGCTGCTGTGAGCGGGGCCAGGCTGTGGAACACCCGGAGCCTTGCAGGGTTTTATGACCCCCTTCCACGTCATCCTGCAGCTCTCAAATCCCTGGAAGAAATATGCAGGCAGAGCAGGGGGGAAGGGAATCCTCTGCTTTTTGACCTGCAGGTTTTCTTGCACTCTGTTCATGCGCTTGCATCTTTAACCCATAAGCATACATTTTGCCAACATTCCTTCCAAGTGCATGTCTACTTCCCACTGGTTTCCCAACGCACTTCTATCTCCTGTGGGTTTGTTTGGAAAACTAAGGAAGTTAGCATTTTCCTTTTCACCTCGGAAAAAGACATTTTGTCCCTCTTTTTTTGTGCCTGTGCTTTACGTGCTTGAGTGAAAAGTTCTGCCACCTCTGAGACTTCCTATTTCTCAGTATAAAGTACTTGGAGGTAAGATCCAAAACTAGAGTGGCTTAATGGTATTTCTAAATAGCACAAAGAAGCATGATAAAGCTAGAAGACACTTCTCTGTGCTGTACCTTCAATACCATAATTTTGTTACCAAGCTAAGTGAATAACTAGGAATTTACAGCTAAGCAGAAAGGTGCTTGTTTTTCTTTTAGAAAAACACAGAGAGGGAGCAATAGTCTCCTCAGCTGTGTTAGAAAGAGCAGTTTTAATGAATAGCAAATGTCTCAACTTCCCTGCTGCTCCCCACCCTCCTGAAAAAGTTTCCCTGCTCCTTGCCACAACATAAACACTGTATGTGGCATTATTTTTTTTAGCCTAATCTGAGCTGTTTCACATAGCTGTGCAACAAAAGACTGCAAAAATCATCTGGAAAACACATGAAGGATAGAGGCAGGGCTTCGAACCGTCTGTGCACGGTCAGATTAAAAGAATCTCATGGAGCAGCTCTGCAAGGGGAAGCTGCCTTGTTTCACTTCGTGACGTGTCAGGAGGATGCAAATGACAGACCATACTGGGGCTGAGCACAAAGCCTGGGCAAAGCATAAAATAGCCTTTGCTAAACTGCCCCCTGCATCTCGGTTAGTAAACGTCCCGCATCTCATGGTTGTGCAAATGTATGAGGAATCCTTAATGCTTATGAAGGAGAGCTTTACATTACTGAGATTTCAGAAAACAGGAGACACCAAGCATGAAGGAGAAAATTGTTCTGTAAAATAAGATTCAAGAAATAAGATTCAAGACTTTTGAGGGCTTTTTCTACTTTTTTTTTAAGGTTTTGTAAATATGCATTTAACATTGGCTGAAAAGTTTTACAATCTCCGTTTTAATTCCTGCTAGTTGAAGTGATCAGCATTTTTACTAAATCTGCTTTTCTATGAAAAAAAAGTCAGAAAAGATTTTTAACTAAAAATCTTTTATTTTTTGCCATAACATTTTTTTTTCTAAGAAAAGCTTCTGTCTTTAGTAAGATACATGGGGGCTGACAAACAATGTTTTTATTTATTTCTTCACTTAAAAACATTACTGAAAAGTTTACAAGAGCCCAAGGTTACAGTAAAGCAGAGTCATCTTCAGGGAAATTTTCTGATTTGAAAGAAGTTGGTTGGTTTTTTTTTAATAAAGTTTGCATGAAAAGAACTTGAAAACCTCTCCCCATCAATAGCAAGCACCCACTTCACAGAGTCACATAAATATCTTCTGGTAGGGTGTTTGGAAGTCAGTTAATTCAGCTTTCTGCGAGAATCAACATTGGTGCAAACACTGTGTGATATCTGCTACGGCTCACTCGTGTTGTGAGGTAGAATGAAGAGGTAATAATTCATCTCCTGCCACTGTTATTTTTGTTTCCTTCTGTGTTGAGATTTCTGATCAGAGGCTTCCAAAGAGTCAGGTGTGGGACAAATGAATAGGGAACTTGCATGTAAAGAATGTTGCAGGAAATTCTGCAAAAATATGGGATGAAATAAAGTAGTCTCCTTCATGACAAGTCCATATGGGAGATTCTCTGGGAGCATTCCTTGTTTCCTGCTGTGTCACCAGAAGCTCTATCCTACATTACAGAGAATAGGTCACTGCACTTAATTCCTATAGTTTTGTGAAGAGGGAAACACTTGTTCATGAGAAATCACGTTAAAATTTGTATGAAGGAATAAGAATGGTGGTTGGAGATGAGTTTTAGAAGTTAGAGTAAGATTAAAAAAAAAGTCCTTCAGTGGAACAGCCTATACTGCCAATGAGTATTATCACTCAGATGGCCCATCAAAAATCTTTCACTACAAATGTTTGATTCAGGGCATTTCATTCTATTAAAAAAAAAAAAAAGCCATAGGCAAGTTCTGTTCCACCCAATATTCTCAGGGCTCATTATGATCTTATCAGATTGGAGAAAAAGAGGAAAATAGTACAGTAAAATTCAATGAAAACAAACACAAGTAAAATAAATTCAGGAAGAAAAAGAATCAATTGCATAAATATACAATGAGTTGGGTCATATATTATTAGTTGGGTCATAACACACCTGAGAAAGATCTGGGGAATATGAGGTAGCTAAGCTGAGTATGAGCATTGATAGTGTCATTTGGAAGTATGTTCATAAGAACCATATATGTAAGCAGCTATATTGCATGTTCAGCACTGATGAAGCTATGTTTGCCCTTGAAGTGCATAGGAGATAAATTGCAGAGACAAGGGGAGAGCGAGAGAAAGATAACAAGCAGGAACTCAATCAACAAAGTTTAATGAATCAGTTTTGAGGACGTGAAGATTGAATGGGTATATAATCTATATTTAGCCAATATGTGAAAAGTTGCTTACAATTCATTTGGGCAGAAGAAGCCCAAATTTATCCTATTCTTTAAATGCAAAAAGACTTGGTTGAAATATTAGAGAAAAATTTCTAATAATAGCACTTATCTGCTGAAACAGGTGGCAGAAATCTTTCCTTAGATGTTTTAAAAGTATATGAGGTAATTTTTGGAATTTGTATAGAAACACTGAACCTTGCTTAGAAGTAAAGAGATCAATTAAGATGACTTGACATTGCTTGTCAGCTCTATATTTCTATCAGATTTAATAAACTCAGAGTCTTAGATTTTTAATGGAGTTGCTGTTCAAAGGTTAATTCCAGTGTCTACCTAAAAGCTTCACTTGACAAAACCTTGGCAGAAGCTGGGAACTTTTCCTGACAATGTAAATGTTGGTGAGCAAGAACTTAAAAATCTGTCAAAGACCAGTGAGTCTCAGAACCACCTGTTCAAGCACTTGTTACTTTTGCACATTGAGGGATATGGCGCGTATTCTCTGATATGAAACATCTGACTTTGCCTCAAAGCTATCTGAAACTTTATATTAATAGATATAAGAATATGTAAGGCTCTTTGTATCAAGTTAGATACTCTCAGAGCAGTGAAATCCAGGTGATTTCAGTGTTTTATTTAATGAAGACCTTTTATAGAGCTCATCTATCTAAACTTATTAAATGACAAAGCAGAAATAAATTAAAATTGCTCTCCTTATAAAGTACGTTAGTGTCCTGCTGGGGGTTTCTTGCCTTAGGCTTGTACTCTGTCAGTGTGCTGAATGGTAAGAGGGATAAGTACATAGGAAAGACAGGTTCTTGGTACCTCATACCAGCCTGGACAAACTATTCCATTACAAGTCTTCAGGTCCAACATGTTCCAGTGCTGGGGTTGTTCTTCCCCAGGAGCAGGACCTCGCACTCCTTGTTGCCAAACTCCATGTCATTCATGTCAGCTCATTTCTTCAGCCTTTTGAGGATGACAGCATGACCCTTTGGCTCCTTCAAGTTTTGTGTTTGTCTGCAAACTTGTTGAGGGTACACTCTGTCCCATCATCCGGCTCATTAATGCAGATGCTATACAAGACTGGACCCACTGGTGACTGCTGGGTTATGCTGCTAGTTACTGGCCTCCAGTTGGACTTTGCATCACTCACTGATCATGACCCTCTGGGCTCAGCCATTCAGTCTAGCTCAATGTCTGTCAATCCAGCCCACACATCAACCGCTTGCGTATAAGGATCTTACGGGAGACATTGTCAAACACCTTACTGAAGTCCAGGAAGGCAGTATCCTCTGCTTTTTCTTCATCTACTGAGCAAGTTATTGCACGACAGAAGCTTATCAGGTTGGTCAGGCATGACTTTCCCTTGGCAAACCCATGCTGACTACTCCCAGTGATTTTCTTCTTACATGTCTGGGAATGGTTTCTGGGTTAAGCTGCTCCATCAGCTTCCCAGGGATGTGATGCTGACAGGACTGTAATTCCCCAGGTTCCCCTTCTAGCCCTTCATGAAGACAGGATTGCTTTGCATCTGAAGGTCTTTAAAGCTTTTTATAGTATGGCTGAGTACTCTTGTCTCCATCTCACAGGGGGTAACAGAAGCATTACAGGGCAAGATGATTTGCTTTAGATGGTTCAGGAGAACAGTGGCACAGACAGCACTATGAAAATCATTTTGTTATGGGGAGTTATACGTTTGTAGACTTGTGGTTTTTTTTATATTCAGCATTATGCTTCATTTTTTTTAACATAAACATCAATAGATTTTAGGAAATATGCCTTCACTTCTTTCCCTTCAAGGAATTTATGTGAATATATTTCCTTCATTTTCTGTCAGAAAGATTCCTGAAGATTGAAGGGAGACAGCAACAGGCATTTTATTTCTCCGTCTCATTACGTATTTATATAACCAGAGTGAAATCTGGTTTCTGTTAGAAAAAAGAGGAGGGCAGTGAGGCTGGTTTTCTTTCTTTCTTTCTTTCTTTTTTTTTTTTTTTTTTTTTTTTTGTGTGTGTGCG
>JACDJE010000079.1:2295844-2484285 GCA_016647715.1 Pavo muticus | reverse complement strand
TTTTTTTTTTTTCTTTCACAGTTTCTAAGCCAATCAAACACAGCTTTAAACCAATCAGACAAAACTTTGGACTCTTATGAATATTCAAGAAAGAAAATTTTTGCCACCTCATTCCCCTCCTGAAGGCAATTTCAATAATCTCCTCTGTCACACATCCTTATACATTTCCCTGCATTATTTGGGAGAGTTTGAATGGTTTTACTTTTGCTTTGCTTCTTTTTCTTCTTATTTTTTTTTTTCATAGTAATCACTGGAAAATTCTAGCTCCTCTTTTACCTTAAGAAACAACAGCTGGAACATTATACTGGTATTGTAAGATACACTGTTATAATTTGGTATTAAAGCTGTGGTGTATTACAAGAATTGGATAAGAGATGCATGTCTATCTTTCTGCAGCCTCTTCCACTGACAAATCTGTTTGTTTCTGGGTAGCCATTTTCCTCCTGCAGCCATCAGTGCTATAGGTTAGGCTGCTAGTCTGCTCCCAATAGCTCCTGCCAATTTATGCTTTGAGTGCAGCGATTACTGCCACCTCAGTGATGCCAGGGTCCTCCTTTCCTAACTACCTCCAACCCAGGCAAGGTTAGTTGGGGCCCTGGGCAATCTGATCCAGTACTTGATCTAGTGGCTGGCAACCCTTCCTGTGGCAGGGGGCTTGGAACTTGATCCTTGAGGGCCCTTCCAATCTTAGCCATTCTATGATTCTGTGATTCATAGGACATCCTTCTTCATACATCTGGTGATGCAAAAGTCTGAAAACTAGATCCTTTTTCATTCTGCTGAAGTCTGATTTTTTTTTTCTCATTCCATTTTTAACTCTATAGTATAAAATCTATTCTACTATAAAGTCAGAATCAGCTGCAGTCAAAAATCTGAGAATGAATTTTTCTCAACTGACAAAAAAGATAAACAGCGTCATACAAAAACAACCATTGGTAGCATTTCATCTTCACCATAAACATAATGTCATTTTCTGAATTGATAGACACTGTTCCCGATGCCTAAAAAGAACACGAAGATATTGAAACTTTTCACTTTACATTTTCATGCCTGCTTATACTGCATTTGTACAGCATTCCACTGCTAGGGTGCTATGCTTGCAAGTTTGTGATGCTCCGTTTTCTTTCTCTGTAAAATGAGAGGTATTATTTGTGCGCTATTCTTAGTGTTCTTGCACCTAAAAGATGAAAAACAGTGCTAACTTGGAAGGACCATTATATTGACGGGTGTTGGTAGCGACTGCATTCTGCTGCTGGACTGCACTGTAGATTTGACCCTTTCTTTGGACCCACCCAGAAATGTTTGCAGATCTTTAATCATGAATAAATAGATACAGGTTTAGCTGTGCAGTTGAAACTTACCTGTTTGTACCCAGCATAGTTTTATGGTTCTTATGCTAAAATTCATTTTCCTGTGCCCTCTAGCATCATAAGGTCACGTACTGGAAAAATAAAGTTAAGGAGATTATGTGCGCATGTTCCATTTCTGCCATTTCACCTGGCAGGAGCCCTAGAGAGTGAAGAAGGGGATGAAGCTTTGGCCATCAGTGAAGACAGCAGCCTGTGCCTTAGTCCATGGCCACCACAGCCCATGTGAACACACAGATGTGAGCTGTGAGGGTTGCCTCAGCACAGATGACTGTTTCCTCTGGCTCCTTGCACCTGCTTTTCATCCTGCATCTCCCCAAAGCTTATGGGAAAATTGGATATGTGGACTTTGTCTAGCATTTCATGTTAGAGAAACAGACATGTTTTTTGCTTCCCACTGCCTTAGCACAAGTCACAGAAGTGTTGCTAAAAGGAATTATCCTATGCATTATTTTGGCCTTGAGATCTCAAAATTTATTTTTTAGCTAAGATGTGTGCCTCAATAACCTCCTTTATTTAATAGCCCCCAGCTTGTTTTCTTATTTGAACTTTGGAGATGCTTATGGTATAGTCTCATTATCCTCCCCTAATATTTTCTTTTGCTTTGGCAGCTCTCAGTTTTGTTCAGAAACTGCAGTGGGGCCAATGGATCAACTGTCAAACTATTGCTTCCTGCTGCAATCCATTAAGAATGGATCATCTGGAGCTAAGATGATTTTGTTTGAGGCCAGGTGCAGATGTAATGGAAGAATAAATGCAGCCTACAATAGCACTGGGAAAAGAACTTATAAGAGTCTTTTTCTGTTGCATTCCCCTCACAAAGGGCACAAACAAGTGAAAGAAGTCAAATTGGAAGAGATGTGAAAGGTAAAACAATATGAGAGTCCTGAAAAGATGGGAAGAAACTTTGACCACATAGGACTGACTCCAGATGCTCTTCCACGTGCGTAATAATGGACTCCTCTCTTCCATGAGTAACACAATTGTAATCAGTAAAGATACTCGTATGAGTAAAAGACAAAACATTAAGCTCTCAGGCAGAGATAAGGTTGATCTGTCAATAGGGGCAGCAATGTGGGCGCTCAGTCTCTATTTCAGGTAAATGAATGGTAGTCAGATCTACAGCAGCAAATTACGGATGCAAGAAAAAATCTTTGTGTGACTAAAAGCATGGATCTGGAATGGTGGAACCCAGAAGCTTCATGAAATGTGCAAGGCAAGATGAACATCAGCATGCTGTGATACTCTATTCTGTAGAAAACACTGAGGAATTGGAAACAGGAGAAATTCATTCCACACAAAATCCTGGAGCACTATAATACAGTGATCACAGTATAGGCAAGAAGAAGTCAGGCTTGTTTTCAGCTCATTCATGCATTCTGTGGAGTGCAAGATTTATGCTTTCTGTCACTGCTGCGTACTTTTGTTTACCCATGAGACACACAAAACAAACTTGGGACTGCAGCTGGAAATCGTTGATGGAGGTACCTCTCCCATGACAAAGACCAACGTGTGCAAATGGACATTAATTATCATTATTCTGATCAGATTAAGTTATCTGAAGAATGATTAGGAATACCTGGTTTCATTCTTTGGTAAAATCTCCAAGAGCAGCAGTGAGCATCAGCCCTGGAATAGAGTGGACAAAACTGCTAGGTTTTCCAGGTATTGAAACAGGAGAACTTTCAGCCTGAGGTGGGCGTGGGGTCATCAGAGCTTCTGAGTGTTGGGAGAAAACCATAAGCCTTTCCCAGTTTGTTGCTGATGTTCCTCGGAATGCTCTTGAGGATTGCTTGATTCCAAATTTCTTTTCCACTTCTTCTCATCTGACATCTCTTTTGTTGCCCATACAGGTGGAATTCTCTGTGAAATTCATGTATTTCTGTCAGCATACCCAAAGGAGGGAGAGCAAACAATAAATATAAATGATAGGCCCAGAAAGATCATTAATGTAATACCCATTTATTCCCTAATTCTTAGTGCTTTAACCTTTCCCAAAGGAAACAGAATACATTCTGAGTAAATAAAAAAACATCTTGCGAACAGCTTCATGTGAAGTCCCTTCCTGATATCATCCCAGCCTTCATAATCAGATATTAGTAATCTTACAAGCAAGTGATTACGCAGATTCCTTACATTTGAAAGGAGTCATCCAGTTTTTCAGGGAGAGGTGTGTAAACTGCAAGCCAGTGTTCAGCCATTCATCTTTCATTCTGTCACAGGGAACAAGAAATAAAGAAGGGACTTTCTTGAGCAAAACGTCTGGTTTAATGAATATAATTTCCTTTTATGAAAAAGTTACTCAAAGGGAAGCCACTTGATGTAATCTTTTTCAATTTCAGCAAAGCTCTCACAGTATCCTTCTGCACAAAATGTCCAGCACGTCTTGACAAAAGCATAATGCGATAGGTGAACAACTGGCTGACAAGCTGGGCTCAAAGGGTTATAGAAAATGGTACTAATTTCTGTTTTTCAATGGAGACAACAGGAGCCTTCAAGGAGTCTTTGCTGAGACTAACTACTTATCAGAGTAGCCAATGCTGGGAAAGCTATGAAAGCTAGGAAATGTTTTTTAAAAATAATATATCTGATAAGTTATAACCTGGGTTTAACCATGGGTTCTTTAATGAAATTTTGAGGGTTTTTTTTGTCCAAAAAATCAGTCACTTAATGCAAAGGAGGTGTACAAACATAAAACACAACAGAAACATTGTGGGAGCTCCCCACAGTTGACCTTAATGGAGCCATCAGAGGAGCATACATCTGCAACATGTGTTGGACCGAAGGAACATCTGAAAGTCAGATACAACTGACAGAGATGCCTCAGCAGGAATGTGAGAACAGATGCACACACCAGTCCTTCTCCTGCTATAAAGAGTTAGCACCTTAGGGCTTTCAGACCTCTGGATTTCAATCACATGTCAAGTTCAACAGTCACCAGTGGAACTATATTCCTGACAAATCTCTCTCATTCCCCTCTGGGCCCCTATACACATGCATTCATTCAGATTTTTTTCTGTGAACTCCTATTGCAGCATAATCCTTTCACGCCCCTAGGGGCATCTGTTTGTTTGAAACAAAACACCACCAGAGCCTGGTTTTTACTGTGGACTTCAGCACCTACTCAGAGCAATAGTGTTCAGCAGCTATAAGAGAAGGCCTCATTTCTAATAAGTTGTTTTCCCTATGGCTATGTTCTCTCTTGAACTTTGAAGGAAGCCTTTCATTTAGTTTCAAGTAATACCTTCCTGTCTTGATAATAAATATACTTTGCTCTTTTGGAGAGGATCTGGTGTTGTTCTCACTATACAATATATATAAAAGATGCCTTGGGTAAGTCTTGGTGGCCAAAACAAAAGGGATGCCTCGTTCAGTGCACTGCAAATGAGCATGGCTATGTGCTGATTTTGGCTCGCTCATTTCCTATTCCACCCTAGCGTTTGTAAATTAAACTCCTATTTTCAGATTTCCAAAGATTGTTCCAAAGTTTATGTGATTCCTTTAATTATGGCATGAAGTAGGGGCAAATGCATTCCAAGAAACCAACAATTACCTGGAACATGTTATTACAGTGAGACTTGTGTGGATTGTAGCATCTGTGAAACTCCGTGCAACATAACTGAAGAAACTGCTGAAAATGGATCTGACACAGTTACAATAAAGAAGTCTCAAAAAACTACTGTCTTCTTTCAGTACCATAATTTGTGTCATAGAATTACAGTTCAAGTGGAACTGCCATTTGAACTGCCACTGGAACTGCCATTTGAACAAATCTCACTTTTTATTGGTGAAAAATAACCCGAATACAATCAGAATTGTTTTTTTCTTAATGCATATATCCTTGTCAGCGCTATAGCTGACAAAAAGTCTGTTCTTTTTCATCAGAGATAATGCAAAAAACAAACAAACAAAAAACCAGAAACAAAACAAAACAAAACAACCTGACAACTCAGTGCAAGACTTGCTTTCCGCATCAGGGTCATATGGAGTGGGTGTTCTTCAGATGTTCCTGAAATAAATGTCTGTTACACTATAATTCATGTTACGTTTTGTTTATTAGGTCCTCCATAAGGTTTTCTTCATAAATGGCTGCATAGCAAGCCTCCAATTCTTAAGGAATTAGAATGGAAATGTCACCCTCATTTTAAATTTAGAAGAGTAAAAACACTGAAATAATAGAGAGAAAGAAACATCAAATTTATCCCAAGTTTCCTCCATTGCAGCTGATTAGCACAAGATTTTTTAGGGACATTCCCATTTCATGTAAGACCACCCATGATCCCTTAGTAGACAGGCATTTATTGTATAGCTGTGAATCCTGTGACACTTTGTAAGGCTTTATATTTTAATCTACAGCAAAGCTTTAAGTTTTAATCTGCACCATTCCCACTGTTAATTTTAGTCAGGGTTGTTCTTAATGGTCATTGTTCCTAAGATTAGGAGAATAGCTGACATCTTCACACCAACAGAGGAACATGGTTGTTAATTCTCCAGTTTAAACAGTAAATGTGAAAAGGAGTCTCCTAGAAGAGGGGATTGAATTCCTGTCTTTATTACCACTTATTTATTGTTCTGGGAATAAAGAGTAGTTGAATAATGGTACTCTGTAGTCAGGTAAGACAAAGACCATTATTGCAATGAGGTTGTGCACTGTAGACACTGGATGTGTTCAGATGGCTCCAGGCAACCTCATGGCCTTCATTACATTCTGTTGTGAAATACAAGTGGGTTTTCTGTGACCTCGGAAAGGTAGGCTTTACTTTTCCATTGTAATACTTCAGCATGCTTGGCTATCTTGTGCAGCTGGATTCATGGCAACCTGATTCCTTCATGGTGAAAGGGCATTAAATCTCTTCTGCATAAGGAAAATTCTGTCAAAATGATGACACAGTCAGTAGTGCCCGCTTCTTTGGGGGACCTTTTACACTTCAGTGCCTCACTCATCAGTTGGGAACCAGAATGGTAATAGCTGTGATATCTGCAAAACCCCCTGCCACTCCTAAGAAAACAAAACTCTAAGGTAAATATATTTTTCCTGTACTTAAACTGTGATTTCAGTGTTACTGAGAACTTTATGAAAAAAAGCACCTTGGTAACAAATATAAGGTCTTCCCTGCTTGTTTTCTTTTCTCTTTTACATTCTTCCTTCCCCAGATTCTGTGACTTCTGTTTTTTTTTTTTTTTTTGCCTCTGTACTACTGCCAGTCTGAAACTAGTCCAGCAGCTGTCTCAGACCTTTCCGCCTTAAACTCACTCTTTCTCTCTCACTTTAAAAAGCAATGGTGAAAATATGTCTTGAGCATTGCTTTTAGTGAAGTCTCCAGAGAATGCTGACGTGTCACTCAAGCCCTGATATTTAAAGCTGGGAATATTTTCCTGGTTGCACAAAGGTAAAGGGAATATGGTCTGGTTTTCTGATACTGAACATGCATTGTTGAATAAAGGTCTTCTCATTTTATCTCTTTAAGAGGGGAGATGATGAAGAAGGCATGTTAGCAAGCTGAGGTAAACGACAGCCCGTCCTCAGTGTGAGACTTTATGGAACATGTAATCTGCAAGGAAAGAACACTGGATCCTTAAGTGTGCATCTAAGAGCTCTCGAAACACGAGTTAAAGAAGAAACATCAGTCTTGTGCTTATGCATCACTGATGAACAGTGATAGCTGCTGCTGTAGCAAGGACTGCAGGTGTGAGTTCATGTCTCTTCCTCTGCATTTTGAATACTGGTAACAAATTCATGAAAGATGGCTGCTTTGCCGTGAACCAGTGTTTCATTGCTGACATGCACATAAAACTGAAACAGATGCGCTGTCCTGACTGAGGGTGTACAGGATACATAGCATCATGCTACAAATACAGTTCTTTGATGGGGTGCAAGTCTCAGTACTTCTTAGTACTGAGATCAAAAATACCAGAGAAATAAATTAAGGAATTCAAATATGCACATCTAAACTTACCTCTCAAATTGGCACCTTTTAGGAGAGGTTATCCTAGATGTCTGTCCATTAAAGTGAATAATTTCTCTAGCTGTTAGCAACTAGGGCTAATGAAGACCATTGATTGTTCTTATATATGATTCTTGCTTAGCATACATTTCTTGTGAGTTTGGTCCGACAGCTTTTACGGCATCACTTAACTTGCCTTAAATGTAAAGGTAACCCATCTCATGGTAATTGCTATCAACTTCTTCAGTGGCTGTTACTGCATGATGAAGGATATTTCTGTTATATATCTTCTGGATTGTCTGGAAAACAGAGAGCTGTACCTGCTACTCTAAAATAGCTCTACTGAACATTCCCCAAGGAAGACAATTTGATTTTTGCAGTAAGTTTTTTAGACACAGTGTCTTAATCTGCAAAACTGCAACTATTTAGACTTGTCATTCATTGTTTAGCTTTGGGCTAGTCTTCTGGTTCTGTATGTAAGCAGATTTGAGAAAGAATAAACAAAACTCTTTAAAACTCAAATTACCTTGACTTTCTGCTGCATGATGCCATTAATGTTAAGTAAAATGTAATGCAAGTGTTACTTATTATGATTTACTTTCAAACTGCAACAAACCCACTGTGTGCTTCAACTACATCAAAGTTAATAAGTTAATTCTAAGACATGTAATCCTTAAAAGTAAAAATGGTATTTCATACCTGCAGGGGGGATGCCATGTCCACCCATACTCCTATAGGCCATTGACTTACAAAGCTTCTCTCCAGGGTTTAGAAATGGTTTCAACCATTTTGCCACTCTAAAGCAAAGGCATTTCGGTTCATGTGATAACAGTAAGTTTAAACAGAAGTCTGTCTCACCAAACCATATCACGTATATTGGTGTCCACTGGACTGTGGTCTGGATTAGGTTCTGCAGTTTTATTTTCAATTTCCTTTATAGAGTGCTGCTAATGTATTTATGATTTATTCCTCCAGGTCCTGCCCAGATGCCACAATACTTTTCACCTTTGATTTATTTGGTGGGACAAGATCAATTAGACAATTCCCTGTTTGAAAATGTGGATGAAAACACATATGAGAAAACAAAATTCAAAAGGAAACCGAAGGGTTTAAATGGACTCCTGATCACTGTACAGTCTGCTGCTATTACATTGACCACATTTGCTTTTGTAAAAACTTTCTTAAATTGTTTAGATTTCTTTCCCCATTTGTTCTGTTGATTATCCTTATGGCTACAAGCCTGATAATTTCCACCTTGAACTTATTAACAAATCATTTAAATCTATTTTTTCATGCGTTTAAATTGTTTACAGGGTTAAATAGTAAATCCACCCCTCTGATGCTCATCTTCACTATCTGATCACATAAAATGCTATGTGATTGGAATTATGGTTTTTCTATGTGCCCAAAGCATTGTTCTCTACATCCGACTACATAAATTAATCTAACAATGACTTTTTCCTCTGCCAAAAACCCTTATATTTATTGCATCCTCAGTTACAACAACATTGTTATTATGCTAATATTGGTTTATGGAAAAGACACTAATTTGGTTTTGGTTGATGACATTTAGAGAGAAACAGGCAATGAAGAAAGCTAATTATAATCACTGGTAGGCTGTTTAAGTGACAGTAGAGATCTAAGAAGTTGAACTGTTTTCTTTAATGATAGTTTTGTAAAGATTCACACGTTAAAATTCAACAAGATTGAAATGAGTATATAAAGTTATACCCAAGATATGAATTTGTTCACTATTACAGAGTGAGAAACATTTTAATTCCTATCTCTGGAAGCTAAGGAAAGTGATTGCCAGGCTGCAAACTATGCTTTGTCTTAAATATTGTAAGTTATTAAGCAAATTACATTGGAGATCACAATGTTGTGTCTAATTCATACAATCAAAATTTTTCATTTTTGTTTCCAGTATCATTGTTTACATTCCCATCCCACTCATTTTGCTATTCAATCTCACTACAAAATGATTAACATCTTATTTTCCATGCTACTTATACACCTCTTGTGCAACATCATTCATATAGATTCATTTCCAGACACAATTTTCCTAAGGGTTGATGAAAGCCTATCTTGAATCTGCTCACCCTGTGTGGCTGTAAAGCACTTTTTATTGGTCATAGCACTCACTAACTTTTTCTACAGTTTTGTTCACATGTTTTAAGTAAGAGCTCACAGAAACATGCCCTAGCAGCATTACACCAAAAACAATATTTCTGTTTTGCCAGGCTTCCTATTGGATAAATATATTTTGCTGGGGTAGGCCTAGAGTGACTGACTCGCTATCCTAGCTTTGAAGTGTGATTTAAATTCGGCTAAAATCAGTGTTTGGACACTTCACTTTTTCTACTGACTCACTACCTAGAATGATTGGCCCATGATACATACAGTCACTCAAGCCACAATGTCTCTTTTGTGCAGTGATCTTCCATGAACAACTAAAATCCACTCTATTATAAAATGGTGAGGGTTGCTATGTCTCCTCAAAATATGACGCTACTGAGGTACGTATGCATACTTTTGTACTGTAGGGCTATACCAGATGCACAGAGAACAAAAAGGAATCTACAGAAACCTGACATTAACAGAAACAAACTGTGAGGAAGCTCTCTCTCTTAGGTGACAGGACTGCTACTAGGAAGCTCTGCAGAAACCATTCACCTTCTGAAGGGGGAGGAAATGAGATGATGCAGTTAGTATTTGGATTAAGGTTGAATGAGCAAGATCCCTCCTCTAGGTGCTCCTTGCACAAAACTACTGACTGAGACATTGTGAGAATGGGGATGCATTTTTCCCCTGTTGCTTTTGAAAACGTCAACACCCTTTCTCCCAGTGTGACATCATCCCCTACAGCATGGGACTGCTGACTTCACTGTAGACAGAGAAAAGAGTTTATTTTCCCCTGTCACAATCTTGCATTTTTTATGCATGCTAAAATTCATTTGAAATGGAGAAGGAAAGAAATGAAACCTAGAGATGATCTTGCAAATCTCTGTTTTAAACTTCTCTCTGAAGGCCAGCGTCTCTCTCTGCATTTGCTTCATTTTATATGAATCTGATGAAATTCATATGCAGCTCCTCCAGTTAGGTAAGTATTTCTATAAATGCAACAGTAATTAAATTCAGCTATTGGCAGAAATGTACAAAGTGTAATGCTGCCAAAATAACTGACTTTGCTATACTGTGAGTTCAGCCTTTCACAACGAAACAGGGTTTGAAAGTCTGTACAATAGCTTCATATTTCACAGTTTTAAAGCACTTTAATTTTAGCCTGAGAAGATTGTTTTCCTGTCTCGTATACACTCGCTGTGCATATCAGTACTTCCCATAGGTCAGGCTGGACAGGCTTTGAGCAACCTGATGTAGCTGTAGGTATCCCTGTTCATTGCAGGAAGTTGGACTAAATGACCGTTAAATGTCCCTTCCAACTTACACCATTCTCTGATTCTCTGATTCTATAGCAGCTCTAGAACTGGCTGCCCCCAGTGCTGTCCTGGTGTAGACTGTGGACTGTTTAGTACAGAAGCTACTGCAGTGCCTATAAAGCAATGCCAACGCAAAATCAAACTAACATCTAATTTAGAGAAGTGACGTTCATTTAATGAAAACGGAGCTACGTGGAAAATCTCTCCTTAGTGCTTTGCTAAAGCAAGGCAGTGATCTGTGGGATGAAGATGACAGGGAATTATCTGAAAATAAAAAATGCAAGCTGAGGTAAGAGGAGCGACGTGGCTGTCAGTAACAATAGTTATTTAGGATCAACCAGAGGAGGCCAAGCTTTAGCCTCAGCATGCCAAATAAAGTTCTTCTAAATGATAGAGTGGGAATTCCAAATAGTCTCTGGCCAATCTGCTCAGAGCTCACTGGACCACAGTGCAAGGCACAACCATTAGGTTCACCAGAAACACGGCAGGAGTGGGAAGCTCCCTTTTGCTCCAACTTCTCATTTTCCTGTCTGGGTAAGGATCCCGCTTCACTCACTCAACCCGTCTTCATGCACATTTCACACACACACAAGCTGGGACTATGCATGCATGTGCAGCACTATATCTAACAGAAAGCTCAGTCTCTTGTGGTTGGCTCACCAGCAAACATAAGGAATTCCCACTTCTCCATTCCTCCTCAGGCAGTGCAGTGCATACCTCACATGAACTTGCTAAGTCCAAATCAAGGGTTCATATAGACTTTTGTGTTGAGCAACTGCTGCAGCAAAACCAGGGCTTCCTTCTGTGATTTAAAAAGCAGGTAACTAGTCACTAAAGGTAGAAAGAAGGCATTGTCACTCCTTTTATCAATATTAAAATTAAGGGTGCTCAGTAGGACTGTCTTTCCATTCTCTCTATATGGATAATAATTTAAAAGAATTTAAATATATTCTTAAAAATGAAGATTTCATCTAAGCTTTGAGAACATTAATAATAGAAAGTAAAAGAGATGAAAGGAGCTGCTGAATCTAATTGAAACTTTAAGAGCAAGGTATTCTCCTCCAGCTTCTGTGGCAGAAAGAAACTAAAATTAGTGGGAATCCAAAAGGTAAAAAAGAGAACCATAGCTCTGTCTACTTCTGAGAACTGATTGCTTTTTATAATCCGATGCCATGATACTAAAATCAGAACCAAGCAAATTTGCTCTGAGATTGACAGATGACCTGGCCAATTCACCACCTTCTTTGGTACAAAGGATGAATATCTTTGCGCCAGTGTCAACCTCAAGGCAATCATGAGGCAAGCAGTGATGCCCTGGACTCAGTCTATGAGGACATATGACTTACACGGCATCCTTGGATTTCACTTGCAGATTCTGTGTGACAATTATTTTTCTAATCTTATTTTCACCTGTATTCCAACAAGTGTATGCTTACAGTCAGGATGATCTTTAGCTGAAGGGCCAAGAACAAAAACTGAGAAATGCAGTTTTTATGAAAGCACGTAGCGAGTATTTGCCTAGTCCTATAAATACATATGTACCCATACCTATCATTTTGTGGGTGTATGTCAGCTTTGTTCTGGTCCACACTGAGTAGAATGTGGAGCAGTCCTGTTTCCAGAGGTGACTGTGTTTAAAGATGGAAGGAAAAGAAATCATCCTTGATAGCGAATACTGAACTTGCACAGGAAGATCAGTGAACTGGTTTCTTGCCCATCTAAAATTAATTGGCTGGGCTAGAAACAGGAAGGCTACATGGTTTAAATAAGCTTCTGGAGGCTGAAATAATGAACACACCAGTAGCGGGTCAGTTGATAGTCCAGAATATGCCCTGTGCTGTGAGAAAATCCAGAAGCATTACATTCCATACCATTTGGCGGCCAATTATTGCAATTTACCACGTTTAAATATATGGTCAGTCTTTTCCTTTCCAAGACTCCCCAGCTGCTGCTTGCTCAGCCACTCATGCTTTCTTTTCACACTCTCTAGCAAGAATCAGGGAGCAGATTGCTGCATGAGGCACATGGCAGTGCCTGGCAGGCTGCAGGGGGGCAGGGAGCCGCATGCACTCCCTCTGCTTCCTGCAGTTTCTACTGGGAAACGCTTTGCTGAATGCAAAAGACACAGACCCCTGCCAAACAGATTTGACTTTCAGAGGGAAGAAGAGCTTTCAGATGAGGATATGAAGGAAGTCTTGGTTACAACTACCTTCCCTCCTGAACCCAACCAGTTCTGGTTCTTCACAATGTCTACTCCAGTTTTTGTTGTTTTAGGCTTGTAACAGGATAGACTTTTAAAAAATTTCCTCCTTACTAGACTGCTGGATTTGGCATTTATTCAGAGGGCAAGGGCCCACCCAATCAGCCTGCTGGGATTTGCCCAATGAAAACACCTCTCTACTCCAAGCCTGTAACCCCTTGCAAGTGAACACACAGCTAAGGAAGCGGGGAGAGAGAATTCCTCTAGACTTTCCCTTTTGCAGGTTTTCATTGAATTATATCTGTGTGCTCATTTTCTTCAAACTTTTTTATTTCATGCAGCATAGGTGGGATGGCTGTGAGTCTGTGGAAGAAGTCAGCCATGATAGCAACATACATTCTTTTTTATTATTATTATTTTTTTGTTTGCTAATGGAAAAAATCATTACTCTCTCTGTGTTCCTCATCATAGGTAGATGTGCTGAAAAGTGTGGATGAGAATCTCAGGCAGGAGCTGCTCTACTGCCACATTCTTCCAGGGCAGAAAGGGGCTGAGGAGAAGGTACAAATTAGCCTCCACGATAGATAGATAGATAGATAGACGGGGCTATTTTCCCAGCTACCTATATGAATGTCTTCCCTGAGTTTGGGACACAGACGCTGTAGCCATGCTGGTGTTTGTGCGCTGAACCACTGCTAAAACTGCCTGGACAGCAGTGGGGATCATGGAAAGAAATTAGCTTCACACAGCTTTTCCTGCATTTCTTTCACTGTCCTTAGAATGGGGTGAGTTCCGCAGCTCAGTAACAGCTAAGTCAGGCTCCTCCTCCTGTTTTAACTTCTTTTTTGTGTGTGTACAGCCCACTGACTACGTGGACACTGCATGGAGGAGAGCCAGGGCAAGGGGCAGAGAAGAGTGCCTCAGCGTCAGAACCTCTCTCCCTTTTCGCAAAGCTATCAGCTCTGGCAATTCATCTCACAGCTCAGCGTTTATCAGGGGAAGAGAGAGAATTTAAGGAATAAAGCTTCAAATGAACATTTGTCGCAGAAGAGCTGCAGTGATTTTCCACATCTTTAGCCTCAAATATTTTCAGCTTGGCTATGTGGCAGGAACATTTTCTTAGCACTGTTTCGTATCTCTGCCTTAACCCCTAATCCCTTAGTATCTGTGGAAAACTCTGTGCTGATAAGCCCTGTTGGTTAATAGACACGTAGTTTGATACTCTTCAATTTACCCTGGCTGTAAGATGCTTTGAGAGTCAACCTGGCCCTTAGTCATAAAGATACTTAAACTACTGTAAATTTCTGTTGCAGAGGTTGTGTTGTACTACAAACACTTTTGGTTGTTATTGTCTGTTCTCTTGGCTTGGGCTCATCACCCAAAAATATATGTGCTGCGTGCTGAAGTGTAATGTACACAAGAAGCTCAGGGCACTTGAAAATTTTATTTGGAGGAACAGAGTAAGAGTGGGAGTGGACTGGGCATGACTATGGCGCAGAGACCCATGACTATGCCGAGAGTTTTCTGGTGTAGTATGGAAGCATCATGGAGCTCTCTAAACTGCTGAGAACTTGTTAGAATGGGGTTAGTACCTTCAGGAGGTTTGATGGATGCTAAAGGGATTTAAGAAGGTGCCAAGAAGGAAGAATAGGGTAACGATTTGGCAAGTATCACAGGGAGAACTGATAATGGGCTATAAGATGCAGGGTCCTTTTGGCACATCTCTGAGATTATGATCAGGCTCTGGGAAAAAGGGCTACTAAATAACAGCAGAATTTTCTCAGAAATTGTGGGAAAGGACAAAATCAGGTAGAAGTCAGGAAAGTTGTCTCAAAACAAAATTTTCTCTGTCCTTGTAGTATATCCCTGTAACAGTGAAATCAGAAGCAGTCAGTCAACTTGCTACAGCAGCTTTGTTTTATTTTTTCTCTCTGGGAAGATAAAGCCAAGAGGACATCTCCATCAGGGACACACTTTGGTCTACTATAAGGAGGACATTCCTCTCAAACAGAAGTGAGCTTGAGATTTAGGCCACTCAGTTATGTCTATCAACGTTTTTCTCTGTTACTTGAATTCTATTAACTTGAAAAACAAATATATATGTATATGACCCAATGATTCCTTTACAGAACACTCTGCTCCTGAGTTGACATTTGATAATCTCCATCTTCTGTTTGCATTTTGGGAGTCATAGACCTACTCTGTAACATCTTCCTATGCTGCTCACCATCCTGTAACACTCTTTCAGCTCAGGTCGAAGTGTGTTTGGTTATCGTTAGATAATTAATTGATCAAATACATTGAAACAGGAACAAAAGTACCAAAACTTTCCCTATGCCAGGGCCAGTGGAGGTATCAGGGGAACACATAGGACTTTAAAACCAATTGAATTACTTCTATTCACTAAGCCACAAAATAGGGATTTTCAGTAATTCAAGAAAACAACAAGAGCCTTGAGACCCATTTCTGAAGGTCCTCTGCAACCTTATGGGATTCATAATGCCCCATCTGTTGCCATAAATCTCCTTAGCAGGTTGGGCCACGGGCTCACAAAATTGCCTTAGGACCCCCAGTTTTCTTAAAAATTCATTTTGTGATGTGGGGAATTATGAGAGCTGTGTGCTCCAGAATCCTCCTGCAGCTGCTCCTCCATCCGTATCCTTGGGTAAACTACCTCTGGGAGCACTCACATATGGAGTGGCTGATCCTTCCCATGTTGGGGAAGGGAGACCTGTGCCAGATGTACCCAGTCCTTGTAGAGGTCCTCGCTCACCTGAGGCTGCTATGAAGAAAGGGGAGAGAGGACTGGATGAAATTCTCTGGGCAGCTGAAAAATGCAGACTGCAACTCAGTAAACGTTTGAGGAAAGCAAGAAAGTGAGAGAGCACATAATAGAGATAACAGAACCCAAGCCGAGGAGAGTAGGCAGTGGAAAGGAAGGGAAGAGAAAATGCTGGAAAAATGCAGAGGCCAGTATTGGGGGAGATCAGCTACTTTGCAGAGTTGCTCCTGGGAAGTCAGCCAGAGTATCTCTGTAGGAGTCTTCATCTCTCTGACTGAAAAATGGTCCTAAGGCCTCGCACGGCATTCACTTAATGAGCTTTACCAGTTGTAATGGGACACAAATATCATTAGGTATCATCAAATCTGTTCCCTTAGACTATGCCAGAAGGGGAGTTACTGGATGGACATTCAGAGAGTTCCATCTTCCTCCCTGTAAACCTCATGGCTTTTGTTAACCCCAAATTATCTGTAGCATTTTGTACTTGTGTTTGTGCCTCAGTAATACTCTAAGAGAACAGCTACTTTCTAAAACTCTCCTTTTTACTTTTCTAGGAATAACTCTCATTCCAAATTTTACTTTTTTTCGGAGCTTTGGGAGGCACAAGAGATCATTTAAGTCCATTTCCATACCTGAAGGGGGCCTACAGGAAAGCTGGGGAGGGACTTTTTATAAAGGAATGTAGTGACAGGACAAGGGGAAATCGTTTTAAACTGGAAGAGAGTAGATTTAGACTAGGTAGGTATTAGGAAGACATTCTTTACTGTGAGAGTGGTGAGACACTGGAATGGGTTGCCCAGCAAGGTTGTGAATGTCCCTCTCCCCCCAATGAAAGCATTGAAAGCCAGGCTGGTTGGGACTTTGAACAACCTGGTCTAGAGGGAGGTGTTCCTGCAGGGGGGTGTGAAATAAATGACCTTAAAGGTCCCAACCCAAACCATTCTATGATTCTATGATTCATTCGCAGCTCCAGAATTCACTGCTGTCCTTCCTTAGAAGATCCTGCTGACTTCAGCTGGATTTTTACCTGTGAGGGCTGAAGAAATTCCTGCATCATGTGGATGAGCAGAATAGCTGAGGAACACACACTGGTAGGAAGATGCAGAGTATGTAGGCACATGTTCCACACTGCAAACACTGTGTAAAGATCAGTGCTTCTCTGCTGGTATGAAAATTATGGCAAGCACCAGAATCTTCTGTGTCTCACTTTTCTTTACCTAGAAAACAAGAACAACTGATTCTTGTAGTCATTTTCTGACTTATTTCTAATTTGGCCAAAATTCATTAATAGACATACCACTCAATAATTTGGACTTCATATCGTAAGGCAGTCCTTTACGTAGCGCACAGAGTGGCACAGTGCTCTGGTCCTCTGAAGGGCAGGATAGCACTCTCCAACTCTTACAAGTACTATAACCACTAGGCCTTTCAATATTCAACAGATTTCTGTTTAACTTTCCAAATACAGTAATGAGACCTGACAAAAAAATCACAATAGGATAGGGGATTGCAACACTGGGATGCAGCTTTATGTCTCCTGGGGTCTGGTAGCTGCAGGGCCCTGGGAGTACATGGCTGGAGGCAACATCTAAGCTCAGGCTGAAGCCTGTGGCACCCGCTGGTACATGGCATCCTTCCTTCCCCTCTGGTACCTCAATCCTTGTTTGCAGTTTACTGATCTAAGGCTGTTTGGTTAAACAAAAGCTGTTATACCAATATATGGCTGTCCAAATGTTGTGTAAGGTCTGTTGGCATGCTTGTGTACTCATGTATATGTAGATGGTATGTGTTTCTATGTGTGAGGGACAAAGAGCTCAACATCTCTGGAAGGCAATTATTTTGAAATTCCCCATTCTTCACTGTATGTAAATAAAATCTCTAAAAATAAGCCTACAGATGCTATTTCTGTTTTTAATGGTAATCTAGCAATTTCCCTGGCAAAGAGAGAATATCTATACATACAAAGAAAAGCATCAATAGATATTCGTAGGCAACATCTGTCAGAAATTTGTATTCAGCACTGGTGAGGCTGCACCTCTTAGTATTGAGTTCAGTTTTGGGCCCTTCACTATAAGAAAGACATTGAGGCTCTGGAGGGTGTCCAGAGAAGGGCAACAGAGCTGTGAGGGGTCTGGATCACAAGTCTTAAGGGGAGAGGCTGAGGGAGCTGGGGTTGCTCAGTCTGGAGAAGAGAAGGCTCAGGGGAGACCTTATTGCTTCCTACAGTGACCTGAAAGGAGGCTGTGGTGAGGTGGGGGTTGGCCCCTTCTCCCAGGTAACAGTGATAGGATGAGAGGAAGTGGCCTTAAGTTGCACCAGGGGAGGTTCAGGTTGAATATTAGGAAAAATTTCTTCTCAGAAAGAGTTGTGAGGCACTGGCACAGGCTGCCCAGGGAGGTGTGGAGATACTGTCCCTGCAGGTGTTCATGAAACGTGCAGGTGCGGCATTGAGCAATATGGGTCAATGGACATGGTGGGGATGGGCTGATGGTTGGATTAGATGATCTTACTGTCTTTTCCAACCTTAATATTTCTACATGATTCTATGATTCTGTGAAATTGCATTTGCATGCTAATATTTATGTCTCCCAAAAAGCTGCAAATAGCATTTCGCATATACACAAAATGTAATCAGAGGATAAAGGCTTGACATGAATAAGTGAATTCCTGCAATTAAGAAAATACTAATGATGGTTTGACTTTGGCTCCAGTGTTCCTTCTGAAAGGCTGTGCACCACCTGATCTTCAGCTGGAGCATATCGTCCTGCCCCACCTGAAATTTCTGTACCAAGTAAGAGTGGGCAGTTTATAAAGTGCCTTCTCCACAGCTGTTTCAGGTGATGCTCTTCTCCGCCTCCAAACTTATCCATGTTGGCCAACTCTAGCGCCCAGGGAAATCCAAAATTTCTGAGCCGGCTCTGCTGGCTGTTCCCAGCCCTCCTCCTATTCAGATGGAGTAGAACCAGCATGTTCAAGGTGAACAAGCATGTTCACCAAACCAGGGAGCTGGTTTGGTGGTAAGCAGAAAGGGAGGCAGGAAAGAAGTGGAGGGACAGACTGCATGTTCACCCTGCTCCAATGTATTGGTGCTCTCAATGCATGGAAAGTATTTCACTTTATTCCTTGACTCCTCTTAATCCCACAGAGGCTAATGGTAGGCTTCCTTTCATAGCAAAATTTCTTTTATTGATAACATCATATGGATTCTTGCATAATTCGCAGCATCTTGCTCTTTTGTTTCCCCAGTAGCAAGGCAGCAGGCTTTTCCACCTCTTTTCCAGGCTCCTCCTGCTTGACATTTTTCCTTTAATTTCAGTGGTGACCCATTTAGCTTTGACAGGATCCACTTTGGCACATCCAAAAAACTTCAGCGAGGGTTGAATTAGGATACCTATTCCTCTTTAACCCCTTAAGGTCATTTAATGTGGCTTCAAATGTATAATGCAACAGAGTTGGAGCATAGCTTTGAAACAAAATGTATCTAATTAATATGAGGACTGTAGCTTTGAAAAATAGCAATCTTCTCACAGTGAAAACTGATGATATAGAATCATAGAACCATAGAATCATTAAGGTTGGAAAAGACCTCTAAGATCATCCAGCCCAACGGTCCACCTGCCACCAATATTGCCCACTAATATCAGCAAAAAAGTGTTCTAAATCTTGAGTGAGACCTCCACAAATTAATCTGACTTGAAAACATGGCCAGAAGACTATTTGCATAATAAATTAGGGTTAACTGACTATTTCATGAATACCAGACTTTTAATTCTAAAACTAAGATGAGGGACAGCTACTTTCTTTAATAAATGTTCCATTTGTGCAGCACACCCTCAAACTTATTCAGAGTGGAAAAAAAAATTACATATCATTATTTTCAAAACCTCACTACTTTATTTTTAACTTTCTTTTTCATCTGGTCTTTTTCAGTATAGCAACCACTCGGTATTACAGGGTGTATCCAAATTCAGAGGAAAGCTTCTGGCCAATTGTTTTTAAGGAACTTTCCAAAGGACTGCTCTGCTCCGTTTAGGAGACTGAGAGTGCCACGTCGCTCGCTAGCTTTAAACACTGAGAAAACCATCATGGTTACTTGTGCAGTTCTTAATGTGGTTCTGGGTGGTAACTTTAGATTGCCAACATTGTTTTTTTCCCCTGGCTGCAAGGACGTACCATAATTGTACTTGGCTGCAGCAACGAAAGGAGTGCAAAACTGGATCACAGGAACCCTCTAGTGTCCCTAGCCTGCATGCTGCACAGCAGCAATACCTTCTGTCTGAGTGAGGCAGTTAGACATTGCTCTGCAGTCTTCTGAGTTAAGTATCATTCCTTCTGCTTCTTCTTTTTTTTTCCCATTTGGGGCTTAAAATGCATATCAGAGAAAGAAATCAAATCCTGCTGAATACTGTGGGTCAGCAGAACCGTTTTTCAGCTATTCTGATTGATAAAACGAGAAAAGTATTTTGAGCCGTCTTTTTCAGTATCCTGCCCATGAAAACTGTACTTTCCAACATACTCACAAAGAGTATGCTTTTCACATATTTTTTTTTTTTTGAAACAAAGCAGAAACTACTTTGTGTCAAGAATAAAAGTGTTAGACTTCAGAAGGTCCAAGGTTTCCATTTTTATTGATCTCTTCATGCTTCTCTGAGATCATCCCATGCCCATCGCTCTGTGGGCAGCAACCCATGCTTCTACTCACTCTCAGTGCCTGGAGCTGGCAGCTGGAAAACCAGGAGCTGCTGGCCAGAGCAACCTGGGGGCCCATGGGAGAGATGGGGTCACCAAGGGATTTAGGAGCTGCAGAGCTGAGAGCTAGGATGCCCTCTGTCAGTGGAGGAGGGTGGAATGAGAGGAGATTTCCAGCATGCTGGAGGAGTCAAAGGGAAGCACAGCAGGGCTGCAGGCTGGGCTCCAGCCAAAGCTTGGGTGGCGGAAGCCCAAGAAAGGGAAAATGAGGGTGAGAAAGTGGAGCTGTGAGGCGGGGCTGAGGGTATCAAGGCTGTGCTTGCCATATACTTCATCCCCAGCCACACATCTGTAATGGGAAATCATGGCCAGGGGACTTCCGAAGTGCACTGCCTTTCTCCTCCTGCTCTCTTCTTTGTGGTTAGAAATCCACCCCCTCAGAGGGTCAGGTTCTGCAAAGGGCCGCGTTTCTGGGGAGAGTAGCTCTTCTAAGAATGCAGTCAGCCTTTGTAGTTTGATCCCAGGCAGAAGTGCAGTATGCTTTCTTGCTGTTTGGACATTCCTGATTATATCCACAATTGAAAAGGTAAATGGGACAGAAGGTTTCAGTAAATTGTGCTAACTTGTCAGAATCCCAGGGCTATTTCATCTCACTTCAAAACAAAAATAAAAGAGGAGGAGGGCCTTAAGGAATCTTTGAGCTTGACTACATCTTAATTTGCAGATAGATTCCTCAAAAAAACATCTAGAAGCAATAAGGGGAGGGAAGGAAGGACGGAGGGGAGGACGAAAAAACTCCTTTCAGATCATACTCCCTGCAAGCTTGATTAACGTGGATTCTGCTGCACACCGTTTCATCTGGATGATTTTTTTCTCTAAACCAAGAAGCCTTTGCGTGATCACAACAGATTGTGAAAGACTTTTGTTTTTACCAAATGGTTCAGCCTGACAAAAAAGGAAGAAAGCTGGTAAAAGTTCTGAAAAAGAGGAAAAAAATCACTTAGTTTATCCAAATGAAATGTATTTCAAACTTTACCTCATAATTTTCTCATTTAAAATTTTAAAAACGTACAAAACCTGAATAGAACATTTCCTTTCATATTATTCCAAACATTTGTCCAAATCAAGAGGAATTCTATGTACTACTTTTCATCTTACATACCCATACTTGCAGCCCAGCTTCCAAGACTGAATATAAGCTCTGTCCATGTGCAGATTCATTGACAGAACGTAAGCCTGGCCATGTCTCCTGACACACAGATCATGGAAGGGACAAAGGCTGGAAAAAATCTGTGATTTACTTTGAAAGAGTCTCTGATCCATGCACCAGGACAGCAAGGCATAGCCTTGGAGGGATGGAACAAACAGTGCAAGGAATAGTTTTAATCAGTATGCATCAGAAGGGTTAAAATGTGACAAGAGTGTTCAAAAACACTTTTTTTTTTTTTTAATGTTGTGAAATTGAATATTTTTGAACATTCATCATGCCAGTACATGCTCCTCAGCTAGGAAACTCGCTTTGATTAATTGAGATCAAGAGAGAGCTTTCATTCCAAGTCGAAATGCTTGTGTTCCATAATCACCTTTCCAGCAGGATAATATATTGTAGCAAACTTAAAAGTACATAAGACATTATATAGTTTTACTGAAGGTAACTGCCAATCTCTCTACCATATGCATTTAACAAGCCACAGATTTTGTTTCTTAACTGCAGTGCAAAAATGGGTGATACCTTGTTAGTTACATGTGGGCTGAGAGAAAAACTTGAGAATTCTTTATGTGAAAGATAAGTTAGGGGAAATTAGCAATTATTTTCAGGCATGCTATAGGAAAAACAAGAAAAGTAGGAAAAACTAAAAGCACTTCAGTAAAAGGTTTTTCCTTGGAATGAATAGTGAATTTATTGGGAGAGTAATGTTCAAGCCTTCGGAATTATTTCTCCGATGGATTGTTTTGCAACAAATTACTTTCTTCCTAATGTTGCTTTATTTCTGTACTTAATAGCTTCAAGTTTTGCTTTTCTTGACAAAGACAGGCCAGGTGCTGCTGGTTTTCCGGTGGAGCAATCAGCCATGTTATCAGAACAGATGTGAGTGCGCTCTGCTTACCCAGCAAACCATGCCTATCTCCACCCACTTGCAGCACTACAGTAAGCCTGGCTCCACGCTGCCTGATGGGTAAGAAGCAAACTGGTCATCAATGCATTCAGGATTAGCTAGCATATGCCAAGTGATGCTCCTGGTGCAACTGCCTCCACGAAGGAATTCGTTCTGGTCTCCCTTCTCCCTCTAGATGCTTTTTCCGGTGTTTTGAGGAACCATCTCTCTGAGATATTTGCTGCTCCATCAGATCTGACTGAGGTTATTTACCAGTTTTTAATTTAATTGGGGGTGCAGGGAGAGATACAATGAGAAGTGCAGAAAAGTAATTGCACAAACCTTTGATTCAATGAAAATAGGGCTACCATATACAGTAAGGATAAGCACATTGCAGGTGTCTCAATGTCTAGATCCCATGAACAATTTTGTCTGGTGTAAATTTGGTCTTTGCCCAAAAAGGAGATCTTCCCTCACCTTCTTGGTGGTGTGTAACGATAGGACAACGAGTAATGGCCTAAAACTTGCACACAGGAAGTTCTGTACTAACATGCAGAACTTCTTTATGGTAAGGGTGATGGAGCACTGGAACAGGTTGCCCAGAAAGGTTGTGGAATCTCCTTCTATGGAGATATTCAAGACCCATCTGGACACCTACTTGTGTGACCTATTGTAGGGATCCTGCTTTAGCCAAGGGGTTGGACTTGATGATCTCTGGAGGTCCCTTCCACCCCCTGAATTCTGCGATTCTGTGATTCTCCTCACCTCTGCTGACACCAGCACTGAAGTGGCTCATGTGAACATGACTGTAGGGCTGAACATGCTGGAAGACAGCTGATTATCTGTTGGGTTAGCTGCCCAAGCCTCTCTATTTGCCTCTTCACTGCAAAAGAGCTATTTGACCTTTATCTGGCTTCCTCTGCCAGAAAAAAATGTCTGATTCTTTTACTGCACAGCACGAGGAGCAGCTCTGGCTGCTGGCTGACTATTAAGTTCAGAGACCTCATTCATACCTGACTATTTTAACACTTTTTCAGAAAAAATCTCTGAAGCCAGGGCTGCAAGAAGAGGAATAAAGGGGTATGTGCATTCTGAGAAGAGTCAGGAAAGTCTGCCAAGAGGAGTTTGGATACAGCTCCCTCTGCCTATGAATAGTTTTGCTGCAATTGCCTCTTATGCCATGAACACTCATTTGTGAGGTACTCCTGAAGGGAACTGTAGCAGCCCTTTTTGGCCTCTGAAAATGGTCACCACAGAGGAGGTGAGGCCTTTTGATTAGCAGGATAATAAATATACAGAAATCTGCCCTCCAGAACTTCCTGTGGCCCTGTGTTTTTCATGTCAACCAACTCACAAAGGCCAGCTTTGAAGCAATGGGGCTAGTAGGCATTTACTAGCAGAGATCTGAAACAGCTTGTCTGTTTTTCCTCTGAATGTCATCAGATTTTAATGGAACTGAAGTCCAAACTGCTGTGCTTTAAAATACCCCTCTGTCCTGCGAGCACGGCTGCTGTGGGGATGTATGTGGTCTAAGCTGTGTTTTTAGAAACACCTGCAGTGTTCTGTAGCTGTGACTGCTTGCAGCTTAATATATCTTCAAAGGCAAGCAATCTGTCTCTCCGCAAGGAGAGTCATTATGCATTAAACATGTGTAATGGTCTGCATTAATGTTTGGTTTTCTGCTTTTTTATTAGAAATATGCTATTTTTCTTTTCATCATGTCAAATTATGAAAACTGAGAATACATCACATGTTTTTTCCTTTTATATGCAGGATATCAACAAAAATGAAGTTCAAAGCAACAGCCTCACAGGTAATACACCTATGAAAATCATAGGGAATTAAATAAGCAATCTCATTATGATGAAAACCATAGGTATAATGATATCTCCAGGCATGAATGATATAGTGCAAATCACTGGAGTTATTTCAGATTTTAACTTATATTATGAAGATCTAGATGTCATCCAGCATTAAGAACGAAACACATGATCCGTGGGTCCCTCCACCCCATTAGTTAGAGAACTAGGCCAAACCAGGCCGGAACTGTGACAACTGATTTGCAGTAATGAAAAATATATGTTACTCTTTCATCATAAAAATACATTGCCTTCATCTGTGACAAGTGAGAGTACTTGGCAAACACAAATATTGCTGCACTTTAAGTCTTTTATTAATGAACAGTTATAATCACTTTCTTAATAACTAACTAGAACACTAAATTATACAGCTTTAAATTTTGTTCAGGCTTCACATAAACATTATGCAAGAGAATGGTAAAAACACAGAAATGTGTGATTCAAAAAGATTATTCTTGTGGTAACACCACCCTATTCCAATTTAGTATGTTAGAAAAAAGATGTCTTTAGTAAAATAGCTAACTAATGCATCATTTGCTGAAAACCAAGAAGTTCTACATGGAGTTTTGTATAGCAGACTAACTGCTTTGCACATATATGGTCTCTCCATGTTGTAGGAAATATAAAGTCAGCTGCTTTGTGTAAAGATTTTAAGGTAATCACGGGGTGATACTTTGCAGTTCATGACTGACTGAGCACATCTGAAGTTGTAGCCCTTTTACAGACCATATAACTTGTGAAACTTAGAGTAACCTCAAAAGTACTGTAATTGTATGCTCTTAGCAAGTGCAATGCTTCCTACCTTTAATTCTCTTTCAAAGCTGACATGGTTGCTGAAAGGATGGAGGGAATCCTCTTCTTTACATGTGGAGATGTACATAAAATGTGCATGCAGAACTTTGCAAGATTTAATCCTATTGTATAGTATTCCTAATAGTGAAGTGCAGCCAGAGACCATGTAGTTATCAGAAGCACCACATGGTGTCTGTAGTGCAAAAGAAAAGAAGTCATATGAAATATAACTCAATTTTTAAAAAATACTATTTTGCTGGAAACCTGACTACACCTGAACAATGGGAAAGAGGAAGGAATCATAATTATTACAAGTAATGAAAGCAATCAAAACATCTACTGCTGTCTGATAACTGTATTATAATAAAGAGTCAAGGGATGGATACTTGGAATTATGGGAAGACATGGCTGAGGAGGGGCTCCAAGGATTACCTGGTTCTGCAGCTGAATCCATGTCACTGTTGAGAAGTTCTTAAGAACGCATGATTGACAAGACAAGAAGGCATAGAAATAAGATTTTATTGAAGAAGGCATAGAAATAAGATTTTATTGAAGAGTATGCTTTTCACTGATTTTTTAATTCCCCTGAACTCAGTCTTTCATGCTCAATTTTCCCTCTCTATGGACTTACAGAATCATTCTTTCCTTTGTTCTTTCGTGGTGCTTCCATGAACTTTGTCCAGTTGATCCACATCGCTAGGGGCTGAACTCAAACCTTTAATAGAGAAGAGAGCAAAGGGATTGAAGTAGCTGAGACCTCCGCAGAATCCCAGTGCAGTCTTCTGTTTTTATATCTAATCGCTTACAGTTACTCTCTGGGAAAGATTTTCTATTCATCCTTCCATAGTTTAATTTAAGCCATACTTATCAAGTGTGGCAGTGGATTAATTGCTGGTGATTTTTTTTTCCTAGACAATTTCTGTTGTTTTCTAGATAATTTCAAATTCTTTGTTTGATCATTACTAGCATTTTTTCAGGTTAACTGAAGTTGAGCTGTTAGTTTCCTCAGTTCTTCCTTTATCATTTTTTAAAGATAATCCTCTTATATGCTGCTGAATGACTCTTTCCTCCTTGAGTAACTAGAAATAATTGTTTGCAGAGCTGGGAGTTGTCCAACCCATTTAAGTAATGTGGGATTAAGTCATCAGACCAAGATGATTCAAATGAATGTCTGAAATACTCAGGGAGAAGTCTTTCTTTTCTGCCATATATTAATTATCCCACACCAATTGCTAACACTCTTTTTAATGAAGATTAATTTAGTGAAAATCGTTGTCTTGGTCTTCCCTTTAACTTTTGGTTGTCTTCTGTTAATTACAGCTCATTCTATTCTTTCCCTTTCCAAGCACTTGTGGCATACCTATGTATTCATCTTTAGTAGCTTGGTCTTTCTTCTTGCTTCTATCTTACAGTTGAATTCCATTATGATTTTTAGCAATTTTGTCAAAATGGTTTTACATTACTTCCTGTACCCCTTCCAAATCCCTTACTATTATTTTTTTTCCTTTAGTATGACAGAAGAAAATATCAACAAATCCACCCAAGTTTATGGGTGTCTGACCTTCTGAAATCTGTTGTTCAAACTTTTCTAATAATCATGAACTTTGTCATTTAATGGCCATTCTCACCCTAGTTACTTTTTGCTTTGAGGAGAATCTTTTTCTGTCATATGCAGAAGATCATCACTTTTAGCTGCTTTTCCCATCTACTATGTCACAGATTATTACCAATCCATTCTAGAGGTTTGATGGGTGGTCTGTACTCCCTGTCTAGTTGGTATTTGGGTAATTCAGATTTCCAGTAATGACAAAATGTACTCTATGGAAAATTCTGTAAGAGCTTGCAAAAATACTCACTTGTGTCTTTTGTTCTTGTGTTCATTGGTATTATGAAGTGTATTTCCGCTTTAATTATCATTGAGAAGCTTTCAGAAAAACACACTGCCATCTAAATCAGATGTATCCTTGACTTAAAGGGCAAACTGTCCTTCCTTTTTGTCATGTCTGTCCTGAACAAGCTATGCCATTTTAGAACAACATTCATTCCCAGAAGTTACCCCACTAAGTCTCTGTTATAGCAGTTCTGTCAAGCCACAGCCACAGGTACGTAAAGGCACAAAAGGCAAGCAGGAGTGGCTAAAACTGGCTGATGCCAGTTACAAGACTTTACTCAGTCTTTGTTTCAAATCATGGTTTGTCATTAGACGCTACTGTGTACATTGCTGGAATGTGATAGTACTTTAACCATATTTACACATTTCCAGTATAAAATGACACTCAGTATAACTGATTTGCAGGAAGAAATTTATTTTTCATTTCCAAATACACTTGCATTTAATGAACAAACTATTTACATGGACAGTTTGCACACTGTGTAAGACCTGTGTGAGTCTATTTGGGATGTGTGATCATCTGAAAAGTAAGTATGGGATGAAAAGGAGGTGGAAATTGATCCTGCCAGCCTTAATTTTTGTAAAGAACACATTATTTTTTCAGATCTGTGCTGAGTGATGCAGAGCAATGCCTTCAGATTTAGAGGAGGATTTTTGTCCTCACTGAATAATAATAAAATGATTACTTTTGTCAGTGAGCTGGTGGTTGAATGAATTTCCTGTCAATGTTTTTAAGGTATTTATTTTCCTCTTGATACCATTCTTCTTCTGGGGGTTCTTCTGGAACCTAGAACAAAAAGACTCAAGATTTCTTTATCAAAACCCTAGTAAACATGGATTATTTAATCAGCCACCCACATTGCATTCACAGCTGAATGCTTGATTCTGGAGCAACATGAGGATATTAATGAGGAGAATTATAATAGGAATAGAAATCACTGAAGGTAAAGCTCAACTAAAAAAAATACAATGGTCAAGCTACTAAGTTCTCCCTATAATATTCCAAGTATCTTTACAAGGAAACTTTCATTCTTTAACATTTTTAATAGTTGAAACAAAAGAGAAATCCCTAGTCTCAGCACCATGTCCACCACAGCAAGTGACAATGCATTGTCTGACTGCAGAGGTTGGTGGGGACAACAGCTGTATGCCATAACCAACTTCCAAACTCTGCAGGTATTAAAGAAGCGCTGCGGTTGCCTGAAGGTTCACGGAAATATTGTTAACATTTGAAGCTGTCTGTAAATCCCATTGCTTCTGATTAGCTCAAAGTGCGCAGTTTATTACAATTTTACCCAAGGCAATAGTGACAAATCCCACATTGCAACATAGCACTATCTAAATTGATTTAAAGATATTCCTTCCCTCCACACCACAGAAAAATTATCCAGCCAGTCCTGGGATTTGTGACTTGAGGAGTCGAGAATAACCACAGACTGGGAGCCACATTCATGAAGTACCACTGAGGCCAGAGAATCTCTTCGTTTCCAAGCTGTGGTAGTCCTAAATCCAGCCCTCTCTGCTACGAAGCAGCCATCAAAGTAGCAGCATCTCTGCCTGCTGATGCCATCTATGCTACAAGCCTGTCCTGAACAAATGAGCTACAGTGCCCATCTCTTTCCTGCAGGGAACTGCACAGTAAAAACAACAGTCCTAATCTTGGTGGTGTTCATTGGGAAGCAGAAAACACATCAAAATTGTTCAGTGATAAATGTTATCTTCTCTTTCCATGACAGATTCCTATGGGCCACCAGCAGATTCATTATGCAAATGGTACCAGTTGCTGGGAATGGGTCACCCTGGCAGTAGCAGGGAGCAGAGATTCCTGTGATGGTTATGGCAGGAAATGAATGGGCTCTGGCTACTTCAAAGATACTTTCAGATACTTGTTTATATCTGAACTGAGGCTGGAAACCTGTCTCAGGAACAGAGAGGCTCTGTTCAGCAGACACTATTATTTGAAGTAGTTATATACCCTGCAGTGTAGCAAGACCATCAGGCACATTTTATGAAATCAACCAGCCACAGCTGCCAGGGGCATTCAGGCATCCCCTGAACCTAAATGCTTGCAAAGAAGGAGCACAAATATTTCGAATTAAAAAGATGCAGGTCTTCCTTTTCAGGTTGAAATGCCCTATCTATGTTTCGATGAGGAGCCTGACGTACTAAGCAATGGAATGAAAGGCCTTGGCTTCTGTAGCATCAATATTCACCCCAAATCTATCATCTGGCTTGGAATTTTTTGGCTTGATCTGTTTCCAGTAGCATAGCATACAAAATGTGTTAATTTATATCATATATGAATGATAGTAGTATGAAAAACAAAACAAACCAAATTTAGCACAGTGCTTGTAAAAAGCATATGATGATGGCTTATGTGTCCTGATTTTTCTATGCATTATATGTACTCCAGTTTTTCTTTATGGCAGTAGAATCTCACAGATAAACATTTTAGAGTTGAAGAAACCTGCTGTAAAATTTTCTGTCTGGTATATCTCACACTATATTAAGAATAATATCATTTCCATAATCTCATATTACTTCTACACTGTTGAATTTAATGAAGGTTCTATCTAAAACAGCATGGTTGCAAAATAATAGCAGGGGATTTTCATTTCTCATTCTATTAAATTTTCTCCGACATTTCTGCTTAGATGGTATCACTGTTTTCTAAAGTATATATTCACTATGTATTCTAAAGAGTATATTTCACTGTGTATTTTTCATATACACAGTGTTGGAGTTTTGGTTGGGTTCTTCGCAGGGCTTGAGTAGAAAGAGGGCACACCCTGCTGGCAGCAGCCTTCCCAGAAGTTTAAAGTAATGCTTTGAGGAGCAAAGCACTTTCAAAATCACTAACTAGAGGTGTTGTTCAGAAGTCACTGCTCACTGGAGCCACTACAGTGAGTCAAAGTTTGATAGTTAACCATTTGTATTTTAAATTGGACGTATTTAGAGATATGAAGCATTTAACAAATTCAGGTACTTAAAATGCATGGCTGAAGTGCATCATTTTGCTTATAAGCAACAGACCTCTCAGGGTACTGCGGGACTACAGTGCAGTTAGTGGAAGACTCCTATTACTGATACAATGCTCCAACTGAAACCTTTAACATTTAACTGCCTCCCTTAGGCTGAGAAGATTTTTTTTCAGAACTTTCATTTGCCAGTGCAGAAGGTGCTCAGTCTGAGTCACAATAAACTAAAATTAGGGACACTGAAGTCTAAAAAATGACTCAGAAGGATTGTCACAATTAAAAAACAGCCAGGTGAACTAGTCCAGTTTGAACTTGACAAACCAAACTAAAAAAATGACTGTATTAGGAAGAATTTAATGTAATCCCAATTAGCAGGTTGGTATCGTTCAGTTCTGTCATAACTTGGTGTTGAGTCAATTTTGCTTTAGCTGCATATGCAAAGCATACCCACATTGTTTTCCAGTTCCTAGTAAATCTTAACTGTTTTCCCAGGTTGCCTTCTTAACCATGCACTGGGATTGTGCTTCATCTGTCCTTTGTCTGGTCTTGCACCTGGCTGTAGGTGCATTTCAAGGATGTTGTCATTTATGTGCTGTCTTCAGTCCCTACTGCAGAGCTCATGCTTTGGCAAAAGGACCTCACACCCTCCAGTTCTTTGTCACTGCAGCCCACGTGGGCCCTGACAAACATCTTTGTTGTAGGAGGCTCTAGAATTTATCTCAGGAAGTCCATCACTTCCTTACTGCACAGTCAAATCCTCAAGCATCATATATTTAGCTATGGATGTCTGAAAACTGAATCTTCTGCCACCATTGGCTGTGTTTTTCTGTCATCTGTGATTACAGGTGTTGAAAGAGTGCTCTTAGTGCAAAAGGACTCCATCATCTCGGAGAAGGAAGCAAACACCCTCTACAGTGCTGTTTGCCCATTGTCCATTTTGATTCTTTCTTTCCAGAATATACTGTTGTTCCCCAGGATCTTGTGTGATGAAGTGAGGTGGGGTGGAACTGCTCTATGGCCCATCTTTGTTTCTCCTGAGCAACTCTAGTTCAATGGTTCTGGCCTTGAGATTATGACTTGTCCCTCAGGATGAAGAGCTGCCTTCTCTGTGCACATATGTGTTTGTCACTTGCCTACAGCTTAACTGCCCATCTTAGATCTGGTGCGTTAATTGCCGGATCCCACTCCTAGTGGATTTCAGGCTCCATTCTCTCTTAAGTAATTTTCATATGGGACATATTACTTGCAGAACCACTTCAGACTTGTAACACCTTAGAGTAGATTGGCTAATATTTCCCCTATGAAGAACGGCTAAGTGAACTGGGTCTGTTTAGCCTTGAGAAAAGAAGACTGAGAGGGGACCTGATTGGGCAAAGTGGCGAGGCCAGACTCTTTTCAGCGGTGTGTGGAGACAGGACAAGGGGAAACGGCCAGAAACTGGAGCATAGGATGTTCTGCACCAATGTGCGCAAGAACTTCTTTACAGTGGGGGTGACGGAGCAGTGGAACAGGCTGCCCAGGGAGGTTGTGGAGTCTCCTTCTCTGGAGATATTCAAGACCCACCTGGACGCCCACCTGTGCGACCTGGTGTAGGGAACCTGCTTTGGCAGGGGGGTTGGACTCGATGATCTCTGGAGGTCCCTTCCAACCCCTACAATTCTGTGATTCTGTGATTCTGTAATATGCCATACCTCTTCAAACACCCATAGCTCTCAAATTATTCACTTCTTTCAATCTTTTTGTGTTTGCAGAGGGAAATATTGAGGCCAGTATGCAGAAGATGCAGTGAACACCAGATATTATAAAAAACCCAAATCGTAGTCATTAATTGCTATATATGATAATAAATAAGAAAATATGAAGCATTCAACATTCAAAAGTAAGCTTCATGTTTTGAAATTATAATTGAGATGTTACTCTTGAACATTTCCTAATTTCTGCTTAATTTTTCAGTCTTGTCAATGCAGCATCATGAGGACCTTGTCTGGCTGTAGGTCGTGTTACTACTTTTAATTTCTTTTGAAGTATTGTTTTTTTGTTCTTGTATGTTTTGGGTCTCATCACTTGCCCTTATCCTAAAAGTATAATGGAATAAATTCTATTACCTCAAATGTTAACTTTTTCCTAAGTTAGCTTCAAATTTGGACCTACATCCTAAGGAATGTCATAGTAGACATTCAACATGTAGTCAAATGAGCTCTTTATGTTACATGGTAGCAGTTATGTTCTAACTCATTTATTCTACTTGATCATTCATAGTTGTTCTTTGAAATACTATTTTTTTTTGTATTTGTGTGTCCATACATGTTTATATTGGAAAAGCTACTGTTATTGATTTGGGCTTTCTCTACTTTTCATGCAGAAATATTTTGCTCTCAGCCCAAATGCCAGACATGCTCTGTGAGAAGCACCGAGGTGTTACTGGTTTCATTCTGTGAGATGCGAAGCGCTTTATTTCAACAGGAGTTGCAAGTCCTTACCCATCTGGAGTAGGAGAAAAAAATCCACTAAACCAACAACAGATTACTTTTATCTGGCATTAGATGAAATGCATGAGAAATTTTAATATGAAAGAAACAAATTATTCAGGTTGAGGGAAGTTAGACATGTTAATTGCATCCTTCAACTTGTAGCATCCATGTAGGTCCTAATTAAGCAAACAACCTTCTTTTCAGAGGTTATGTTGTAAGGGCTGCTCTCAAGCGATACTTTCAGTTGACTGCGTAGATAATTTGAAGGCTATTGTATGAGTGGTTGAAGCTCATTCCTTTTTCTGCTGCAGATCTTCCCATTAACAATGAGAACTACTGAAGCATCTGAGGTGACAAACATTTTGTCAATACAAATAAGCATGCTTAAGAAGGCCCACTGCAGAAGCAGGGACATTCTGCCTTTACAGGGCACAGCAACCCAATCTAGAAGAGACCCCATGCAGTGAGCATGCCTCACCTGTGCTTTCACCTAGTCCTGTGGGGTGGCTTTGTAAAGCATCAGCTTTTCCTGCCAGTCTTCAGTTGTCCTTTTCTTTCCTGACGTACTTATTAAAGTAATGTGCTAAGACTTTTCACAGCGGAACTCAATGTTACTTATTTTTTGTTACAAATGAGTGGAGCCTGGAAGTTTAGATTTATTCTGTTAGAATGACATACGGAAAAATCTCCTGTGCATATCGTATTTGATATTCCATCTTATACTGGTTTTAGGTTTCTTGCACTCTTATGTAACCCCACAATCACAAAAGCCCTATATTATTTTTATTTAAAGCAAGGTGTATACTGAGCATTCTCTAAGAGGTTTTTTTTGTGCCTAGTGTGATTCAATTGGTCATCCTACAGAACAAGACTAAACCAAGCTACACTAACTATGCCTGTTACTGAGAAAATTATAGGGCTTGTTAAACTGAAAGATACAATGAAGGAACCATCAGTTCTACTTTATGATAAGCAATGAGCAAATAAGGGTGTTATATTTAATAAAATGTTTCATATGTGAGAGAATAAATTAATCACTGTAATCACAGTGATTTAAGGCAATGACTTATGCAATGAAATTGCCTGGAACATCTATGATCATATCCCTCATGGTTTTTCCTTAACACAGAGAATTTGCCTTCATTTGTAATAACCAAATTATCAAAATGTAACATAGCAAATGCTATTTGCCACTCAGAAGAAAACTGAAGAAAAAGGAAACCAACAACAGAGGAACTTAAAGCTGTGGTGTATGGTTTGGCCTCTGAAGTTGCTCATTTGCAGCAGAGATAACAAAAGTTAAAGACCCTTAAGGAAGTACTGGTGTACATGTATGGATTACTTAGACTGTGACCAGCAGAACGAAGAAAGTGATCATCCCATCTCCTCAGTGTGGTAGGGCCACATCTCTGCCTGGTTTTGGGTGCCTAATTCAAGAAGGAATGGGTGAAGCAGCAGAAGCCTGCAACAAATGAGCACAGGCCTGTGAGGAAAGGCTGGGAGATCTGTGCCTTGTAGTGATGAGAAGCAAATCTGAGTTTTCAGATACTTACAACTTCTAGAAGAGCCTTCACAAAGATAATAGAGCCAAATTCCTCCAGTTAGTGCCAGGTCATAGGATCACAGAATGGTTTGGGTTGGAAGGAACCTTTAAGATCATCTGGTTCCAACCCCCTGCTATAGGCAGGGACTCCACCCTCTTGACTGGGTTGCTCAAAGACCCATCCAGCTTGGCCTTGAATGCTTCCAGGGAGGGAGCATCCGCAACCTCACTGGGCAAGCTGTTCCAGTGTCTCACCACCCTCACAGTAAAGAATTTCTTCCTAATATCCAGTCTAATCTACCCTCTTCCATTTTAAAGCCATTTCCCCTTGTTCTGTTGCTACATGCCCTTACAAAAAGTCCCTTCTCAGCATTCCTGTAGTGACCCTTCATGCCATAGCAAGGAACATCAGTCGCATACTGAGCCTGGGAGGTTCATGTTGGGTGTTAGTAAAATGTTTACTCTAGGTGACTAGCGCAGGACAGGAAGAGGTTGCTCAGGGAGGTTATGGGATCTCCGTCTTTGGAAGGTTTCAACAGTGGTCTAGATTAAGCCACATCCGATCTTATCTTATGTTGGCAATAGTCCTGCTTCAAGTAGATGTATGAATTAAATAAGATTTTGTCTGATTGGTACTTCTGTGACTACATGTAGACATTTCCACTTCTACTGCCCTGTCTCTACTGGGCCTAGTTTGAGTGATTAGTGAATGCAAAACATTTGCAATACATGTATACTTTCACAGTCTGTTTTTTGTTGTCAGATTTTCACATCCACAAAATGTTTAATTTTATATCCCCAAATATATTTTCCACCAAAATTCCATTTCTATTCTGTTCTAAATTCAATGCATAACAAAAGATAGTTTTGAAAAGTTGGTATGAAATGCAGTCAACATCCTTTGGTCAATGTTCATCCTCTTGCCTTGGAGGTAACTCTAGAATACCAGATTTCAGCCTTTACTTGCTATGTTAGTGCCTCTCTTTTATTCCCCCTTTCCTTTGCATTATTTTACATAGCCTGAAAGGTTTTTATGATAAAAACTACCGCTTTAAAGAGCATGAGGCAAAGTTATGTTGCTATGGAGCTGTTTGCTATAATGGTAATACATTATTATGTATTAAGATAATAGAACGCTATACTCCCTGAGAGGAAGACACATACAAATCTTGCCAAATGCAAAGCATGAGGCAACATAAATATTTAAGTATAAACCACAAAATATTCAGAAACGTCTGTTTCAGAAGAATTTTAGCTATATAAAATGAGACAGTAAACATGAAAGAAACATATTTTTGTAGGCGTCATTTCAAAATGTATGTCTGATGCACATTGTTATGATCGTGGTTATGTGAAAGAAAGAATGAGAAAGAGAGAAAAAGAAAGAAAATTCAATAAATCCATCAATAGACAACAATTTTGGTAGCCTCAAAATTTTTGTGAATCTATGAGGGTTTGTGAGCAACTCAGGACAGATATTGAGAAACTTGGATTTTCTAAACAGTCCCTCAAAGGGCATGCAGTGAAATAGCACATAGATAAAGGAATTTGAAAACCTAGAACAGGTAGGAAAAAGGGTGAGTGTGGACAGAAAACTTTAATCTAAATTTGCTCTAAGACAGGTGGTCTCTTACAGGCAATATTATCCATGCTCTCATTCATTGCTTTACAGCTCATTCAGCTTCAGTAGTCACTAAGTCTAGTGACCTGTTTAAAGACGTGTTCTAGAAAGAAGGGCATTGTGGCAAGTGTTAGGAGGTTTTACCCAAATCTTCAGTCTGAAAGGTCGCAGCATTCTGTGTCACTGAATTTATTGAGCTTATATAAACTTCACGGGGGTAAAATCTTCATGAGCTGTTTGATGGTAAACTTTTCCTCTTTTCATTTAGGGGTGTGCGTGCAGATGTGTGTATGTGTATGTGCTGGGACCTGCACACATTTGTGGAACGGACAAGCCTGCTTTTATTTACTCCTCATGCTTCACTTTGCTGAAGTGCAGCATACAGAATAAAATTATTTGTTACCAGGTCACTGTTACAGCCTTTGGGCCATCACTGCATATGTGAACCTTGTGAGATATTGCTCTGTTTTTGAAAGGTAGCTATTTCATAGCAAAAGACATCTGTTCAAACACTCTCAAAATTAGCTGCATGGGAACTGTTCCTTTCCGAAGGAGAAAAACTAAACCACCCATTAATTATCACTATGAATTTATGAGGGTGGACCAAAACACAAACTATCAGCCTTCTCAGTGACCACGGTTAGGAAAAAGGGTCTTTGTGACCACCACTCCAACGTGAATCTAGGTTCCATGCCTGGTGAGTTGACTTAGCCTAGGAAACACTGGAGCAACATCATAGGGAAATTACACTGCAGTCTCCAGAGTGTTGCAGTCTCCCTGTTGTCAAAACTGTATTGCCTTTCCTATTCACCTGTCCTGTCCTGTTCAGTAGGTCTGCAAAAAGTGTGACAGGTCATTATTTCTTGATTAAAATCATGGAGCCAGCACAATATAAATTCTTCAAGGCAAGGGCTCAGTCTGACAATGGAGTGGGGATTCTGGCTGGAGCCATATGTATTACTGTTGTACAAACAGTGCCAATATAAAATGTACAGTGCTGCCCAGACGGAGCAGCTAAACACAATACAGGTGAATTTTCATTTCCAGATGAATGAACTCCCTGTGAAAGAATCAAAGCTGGATATGTATCCTGTCTTCTTGAACTTTTGGAGGTCTCCATTGTACACAGAACCAGTGTTACTTCATAGCACATACATCCCCTGCTTCTAGCAGTGCCATGCAAAAACTAGAAAGCATTGTTTAAAATAATGATCAGTTTAGGTTCTCCTAAATGCAACTGCATATGCAGCAAAAAGCTGAATGACATATTGGCTTCTGTTCAAGTTCCCTAGCAACAAAACAGGTAATGCAGCGAGCAACAAGTCAGGCTGTGTACTGTGAACATCTGAAATGATGAGTTACACACAAAAAAGCACTCTTTATATAACAGATACTCATTCTAAGACTGAACAGTTCCTGCAGGACTACCCTGTGAAAGTGAAGAAGAAATACAAAAATCTATGGCCCTCAGCATATTGTTATTAAATTGCTATCTTCTCTAGTCAATAGTTTGTCATTTTTGAATAACAAAATACGGAAAATTCAGTCCAGGAGGAGTAAAAGTTCTTGGTCTTTTGTTAATGCGTTTGCTATATAGAGAGACAACTTTATTGTTAATGGGGCTTGAAGGACAGTGACTGGCTGAGTAGAGCAATGGATATAGTCTACTCTGACACCAGTGAGGCATTTGACATTGTCTCCCATAACACCCTTGTAGGTAAGTTTGGGAAGTGTGGGATAGATGAGTCAACAGTGAGGTGGATTGAGAACTGGCTGACTGACAGAACTCAGAGTGTTGTGATCAGCAGTGCAGAGTCTAGCAGGAGGCATGTAGCTAGCGATGTTCCATAGGGGTTGGTACTGGGTTTGATCTTGTTTATCACCTTCATCAGTGACCTGTATGAGGGGATAAAGTCCACCCACAGCAAGTGGGAGGAGTGGCTGACACACCAGAAGGCTGTGCTTCTGTTCACCATGCATGGGTGGAGAGGAACATTATGAGGTTCGACAAGGGCAAGTGCAGAATCCTACATCTGGGGAAGAATAACAGCATGCATCGGTACAGGTTTGGGGCTAATCTGCTGGAGAGGAGCTCTGGACCAGGGTGTCCTGGTGGACAACAGGTTGGCTATGAGCCAGCAGTGTGCCCTTGTGTCCAAGAAGGCCAGTGGTATCCTGGGGTGCATTAAGAAGAGTATGGCCAGCAGGTCAAGGGAGGTTCTCCTTCCAGTCTACTCTGCCCTGGTGAGGCCACATCTGGTGTACTGTGTCCAGTTCTGGACTCCCCAGTTTAAAAAAGACAGCAAAATTCTAGAGGGAGTCCTGTGGAGGGCTGCAAAGATGATGAGAGGCCTGGAGCATCTCCCTTCTGAGGAAAAGCTGAGAGATCTGGGACTGTTCAGCCTGCAGAAGAGAAAACAGATACTTGTAAACGCTTATAAATATCTAAAGGGTGGGAGTCAAGCAGATCAAGCTGGGTTCTTTTCAGCAGTGCCCAGTTACAGAACAATGGCAATGGGCACAAGTTGGAACATAAGAAGTTCCATACAAACATGAGAAAAAGCATTTTTAACTTTAATTGTTCTGAGCACTGGAACAGGCTGCCCAGTGACATTGTGGACTTTCCTTCTCCAGAGATATTCAAAACCCACCTGGACACTTTCCTGTGCAACTTGTTGTAGGGAACCTTCTTTAGCAGAGGGGTGGACTGAATGATCTCCAGAGGTCCCTTCTAGCCCCTACAATTCTATGATTCTGTGACAAATAAATGTCATGCCAAAAAAATTCCCATTAAATCATGACCACTGTTATGCTCTGTTGTTCTGACTCAAATGTTGAAAACTGTAACCATGCTTTGGATCTGTGGGGATTTTTTTTTAATTTAAGATATTTTGGGAGCAGTACTCTCTGTTGGTTTTTGTTTCTGTAATATGAGCACAGCAGGAGCTTTGTAGGCCAGGCTGAGCTTGCGTGACAGTCATCCAATTTACGCAGCTTTGGCATCTTGGTAGTGCTTAGATTTTCAGGTGTTTTTCCCCTGCTATAGATTGCCCTCTGCTCTGCTGTGTGTAGCTATGTGCTAGCACACCTGCCTGGCTGTCCATCCATGCTGGCTCTCCCTTGTGGTACCAGTGGCCATGTCTATTAGGCTGTGCTCCACAGCTCCTGAGGGCCAGCTGCTGTCCCAGGCAGCTTGCTGCACATTCAGCCCATTTGGCTTGTTCACATCATGGCTGGTGAACAGCGCTGTAGGAAAATGAGGATGCCTTTGCTGTGAAGCAGGAAAGGAGTTCCCATGAGTATTTATCACTTTTACTGAGGACATCAGAAGAACTTTTTACTGACTTTCAATATTAAGCAGTGATTCTTCCTTTTCCTTGTTTCATGTGTGAGATTAATTTTATATTGAATTTCCTGATGGACTATTCTGACTGTAAGCCTCAGAACAATCATGTTTCATTTTATTAATCTCTATCCAACATGACCATCCTCATGCCTGGCATCCTTGCCTTCATAGTGTTTCTACTATAAAACCCCCATTCCTTTCACTTGCACGTATTGCTCCTGTCACATTTTGCAGTACTTACATGATATAGCTGAACTTCTTCAGAGACCCGTGTTTCTTGAGGCTTTCTGCTTTTAGCACTCTTCCCTGAAGTTGTTAGGATGTGTTTTATATAGCTGAAGGAGGAGATGACTTTGCAGCATATTTTAGCTTCGAGGATTAATAAATGCGAGTTTCAGAGAACCATAAAAGCCTCTGTGAACAGTGGTGGGACTTTATTTGTAAAGGCAGAGAGACACTGTGAAACAGGAGGGGATTTTGGAGCTTTGCCTCTTGCTGCTGACTTCTGCGCACAAACAGCCCTACTGGGAGGCGGTGCAGCTCAGGCCTTGCTGTCCAGACTGCCAGGCCTGATGTTCTGTGACCTTGCACAAGTGTTGGACCTGATCACGAGTTTAAAACAGGTGACATTGTCAGTGGAGGTTGAGGGAGTTTCTGACTGCTGACACCACGGGGAAGACATGGGCACTGTCGAAATCACCTCACTGAGTACCTCTCTCCTTGCAGCTGAAGGCATTGCCTTGATAAACAGAGTGGTGATGATCTTTAATTTTGAGCAAATAATTAACACCACACACTGTTTTTATTCTGACAGATGGAAATGACACCTTATCAGAACCCTAAGCACGTGGATTCACTGTGGTTGACAATGTCTATTTTTGGAATCTGTATGAGCAAGTAACCAAATATAGCAGCCTTTCCATATTTGATATGCTAAAGAGGAAGGTCAATCCATAGTAGATAGAAAGCTTGATACTTTGAAAAATATTGGTATTTCCAGTTCCATTGGCCTCCAACTGCTGTTTCAGAAAGGTCTTCCAGTGTCCTAGGTCACTCAGCTGGATGCATGGAGGTCTCTCAGCTGCTCTGATGGCTGCAGAGCACTGATACTGTACAAGTGACTCAGACCAAACACGTCTTGGTGCAGGCTCATGTTTGTTATTACACAGGTATTGTGATGGAGCTGAGGTCCCTGCAGCTACATACTCATCCCATCTCACGCTTGGGAATAAAACAACCTATAGCACCACATGTTCCCAAGGTGACTTGTCTACCGGTGAGACTCCCTCATTGAAAGGGAATTCCATCTGCAGCCCAGTCCTGCATACTTTTCCCCTCATGTGATCAGACAGACTTCACTCACACCAACATTGTAGTGAGAGGTTTGCAGTGATTTTACAAATAGAAAAATACGTTCTGTAAGCAGCAATTTCAGATGGTGAAATTAACTTTGGATTTAATATTTTTGTGTAAATTGTGTTGGCATTAAGGACCGAGCTCCAGATATTAGCAAAAATACCAAGGTTTCTAGCTGCAGCAGAAATAGTCCTGGCCAAACAAGGCATAGCAGAACAATAAGAAATGTACAAGTGAATTCTAAAAATGCATAATGAAGCCATAGCATCAAAGAAAAGTCATTTAGCAGCTTTAAATTCTCCTAAGTGCTGAAACTTCCTTACTGAAGTAAGCCACCCATTTAGAAATATTACCACATTGTAAAACACTGGATTTTGACTATGGAATGGGAGTCATCTGTCTACTAATGGCATTTTGTCCTTTATTCTTCAGATCAACTAGCATTCATATATGTGTCCTCAGGAGACAGCTTTTATTGCAGGGACATAGGGGTGATGCTTTAGGCAGTTCTTACTGAAAATTTTAAATTAAATACACATGCAGCAGCTAATAGTATAGTTATTAGCTTTAGGAAGGATTAGCATTATTGCATTAAGGAACGTGGGTCTTGTGAATGGCTCTGATTCTCTAGGAAATTAGTTTTTTTTATTCAATCCACCCTAAAACATCAACAGAATGTCAACCAAATGCCTGCTTCAGTGTTTCCAAAAGCCTACGTGTTCAACAAGGACAGTCACAGTGAGGGGCTGGCTACCAGTAGACAGCCAGACCGTGGAAAGCAAAATAATGAGATTTTCTTAAAGGATGACATTAAACACACCAAAGAAGACTTGAAATATGAATCTTGAACTACAGTGTCTGGAAAGAAAGAGTTCCCCATTCATCAACATTTCAGATGTATCATCCATTCTCAGCTGACATAAAGAAGTCAAAATCTCAAAGATGTTCTTAAGATGAATATTGTTCAGCCATAAAAAAAAAAAAAAAAAAAAACTGTTGAATAAAAAAGGATATAAGTAAAATGATTTGTTTGAGCGCATCAAAGCATCTCTATAATTTTGAGGGGTTTTAAATTGCAACTTTTTATTATAATTCAGCACTGCTGCATAAATAAATCATTCTGAGTTGGAAAATGAACATTTTCATTTTAAAGTGGGTCACTACATTGTATTCTGACTTTTTCCCCACTTTTCTAGGTTGCAGGATTCTCATGAATGGTTTAGATTCCAGGAAAAGTACATTTTCCTAGGAAAAAAAAATCATAGTTGAGAAATTGCTAATCACATCCAGAGACAATTATATAACCACCATATTACAACGTGACACATTATCATTTTATGAAATAAATTAAAAGACAGAGGCAAATAGACAGTATCAGATTATAATGTAGGAATATTAGTATTAGGAGGCAGGCTAGGACCCTTTTCAGCATACTGATGAAGAGCAGCATATGCTAATTGCACATTAGATCCATAGAGTGGGAGCATGGACTTCTGTTCAAGACTATGCAATGTGTCAGATTCAAGACCTACCATTATCTTAGAAGAGATTTCATGGCTAATTAAATTTAAGCTGCAGTGCAGAGGGTTAGCAGGTGAAGAGAACTGGTGAACTGGAAGAAGAGAATGTAATGAATGTAAATGTCACATCTTTGTACCAACCTGGAGTCTGACAGGATCAGGTTTGAGATTTCAAGAATTGACAGTGAGGATGCAAAGCTGTCAATAAAATGATCACCTGAATATTGCATAATCTACAGTGATGTCATTTTCAGGGGCACTACTCAGGAAAAGTCACTTCCATTTGATTAAATGCCAAGTGAGTTCACTTTATTGTGTACATGCCATAATTTACTATACTGGGACCTACATAAATGAAGTGAGTACTGACTTCAAAGAATTACGTATTTGCAATAAAACTTAAATGATTTCTAAATAAACATATACCTGAAATGAAAGGATTTGAATTTAGACTAATGGAAAGAGAAGGCCTTCACATATAAAATAAAATGAATTATAGTAACTCAGGCTTCTTGCTCCTCTGCCAATTGCCTTTACTTTATTCTGGAAGGACCAAATCTGCAATATAATTTACGTACTCCAGCAATTTAATTCACTTGCTGTGATTTCAGTACCTGTCACCTCTGATAAAACTAAGAAGAAAGATCCCATTTATTGAGACATAGTTGGTGCAAAGCTGTCTGGAAAATCAGTGTGTTTGATATACAACATTTTGTTTCTTTGTTTCCAGTGCAGCATGGTTCGAGTAGCAGGAGACTATTCCCCCTTGTTTCTCTTTCTGTTATATCCTTATCTTCCCACTCCTTACTGAAAAAGAAGAAAGTGAAGTGCAAAAGTAGATCTTTTCTCCCACAGTTTCAGAGAATTTTATGTCTGACTTAGTCTTTTCTATTAGTTTTTGTTGTTCTTATTTTTTTTTGTCTTGCCACTAAAAACATTGGATCCTGCAGCAGAAATGCTGAGTCAGGGCTTGAACTAGTGATTGAGCACCTGGTGGGAAGGCTGGACCAACCCAGGGGAGCTCAGGCGCATGCAATAGATCCTGGCTCCACCCTTCACACACCTCATGTAAGGGTTGGCAGTGGAGGCAAGGGTATCTTGCTAGAGATCCCTGATACTGGAGGCCTTTTGAAGGTAAGCAGCTTTTATAGACTCTCTCATTCAATCATTTTTCTGATCTAAGAAAAAGATAACATAGTTGACATTGTAAATGGTGTATTTAAGGTGGAGGATATTTTCATTAATTACTCCCTTGACCATCTGTTTTCTGGTTCATGCAATACAGCTGTTTCTGAAGTGTATGTAAATACCACTAGCACTACAGGATTGATCACGTACATAAGGGGGATGGGAGGGGACAAAACAAACTCTTTCCTGCACTCTTCTTGAGCTTTAGTGCCATGTATTCCTTTGTGTTGAAGAGGCAGGAGGTTATAACTTTCAAAAAGAAGCTTTTCCTAGCAGGAGTGATTAAGCCTCTACATAGTTTGTGTGGTGACAGCGAAGATATGTGGACCAGCTGCTGGAAGCTGTTGAAACCATTTGGCAAAATCCATCAGATGCAGAAGATTCTTCACTCCAGAGGATGCATACAGCATATGTGACCTCTAGAGTCTGAGGGATTTAAAAGACTGGGTTTGCTTTCAGAAATATATTGCATACAGCAGTTTTTAATAGGGAAGCCCCTGAGGAATGCAAGTTTAATGTGAGGAACAGCAACAAGAGAGCAAAAGAGACTGGCAGATTTGCTGGGCCTTCCAAAATTAGGAGAATACATTTAGGATATAGGTGATGAATAAATGAGATCTTTCCAAGAGACAGAACTGCAGGTTCATTGAAACTAAACCAAGGCAGATTCACCTCACTAATGGCAAAATTACTGACTTTTCACCAAACATAACTTAAAATTATTGCTACGTAGGGAACTGTTTCGTGCATATAAAATCGAGATTACAGATGTAACTTTCTCAGAACAGGTGCAACAATTTCTTCTGATAGTTCCAAGTTAGCTTATATGTTAACTGAGTAATTGGAAAAACAATGTCTTTTGGATTACCTCAGTTATAGAAATGAAACTAAGCATTCCCTTTCTACTAACTTAATTGATCTGAGTATTCCTTAATTTGTGTGTTCAGCAGTCCCTGCATCATTTTTTTTTTTTCAGAGCCTTTTGAACCTGATGGCAAATTTCAACTAACTGTGAGATCACGATGGAAGATATTCATGTTCCTAAAGGTTTTGTGAATATTAGTGTTGCTTACACTGTAGTAACCTTGTGAGCTTACTGGGTTTATGCTGCATTTAGCCTAGGCTGTCCTGTCACCATGCCAATCACTGCCTCATCAGGCAGCAATGCATCTTTTGGGATCAGCAACAGTAGAAACCACCACTTGATCAGTTCAGTAGTGAAGCAGTATGAGAAATATGACGTCCTGTGATGGGCATAGAGAAAACGGGGTAGGGAGGAAAGAAGGTATTGTGGTGGTAAGGGTTTTTGCAGAGATGCGAGACGCACACATAAGTGACTTTGTTCTGCTGGGTCCATGGTGCATGGGACAACCTGCTTTGCCCTGGACATAATATTGCAAATAGCTTTCAAAATGTAAAACAGCATACATAAGAAGTATTTGTGAATATCTGGAACGAATACATAACTTGTTTTCCTAGTTTTTGCTCTTGTTTTCTATTTTTGCCTCTTCCAAAGCCCTTTTCTATATAGATTAATGTCACTGACTGAGGTTATCCAAAATAAGAGTGAACTCTGATATGAGCATAACAGCAGCAAAAAAGATTAAAGATATTGGATTTAGGGGCTTCTTGGTGACACAGCAAAGCTAGTTATAAACTCTTAAGGGCACTTCAGAAATCTGCAATGTCAGAGAGAATGCATCGGGTAACAACTGTCTATATGGTAAATTAAGGGAGCTCAGCTCCTCCTTGTTAAGCTGGACAGTAGCTGGTACTAAAACTTGCAGAGCTGTTTTCCTCATCAATTGTGCAAAGAACATAAGATAAGTGGATAGGGCTCTTGTTCTGATCTCTAAAAAGAAGCCTTTGAGAGCTGAGGACCAGAGTCAGCCTTGGATTCAGGGAGTTTCTCTCTGGCTACAGTTTCCTACATTCAAGGACTGGGGTTGAAACTCTACTTCAAGCTCTTTTCTCATTTTTTCAAGCTTGAAAAGATGAGAGCTGAATCTGGACCTATTGGAGCATTGCACACTGTGATCTAATTACCTCATGTCTAATTTGTTCCTTTTGAGACAACTGTAGAAATAAAAACAGTTTTAATAGTATGAATCAAATCCTTTTCAACATAGATGAATAAAACTATTAACAAATTCCACCAAGCAGGAAGACTGTGGTTTATGTACTGCTGAGGTTTGTTTCCCTTTCTCATGAGATACAATTGATTGTTTTCTAATTTTGTGCCATGCTTTATTTTTAGATTGTTGATTTATTTATTTTTGCTGTAATGGTCACATTCTCTTGGTCTACCAGCAGGGTGTGCTGGCTCACAAGAACAATGATTTTCAGATAAAGATAGGGCTGAAAGGAGTTTTCAGACAGAAATGAAAATATTAGGATATGAGAAATGAGAAAAATAAGCCTGTTTTTAGGACAGAAAAATTCTCGGATCAGAAATGAAAAGCTGTATTTTTATAAGTCACACAAAGGATGATGCTAAGATTTGTCATAGAATCTCCCATGGAAAAGGTGGAAAAGATCTTCAGGAGCTCCAAGTGCAACCCTTAACCTGACCCACCAGGTCCCATTAGCACCATCTCCACGCATTCCTTAAATACCTCCAGGGACAGAGACTCCACCTGGGCAGCCTTATTAGTCACACTTGCAAATCTCCAGTTAAATGTGACTTCTCCAGTTAGCCAGGGCTGCTGGTGAATTATTGAAAGTGGCTCAGTGAGCGCTCCCACCAGCTACTTCAGTATCTCTTGAGGAAACCTGTCTGATTCCATAGACTTATGAATGTCCTAAATATGCAGAATATTGCTGACAGCTTTCCATTATATTATAAGGAGTTCATCTACTCCCTCTTATACTTTTCCAAGTTGGGGCTAGGTACTCTGAGAACAATTTGCCTTTCTAAGAAAAGCTGAGGAAAAAAAGTGACTAAACATCCCTGTAAATATCCCCTGTAGCAGCCTCAGGACTATTTGAAGCAGGGCAGCCCTCTGCACAGAGATGTGTGGGTACAGCAGAGCACGGCAAGCCTTGCTGCATGCGTGAGGCTGGGCAGAAGCTGCTTAGAGAGCCACTGTCACTTCAATGACAAAGCTGGAGTTAGAGTATGTTCCCCACTTTCTAGCTAGCGCAGAACTGAATGCAGGGTGTAACAGCATCTGGTTAGAAATAGGAACAGCCTTGCACTGAAAGCAAGTGGTTTTTTTCTGCTTTATTGTGGTTTCTGTAGCACCACTCAAATATTTGAAATGGTTTCCTAAGTTCTGGGCTTTCTAAACTTGTACATGGAAACTTCATGTTATTTTCTTGGGCATCAACAAATGAGAAAAACACCTGTGGTCCATTATGCTACTACAGAGCTGTTTTTTTTTTCTCAGCTTTGTTTCTATCTGCCTGGGTACTGGAATCTTCTTGGTCTTTAGTTAAAATGTGTGGGCTGTCTTCTCAAGCTAAGTAGCTTCAGTGTTACCCACCAATGCTTTCTTGTCTACTGCTTCTAGGCAACATCTGACTGAAGAAAAATCAGCACAGTGACAGCCCACACAATGCACTCACCCACTCGCTGTATATGAGAAGCTTGCTTGAGGGCTTTCAAAACATGTAAGAGAAAGCTAAGAGACTTGAGAAATAATTTGAATTGCGTATTATCTGAGCTTCTTGACTGACTCAAGTAATTTTCTCTTCCTAAATATCTTAAAACTTACTGGCAATAATAAATTTTATAATATCATACTAAGAGCAATTTTCATACTTTTAGATATATGAAGATACCTTTGAGGTATCAGAAATGCCTTTCACAGCACGTGCATTCTTTAGGCTCCAGACTGTCATTGGAAAAGCAACCCTAGATATCAGCCCTAGATGTTGTCTATATACTTCTGTGACCAGGCTTATTCCATTTAAATGAGGGAGAGCAGCACCTTGAGGTTTTTTATCATGAGGAATGTCATGTTCACAAGGTATACTGCATAGAGGAAACAAGCTAGTTCTTAACTTCTAAAGCAGCTTGCACTTAACCTGACAGACCTTAAACATGAGGCCCTTTCTTGGCCACAAATTGACTTTGGGATAGATACTGATTCAACACAACTTGTGCTTAGCTACTTTATAAACATTGGACTGAATTTGTTTAATAGCTGGTTACCCATGTTCTGTTTGGAGATTGCTTCTAGTGCATTTTTGGCTATTTTCCTGAATTCTTTGCTAAGTACTTTTGCCATTGGCAACATCAAGTCCTTAGTCTCCTGAAGCACCAGTGTACTTCAGAAGTTGTTGAACAACTGCAGAAACAGGTAGAAATAAATTAGCATACAGATGTTTCCTTATGGCTATGCAAAGCAGAAAATGCTAAGGAATACCAAGAAGGGATTGTTTGCTAGTTATAGTTCCTTAGCTGCAACTAATGATATAATTAGGACAGCTGGTATCCTTCACTATTTATTTATCAGGTACGTTGTATAACACACTAGCAATAATTTTGCTAACCACCTGTTTCTCTGCTTAAAAGCTAAGAATTAGGGACATATGAAAAACACATAGAAATCCACGTGAAACACGTCTCAGATCTCACGTCTCAGTGTGTCAAGTTTCTGTTGGGTCATTCAGATTTAAGGTTGGTTTAAACACCCTTTAGACATGCATTTGCCTCTCCATGAACTATGGAGGTCGTTAGGTTTACAACTTCTGTATCCTGTCTAGATACATAAAGCTAGGAGGGATGAATCAAGGCAGATTGCAGGTGTTCTTTCCCTTCCTCCAAAAGAAACACTAGAATTTGCTGCACAGGGTTTAACTAGAGGGATATAACCACAATTCAACTGAGGGAGTCTACCTCAGACACCACTAAAATGGGGAGTATCATTTATGCATTTCTACACGAATTGTTTCTAATTTTCAAGGCTGAAGAAAAAAGCAGCAACCCCTTTAAAAACAGCGCTTTTAATGATATGTTATGGAGAATTGAAAATACGGGTTTTTATTAGAAATGTCACATGCTGCAGAATCACAGAACCCGTCAAGACCCTGAGAGTACTAATAAGCCTTACATCGCCTTGACCAACCTCAAATGGGACATCCACCTACATGTTCTGCCCTCTGCTCTATAACATCCTCTTAGGTACAGCTGGTGCCCTTAGGTTAGTTTATCTAGTGACCTGTCAACCCAAGTGTTTTGTACTTTCTGTGAGGAAGGTTTCACTTCTCTGGGCAGTCTTTTCCAAATTATTCTCATGAAGACTTTTTTTCTTTTATTTCACAACAGAGAATACTAGAACAATAATCTCCAAACACTCCAAATAAACTTTTTCAGCAGTTGATGTTTGCTTGTTAATAGATATTTTCCAGTGGCACTGTTGTGTAGTTTGTGTTGAACCAGAAACACAAAGGATGAAATCCTGACTCAGGGAAGATCAATTCCCTATATTTACCCTCTTTGCTACCCGCAACTGGAAATTTCCTCCAGCAAAAGATCTTGGCTGGTTCAAGGTATGGACAGCGGGCTAGACGATCTTGGAGGTCTTTTCCAACCTTGGTGATTCTATGATTCTAAGCTTCTGAGGAGGAAAACATCAATAAATATCACATATCTGTGGGAAAATGTTAGAGAAAGTCATGTATAATAGTGAAAAAAAAACAAAACACCATTGCTGTCACTGCTATAGCACACGCTTCCTATCATGTGATGGAGGAAAGATCAAACCACAGTTCAGTCTTCCTATCCAGATATCAGGTATTTCTAAAACTTCTTGAGAAACACTTCATTTTCAGTCTTGGGAGCACATCTTTAAACACTACTATTGATAAGTTAACTGGGAAAAAAAATTATATTTACCAATTGTTTTGTGATTGTAATCTTCATTTCTTTCTTTCTTTTTGTTAATTTACTTGTTCTATTTATTTTTATTCTTACTTCTACTTTTATTTTTCCTTGTTTTTTAATTTTTTAAAATTTTTACTTAAGTGACTACTAACATCATAATCAATCAGACCTTAACTTTTAGCATGTTTCCTAGTAGATGACAATCAAAGCATTCAATTGGTATGGACTGATTTGGAAATTTTCAAGTGATGTAGACAGACAAGGATGTAGTGGCACCTTCCTTGTACATGCCTCAATCTATGTAACTGATGGCTACTGAGTGGGTTAGGAAAGGGATTCATATGAGATGAACTTCTTTTGCTCTCATTTGTAGAAGTCTATTTTGTTTGCCATTGTTCTTTAGAGTCATTTTGTGGTGAAACACGTTAAGACAAACCCATCTTAGCAACAGTAATGTTAATAAGATCTTGTTAGCTGCTGTCTGTGACTGATATTAAATGGCTGATGATCCATTTTCTCTCTTTAGATCAAAAGATCTTCAAATAAAGGTGTCTCACATAGATCTTTCCTCTACTCAACCTGCAAGTAAAACAAGTAAAAATACATAAATTGTCAAGAATTAACTCTCTAAATTTTAAATGGTGTCCTACGGGAAGAATCATTTCACTCAAGAGCTCTACATTGCTGCAATTTCTACTTCAGGAAGTATAAAATACTATTTTCCCTAGAGGTTCATTGGAATAGAAGTCAATTTCAGAGTAGCAGTAGAGTTTCTTCTTCTACACAGGTTTGGAAACTAGTTCAAAAATTTGTAATGGCCACAGAGCTGGTGGGAAGGGAAAAAAGAAATGCAAGAACATAGCAAAAGGTGAATAAAAGCAAAGGCTGTTCTCATGCTGACACGAAAATAGAGTGGACGATAAATAGAACCCATGAAGGGTGAGTGTAGATAGAACACTAAGTACACATGAATCATTGGGAAATATATTTTTGGAATGCAGTGTGAGAGCAATGGCTGGGAAACTTCACAGTGGTAATTGAAAAAAAGGTCAGGCTCAAGATGGGATGTCTTGGAAATGAGTATGGGGACCATTTATATGTTATCATCATAAACTGTAAGTGAGTATGAGGCTGCAAGTAGAGATTGCCCTCATTTGTATGAGAACAGGCAAAGTAAGGAGCCTCCCAATGAGAAGCAAGTTCTCGTCCAGGTTGTATCAACCTGTGTGAGATTTAGCAAACTTGTCCTCCTGAGTCTGTTAATAAGTGAATACCGTTATACTCTGTTGAGATGCGAAAGAGATGTAAGTCCTAAGAAATGTAAGGTTATTTCTCATTATTCAATCTCCTTTCACCCAAAGTGCTAATTCCATGCAAAATTTTCAGTCTCTCTGTTCATTTCAACCTATAGGGAAGAGCTCTGCCCTGTTTATTCCTTCCAACTTCTTTATTCTAGACTGAAATGAACTAAACCTACATCCCTCCATCTTCCAGCAGATGTAAGATCTATGCAAGACTGATTGCAAAGCTACTGAAAATGCTACAGCTTTGCCCCAGAAGTGGTTGCCAGCTGTTCCACTGCAACATGGGAATACAAAGCTCTACCAGATGAATTTGCAAGACCTTAGATTTTTCTAAAAATCAGGTATCTGACATGAGGAGAAGAATACTGTAGATAATTAAGAAATGTATCCATTATAAGCATATAACATATCTGAAAAAAAGCTTATATTTTTCTTACACATCTCCCTGTTGCATTATCACTTCAAGCTTTGAATGCTCTTAGCGGACTTCTCTTTACAAAACATGTCTAGCTTATAAAACCATAATTACTTAACAAGAGAATGCAACCTTCTGCATCATGTGTATGTTTAAATATCTCCTTGGATCCGCAGAATTCATCCAGTTTACGTGAGATTTTGTGCTACTTAATGAAACACCTTATGAATTACACATTTGTTCTTTTGGTCCAACAAAAGAACTTCTGGGTTTTTTTCATAATTTTTTTCAGTAATCAGTGAGGTTTAATTCTGACAGCTTGTTGTGTTTGTATGTTCATTTGTTTTTTTCTCCAGTCAGACCTGACCAATTTATTTTAATGGAAAAGTAAAAATAAACGTATTTCTGTTTACTTCATGATAATATTATTCCAGCTACTTTGTAAAAATGAAGTCGTCTGGTAGGAAGATGCCAGAACTGCTGTGAGTATTAGCAGTGAGAAGTCATGACCTTAAGATGGTAGCTATAGAGGCTTCACAGTATTCTTCCAAATGAAAATGTTGAAAGTTGAATGGAAAACTGCAGTGCTTGGATCCTTAATAAAAAATAATTTGACAATTTCTAGATTTATTTTCAGTCCATTCCTAAGCAGCTGCCATGTCTGCTGTACTGTATCCTATTAAATTTATATAGAAGACAGTATAGCAAACAGTAATTTTACATTTGGAGTACCTTGGGTACTAGCTGACCTTTAGATTAAATGGCAGCAGCAGCAATGCTGAAGGGAATGCTGGAGACACAGTGCAGGTTTATTGAACTGGTGCATCGGGTCCCTTTCCCCAGGATGCCTCCATCAGCCAGGTACATCTTGGCAGGCAGACAATAGGAGCCTGAGGTCTTAATTAGGGGGATACAGGTTTTATTTCCTTCAGTCTGATAGATTTTGATGAACTCTCCTGGAGGGAGGAACGCTCTTCTGAGAACACTTTGGCTTCACTGTGTAAGGGAGTATATTCCGAGACACCACATTTTGGCCTCCTTCAAGATGGGTGTAAATATGCAACTAGAATATATAAGCTGTGGGTCACTTTGTGAATTCCAGACTTTGGCTGAGTTAAAAACTACAGGTATTAACGGAATAAAATTCCACTAAGGACTATTAAATGCAATGATGTCATCTGTACTTTAGAGCTGGTGGATGTTAGGAGACTATATCTCTGTAGTATCACAGCATGGCTGCTCTGTTTCCACTGTCTTTCCCAGACATCAAATTTGCTCAAATTCCAAGTCTTTATTTCTTATGTCTGTTTTCTTTTCCACACAAAGATATTGCTAAAGAATTAATGTTACAAGAATAAGTTTTAAAGTCATTATCAATGAATTTATTTTCATTATGATTTTTAATAAGAATTACACTTGCAGAGTGCTCTTCAAATAAGCTCTTCAGTTAACTTTTCTTTCTTTATCGAATTTTTACAAGACATTTGTGAAATAATGCAACACTTTGAGCAGAAAAAATGTCAATTATCATCTCAAAGGTGATGTTTGTTCTTTTAGCAAAATGTTAGTCTTCCAAGATCTATAAAATGGTAACATGACTTTCAATGAAGTACCAATATTATTAACTCCAAATGAAAATTCTTATAATCCCTATAGTAAAGAATGAGTATTCGTTTATTATAATTGTACACCTATCTCTTTATTAATAGTAAAATCTCGGCTTAGTTGAAGGATGTAACAATAAATGAAGCAGCTTTGTTTCTGTAATTGCTCTCATGAATTACTTGCAGTATGAAATCACGTTCTGGATTCTTATTCACAGTTTAAAACCAGGTCCCAGAAGTCAGAAATTAGCCTCTTTTTCATTGTACTACTGTACACAATGCAAAAGTCAAAACCCATCCTTCTGATTGAACGATTCAGGAGTGCAAAAGTTACAATCAATTGCTACCTTTGGTTTAAGATAAATAGTAAAGGCCTTTTCTAACATCTTGAGGCAACAGACTGAATTATTTTTCTTCTGAAGGGTGAGGATTGTATTCCATTTATTATGCCAATATACTAATTTGTATGGAACTCTACAATTATTCACCTATAGCAGAATCTTAGTTTGTAATCATGTCCACTAATGGCTAGAATTGCTTGCTTAGGAAGCACCATCTAAAAGAACTGAAACTTTCACAAAAAGTTCTGAATTCTCCAAAAACGGCTAAATTTCAGTCTTTCTGTATTAAATAATGTTTTCGTGGCACTAAGTTTTCCGACCATCTTAGACTCTATACAGAAATCTTGTTATTAACAAAGTAAAAAATGCAGTCTATTGTTCATTAATAATATTTCCTTGAATACTATTCCTATAGCTCTGCAATAAGGTATGGTATCTTGTTTGCTGAATGTCATATAATTATACTATAGTTAAATCTCTCTTCAGATGTTACACATTTCTATAGATCATCTCTCATATTATTCAGAAGAAAAAAAAAGCATTCTGGGGATCAACAACTTCTGGGTTGTTTGTTCCTTTCCATCACTCAAAAAGCACTGTCTGAGCTCTGCCACAATTTCCAATTGCATCTCTGCCTGTTTGCAGACATCACTTAATTGTAGAAATCACTACCGTCAGACCCCAGGCAAAGAAAATGCCTCTCACAGCTGCTGCATCCGGTCTTCAGTCTTCAGTTTTGGTCTCATTTCCCGTTGATATTTAGGTACCACCACTGTCTGATTCTCTTCGCTCTACTGTTTTTGGTCCATTGCCTCCACTGTCAAGGGGTGAAATTTTTCTCCTTTCCTGGATATCTGATCTGTCTGTCTCTGGCATGTTTGGGTGGAGAATTATGCATTATCTACTCACCAAGTCCTTTCTGAATATTTGTTTCCTTCCTTAAATATGTTAGATTAAATCCGATGGCTTTTCTGCACTGACTGCTAGCAAACGTTTGATCTATAGTTGACATTATGCTTAGAATGAGCATTTCATTTGCATTAAGCAGAGCAGACAGTGACGTTCTTTTTCCCTTAGCTGCACTAAAACAGAAATGAGAATAGATTCCTTATATCTCTATTGAGGCATAACTTTGAAAAGACAAAATGTAGACATTAATGATACTATTATGTAGAACAGAAACATGAATACTATAATAGCAAACTTTCAACATTGTAGTCTACCTTCTGAGAGAAATGTTTTTTATTGCTGGTCAAGCAAAGCTGTATTGGGCAGACTATTCTTCCTGTTATTTTCCCAACATGAAAAGTTAATGAAAAGGAGGTTAGCCTTTTAGCCTTTACTGTTTACCTTCACTGTGGACTCTTTTTGTCATTCCATAATGCATGAATTTTATGGCTGCAGAGCCAACTGGCAGAGTAATTTCAGAAGTGTCATTGCTGTTACATATTGAGGCATTGGGGACCTTATTAATGTTTATAAATATCTTAACTGTGGGAGTCAAAGGGACACAGATAACCTGAGCAATACTCAGTATTTCAGAGCCCGTATCTTATAACACACGTAGAAAAAATATGCTGAGGCTGCACTTTCTGTGAGGGAGTAAAATGCAACATTTTCAAAGTAAATTGTGGATATGTTGATCTATTTTTTCTTCCTTGGGCATGAGAGGGCAACATGAGGTTGGTGTAGCTGTTAGTCCTCTTAGTTTTGGCCTCTCTGTAGAGAAGGTGACTGCAAATAGTTAACTGCTGACTAACCATAGTAATGTTTATAGATTTTCTGAAGGAAATCACTTCTAGCAAGGCGCAATAAGACACAATTTGTTAAATATAAATATTTTTTTATTCTGGAATTATTGTGCATTAACAGCAGCAAGCATCCATTCACTTTGTCATTCAGAACAGTTATCTGTTGATTCAATTCAATAATACTCTATTGATCTAATTCAGATGTCTTGGGAGTTGTCCTCTGCTTTACAGATGTCAGGAAATTTTAGCTAATTTGATCCTTAATAGAACTCTTGCTGCATTTCTCCATAGCGTAACTGTTTCATTATTTCCATTAGAAAAATGAAAAGTGTTGATAATGAGAAGGGCTAGTCAATTATAACGATGAAGTGTAACAGCCTTTCATCTTCTGTCTTTCTCCTGCAATGGAGTGGAAGAATGGTGGTTTAGTGTGAAATTAAATAGCAGCATTTCACTTGTGAACTTCAGGGTTTTTATTACAAAGATCTAGTTTAATCATCATATTTTCTTTATAATACCATGCTTTTTTTTTTTAATCTTTTCACTTTGAATTTTTACCTTAAGCTTACTTTAAAAATGTCAAGAACATATGCAGACTTTAACTACAGTAAATCACTGTTGAGGTTCACTATTTTGGTGAGGGGGTACTTCACTCATACTCTTCTATCTCAGTGGTGAGGTGTGCTGTGATAAGTGTGAGTCTTCTCTAGGCTCATCTGGAGTGCTAATTGTCATGTAGGTCTGCATTATGTTACTGATGGAGAAAAAACTGGGGTATTTTGTTATAAGTATTCTGTTGTAAACTTGTTAATGTTTCTTATTTTATGTCTTTTTATTGTCCTCACTTCACAAATTTCTTGTAGGTATCCTCATTATGGCAACTTTCACTGACATAATTTTATCTTCTCTGTGCCATATAGGTGCAGTCATGTGAATAAGTTTTTCATGAGATCCTAATGTTGAAATAACAGTATCCAGTACCTAAAGGATTGTTCCAAAGGAAACACAATATCTTGCATTTAATGCCTTAAATAGCTTGGTGGTGGTTCTGTTTCCCAGTAACCATGAGTCTTACATGTGAATAGAAAGGAAGAAAGCATCATGGAGAATAAGCTGTTTATTTGAGATGTACCTTGGAATGAGGAACTCAATAAAAACTGTAAGAAGCAGACAATCTAACAAAGCCCCTTTTCCAGTTGTGCTGCCAAGGTCATTGTGTGTGCTGGGTCTCTGACTATAAGCTGGACTCTGCATGCTGTTTTATCTATATTTTGTTAAAATTACTTTCTTTTTTTCTCCCCTCTGCTTGTCTGCTGCATCTTTATGTGCAAAGGCCCACTAGGAGGCATTAATAACACATTCAGTGATTTAGAAAGGGCATTGTGGTTCTAGCATCTTCTGAAATTCATATATGCTTCACAATTTGTCTGCATAACTTATACACTAAAGGATAGCTCATCATAAATCACTTGGATAAATGAAGTAAAGATCTGTTCTATAAAGCAATCGTTAATAAAAGTCTTTGCTGGACAGTAGAGGATGAGAAATTAATGAGCTCAGAATCACTGAGTTACTCCATCATTTTCTTATTAACAGTCAGAACTGGAAAATTTGAATTTCTATTGACTGAGTTTCATCCTTCCTTCCCTTTTTTCTCTGTTTTTCATTGTTTTGAGAGTCTCAGACTCTACGGTTGAGTTTTTCGACGCTTTGTCTAATAAATGCTACAAACGTTTTGAAACGTTTTAAGCTATTATATAAGAAAGTGAAAACGGGCTTTTCTGAAGTAGGGGGAAATAAGTCAAGTCATTCAGAGTTTTAACAAGATTTTACAGTAACATTCACTTGATCTTTTCTCTGTGCTTTGTATTTATCCTTTCTGTTTATATTCAGTGCACTGTAAAATGTAAAAATTATAGAAAAAACATAAAAAAAACCCGTAAGTTATGCTGACAGTGTTCACACCAAACATTGTTGTCAAGAGACTAAATCTTTGATCATTTCAGATGATTCAGTTAGAATTCTATATTGTAAAGGTACTTTGGTAATAACTTTAGAAGAAGGATTTCTTCTTATTCTTTGTGCAAATGCACAAAAAATTTTCTTCTAGGTCTGAACTGGAAATCTTATAGCTGCTCAGAGTATTCCTGACTACTGAAGTAATTACTAGTACTAAAACAGGCGGTGGTTTGAATATTGATAGTAAACCTCATCCCTTGAGAGAGAAAATTAGATATGTTTTTATTTCGCATCAGAAGAAATGCATGAGAATAGTCTCCGAAGAAATCTATAAAGTTAATTTAATACAAACAAAGTGAAAGGAAGCAAAATAAATGGTCATTACAAAATTGTTTTTGATCTCACTGACATTTATCCTACCAGCTAACAGCTCTATTGCTTTTGACAGCAGTTTGTCTGTCCCTTGATTCCCATTTCAAGGACAAGTGTTGTCAGTGGGGAATGATTTTGTGCAGCTTTATGATACTTTAGTGCAGGGCTGTTCCATGAGAAGGCCCAGCCTGCTCAGGCTTTTAGTAACCTACCGTGACTGCACAGGGAGATCAACCCTGTTTTGGCTAGGGAGTCCTATTCATCAGTCATCAGAAAAATGCACACAGATATACTACATTTACAGTGAAAACTTTTGGGACAAAAAGCAATTGAATATGAATAAATTGTGATATTTGATAGCATGTATGAAAAATTGAGAGAGTGAGAGGAGGTTTTCCTCTTTCAACTCACTTTTTTATAGAATCAGCTTACTAAAAAATTGTCCAAAGAAGGGCAAGGGAGCACACATCTTGGGAGCAGCTGAGGGAACTGGGATTGTTCCATCTGGAAAAGAGGAGGCTCAGGGCAGACCTTGTTGCTCTCTACTGCTACTTGAAAACAAGTTGCAGCCAGGTGGGGTCAGCTTCTTCTCACTGGTAACAGTGATAGAAGAAGAGAAAATGGCCTCAAGTTGAGACAGAGGAGGATCAGGTTGGATATTAGGAAAAACTTTCTCAGAGAGAGTGGTGAAGCACTGGCACAGGCTGCCCAGGGAGATGGTGGAGTCACTGTCCCTGGAAGTGTTAAGAAACATGTAGATGTAGCACTGGGGGACATGGGTTAGTAAGCATGGTGGGGATGGGTTGATGGTTGGAGTAGACAATAGTCCTCTTTTCCAACTTTGGTGATTCTATGAAAGCATAGACTTGGCCAGTGGCAATCGCCACATACTGTCTTTCAGCAACAGGGAAACAGTGCATTGTTACATATTCAGTATAAATTTGGGCATTTCCAACTCTATTCTATTTCCTACTCTGTTCTATTCAATTCCTATTCTATTTTCTATTCCTAGTCTGGTTCCCTGGAAAATCACAGTATTATAAAAAATAAAGAAGTACTGTAGGAATCCTGGCTCAGTTAGGTGTCGAGCTGATATTCCTTCCTATTTAAATTACAGGATGATGAATTTTTTTCCATCCCTAAGGAGAACCATCAGTACCTACACCAGGTTTCTGCAGCAAATTCAGAAGCCTGCTACGCTTCAAAGATGTTCATCTCCCAGCTTCCGTGCTGGTTCTGGATTCACTACGAAGCATCGGCACAAAACATAGCAGTTACATCACTGCACAGTGCAAATACACTACAGCAAGGTCTGTGCTCAATGTGAGTTCCATTTAATTGTGAAAAACATGCTGCTTATATGCAGCATTAGACATATGTTTTGTGATTTGAGCCTCCCTCCTTTTAGGTGAAGTAGGAATAAAGGTAGACTTAACCTTTAAGTCACTGTACTGCTGTGCAATGTAGCTGATTATGTTGGAGATAGAAATAGTTTCAGGAAATGTGATAGTATAACATTAATAAATGTTGTGTTATCCGTATTCCCATTTCTCTGTCAGTAACAGTTATCACTGCTGAATAAAGGAAAGCTTTGGGCTGTGCCTTCTAAATAAGCCAAAACCAAATTCCAGGCACTGGAATACATTTTAAGGTAAATCTTTTGACTGAATGAAGCTACATTTTAGAAAGAGTGGATAATAAAATACCCTTTGGCAGTATCTGAAATAAATATCTTTAGTCTCCCTGCAGTATCTTTTTTACTCTAGGTTTCTCCTTTGCTATCCACCTGTTAAGTTATAACTTAACCGCACTTATAAGTCTTCCATGAAGGGCATCCATTAGAGAAATTCCCCTATCACTGGCACTGTTTAATTCTGCAGAATTGTGCCGTAATACTGGAAGGGAAAAGAAAAACCTACAAGCTTCTTATATGGTATAGCTCATTGAAATGGATCTTTTCCTCTCTTGGGCAGTTGTCTATAAACCACTTACTAATCAGCTGCCATTGACTGTCCATCTAAAACAGTCTTCAGCTTTCACTTCTGCTGTGGTCACAGAAAGACTCTGACAAAGCCGTCTCCAACAAAGCTGTCTCCATAGAACCTATCTGATATTTCATGCACAAAATCTCTCTTTAAGGTCCTTAAGGACAACCTTGTATTAAACTTGTTAAGGACAAAAATTAGAAAATGAAAAGTGCTTCCTTTTCTAAAATATAGAGCTTTGTGTTTCATGTATCGCAATGAACTGGTTTAAACTGCATATGCCTCCAGAAAAAGAAGTAATTTCTCAAGCCAGTAACAAATTACTTTATACAGTATGGTTATGATTTGTCATGGGTTTGTTCTTCTTTCCCTCCGAGAACAGAGACCAGACAACCATATCACTGAGATGAGCCAGATGGTTTCTGCTTGATTAGTGATTATATCTCCATGGTAAAATACCAGTAGACAAATACATCAGATTTTTTTCAAGTAAACTCTGACTAATACCAAAAGAAGATTTGCCAAATGAAGTATCTAAGGTTTTCGCTATTCACAAAGACATTTCTACATGCAATCCGACCAAAAGCTTACTCCAATCAGAAAACTTGTTACCGGCTTTTGTTTTCAGCTGTTCAGGAACATTTTAAAAAATAAACTAAACTAAATGACTTCAGTTAAGCATTTTATTTCATCCATCACTAAGAAAAGTAGTCAATAAGCTTACTGCTCCCTTTAAACTCTGTATTCAACATCATCTATGAAATTCTGTAAGAAATTTAACACTTATAATGAGATACTTTGAAAGAATCAATATCGCTTATGAGACCAAAACTCCAGGAACAGAGCAGTTTTCAATTCATTTTAATCTCTGCTACCCTTTTCAATTTTATGTCATTAATTTAGTCTGGAACTTGTGAACAAGGATGCTTCAACTGCTTCTCAAAGTCAGCCATGACCAGACAATCTCTCTGCTCAAAATAGCAAAAAGTCAGGTAGCAATAAAATCCTGTTTTTAAAGTGGAATAAAGCCAGAAACTCATTTTGCGGATGGCTGTTACTTTTTAACTGTGATACCCTTGACCTCCATTTTAACCTGCAACCCAAGGGATTGTCTCTTCAGCATCATGCATTTTCCTGAAATGCTGCTGAATTGTGCCTTAGAGAGCCTGAACATTTTTGTCAATACTACTCCATAGTGACCTTTACTCTTCTGCAGACAGAATAGCGAAATTTTCTGCACATTTCCAGCAGTTAGAAGGCAGGTGTGTACACCGAACTTTGTTGGTGGCTGCTGATTACACACAGTGCTCCGGACATGCTATATTTCACAGATGGCACTTTGCAGGCTTTGTCAGCAGCACCAGTTAGATTTCAGCTGTTTGTGCATCCTGGTGACTTAGCTTTTATAGCCACAGCATTAAAGCAACTGCTTACACCAATTATGTTTGCACACCAATTTTCACAGCCATTATGCATAATTACAGCAGTATGACTTTGGCTATAATAAATGCATCTGACAGTGGCCCATTGACCAAATGATTCACAGTGTTATTTACCATTCTATCCACCCATATTATCAACAAATTTTCTTCCAGCAACAATGCCGTAGTGTCTTCCTGGTCACTGAGAAAGTCTGATTAGTGTTTGGCCAGAAACAAGGTCACAATGATATCTTTATAGCAGTACCTGGTAAGAAATCTGCCTGCAGGCAGGAAAGCATTGGTGCAGTAGGAAAAGAGAACGGAAAATAAAGGAACTCTCCAAAGCATACTCAATGGGACCAGTTCAGTAATAAGGAAACACAGTGTCTGAAGAAACAAGCTTTCATGGCCCATACCCAGTTACATATGTAACAGCATGAAATGAAGATTGGCGCAACTAACATAACACAACTGCAGAACAGGGCAATAACTGCTGACAGTCACCCTCACCAAAGCTCCCTCAGAAGCCCTTCACAATCTGCCAGAGCACTCTCTGTGTCTTTCTCAGTGTAATGATCACCAGTGTTAACCCTAAGACACAAAATGAAAGGCAAACCAATTAGCAGCATTCCCTTGTTCCTATAGGCTAATTGCTCCCTGTGGGTGTGGTTATTTAATGAGGTGATTGTCCGCATAACCAGCTGCTGTAGCTGATGCCTTAGGAAAAAGTGTTTTTGTGTTCTTTGATTAAATGAAGTAGATTCTGTGAAAACACAAGGATCTACTAAGGAGATAATCTCTTTGCAGTGGTGGTTTGGCAGCATACAGAAGCATGACTGTGCTATTTTGAGTACTTCAGAACTCAGCTCAGGTGTTTCTGCTTTCTGGTTTGTTTTTTTTTTGTTTTTTTTTTGGAAAAGATGTGCCTTCTGAGAGAGTTGTACTGCATAGATATAATTACAGTACATTGCCTGAGCTTAGTGCATGAAGACCTGCTTCTGCCATCATCCACATAAATATTTTTTAATTAAAATAGTTTCTATTTTCCTCTTCAGCTGTTGTCTTTGGGCCTGTTTATTCATCATCCACCATGGAAATAACATACTTGAAAGAAAAGTGGTACCTTCACATGAGGTACTGGCATTTCATTTTGGTGACACCGCCACTCTTTTCTCACAATAAGTGATAAATGTGCGATGACAAAAGATGCACAATACAAAAATAGCAAAAATTTTCAGTGAGTAATTACATACTGGAGTTTTCCTTGAAAAGCAGGATGTTTGAAGTCAAGAATTGCTACCGTGTTATTTAATAGAGTCATTTTATTCATTTATAACAAGGTCCAGCTAATAACTGCTTTTTCAGCTCACAACTTTTGAAATCAAAATAATTTTGGTTTAGCTTAATCCAAGTTTGAACATTTTGTTTTCTCAACATATTAAAATTTGCCAAGAATGGTCTCTGTATTGCAAAATGAATCTGTTCTTTCCGTTAAAAAATAATAATAATAATTTGAAGGACAGAAAAGGAATGTGACTGGATTTGAAGTCTAGGCTCACCAAACCTGGATACAGGGGTTGGTAGGATGCAGTTTTTAACAGCTGGTTCATCTTTATCCTACTTGGAGACTGCTATGTCTTACGTAGACAGGTTGTTTGCATTCCAGTGTGTTCACGTCTTGTAGATATTTCACAAGTATTTGAGCCAAACATCCCACAGGTAAAAATAATACCAAAATGTTAAAGTAGGTTCTCTTAGTCTTTTGCAAAAGTTAATACATCATCCAACTGCAAGAGCTTGGTTTTCTATTCATGATATCTATAGGAAGAAATCATATTGCTCTGTCATTTTAGTTGGTCTTTATTAAGAGAGAGAGAAACTGGATTCAGCATCTCTGACTCAAGTCTTTCACAACCAAAGCCTTTTAGAGCTGAGTCTACCGAGAAAAAAAAAGAAAAGAATAAGAATGATATCCATAGCAACTGAAGAGGGAAATATCTGATAACTATTTTTCTGTAAGAAGATGATACTTTTGAAATGTATAAAGCAATAAGAAAGATGAGTAGGATGCTAAAAAAAAATCAGTTTTCCATCAAAGGATTTTATTTACAACAGAAGAGAAGGCAGATACTCAGTAATCAACACAGTTGTTTTTTTCTGCAATGTTAAGATACTGATATTCCAGGAAATTGTTATCAAACTTCAATTATTTCCATATTAATACTCCTTTATGATCCTTGTTCTTTAGTTAAATTATAAGAGCAGGTAGGTTCCTGGCAGCATATGCTCTTGCACTTGCAGAACATGTGCAGAATGCTCTCAATGACTGAAGGGAAAGCATATATTTTGCAGCTTTCTGATCAAATTCATAAAAGGAATTTCTCTCTCAGTCATGAAGTTGCTCGGAGTTTATGAAGTGATGATCCAAACCCCGCTGTATCCCCACAGAGTGTTGAGCAGAGGCGTGTAGAGCTTCCCTCTTTCTTTCCCTGTACTCTTCCACCGGAGGGAAACCCATACAGTGAGAAGCGATTCTTGATGTTCTGCTCAGGCCACAGTCAGGATAACTGGGGGCAATAACTGATAGCTGCAGTCCATACACTGCTATGACTATAGAAACACATTCTAGAAATGTTAGACAGTTGGCAAAAAAGTCCTTTGTTCTCTATCTAATTTAGACATTTCTCGACTTCACGGCTAAGGAGGACCTGTTCCTATCCAACAAGGCAGTTCCTATCCTAAGTTGCCTGTAATTTGGACAAAAGGCTGGAGACTGACAGTAAGAATTAATGGATCAGAGCAGCAGTCAAGCAAGGAGAAAAGTTCAGACTTCCTGTCTTCATGGAACCACTATAAGATTAAATGAAACAACAGAAAAAAAAAAAAGAAAGAAAAATAAGGGTCAGGGAGCAGCAAATCTGTTGCCTAATATATTACATTATCTTCCAGGAGGATACTTCAATGACCAACTCTGCTAAAGGATTTGCAACTCTGGTTTATTTATTTATTTAGTGTTTTAAACTGATTTGTTCAGACTCAAAGGTAGAGAGAAAGAGAAGGGAGGCAGGTTCTGCCCGTGCAAAGGAATAACCGGCATGAACAGGCTGCTCTGAACCAAGACCGAATGCAGGTAATAAAGGGAAGATTTTGCCCTCTGCTTTCTGGTAAATAATTTGTGCCAGTTTTGCAGTGTTAGATAAGAATATGTACTTGTTCTCAAATACATGCTCATGGAAACAAGGACATTTACACTTAACCCAGAAGACCAGACGTGTTTTAGAGCTTCTGTGTCCTTTTGACAATTATCACTGGCTGTTAATATTGAAAATTAAAATACTAATATTTAAAATCTCTTTTTTGTTACCATCAGCGATGCATTTGCTGAGGAGACATTTATAAGCAGTGAGTAACTGGATGGTCTTTTATACTTTGCTTCCTCCCCACAGATGTTCAAAACTGTAGCAAACAAGATGGAGCAAGTTAACTTTAGAAGAGCAGCTGAATTTCCACCCTCAATGATAGATTCTGTTATAATCCAATAGATTTTAACATCTACACACACCATTTCTCATTCATAGCTGAATGGAGTTCAAGCCCAAGGCAACTTAGCAATTAGCCTTTCCCTCTATCCATCATTTTTATTGAAATTATTTATTCCAAAAATATTTTGTATGCCACAGTTTTCAGTTATGCACTTCATGTCAAATGAATAGAAAATATTTCCAAGACCCCCAAAAATTTATTCTGAAGGCAAACTAATCACTAACAACTTGTCATTAGTTTACATGCTGTCATCTGCTTTTAATGCAATAAATTTCAGGAGTCGCATGTTTATAAGCTTATGGCCAAATACCAGCCTGTGCTGTGCATAGTCACAGATGAGGAGCACATACCCAGGGAACGCTATGCTTCTTAGGGCAAAGCAGCTTCAAGAGTTACTTGGCAGAAAGTTGGTTAAGCTGTCCAGAATAAATAAACCTCAGGATTAATTTGATACAGTGTAATGGCTTGGTTGTATTTAAAGATTTCTTCTCATAGATTCTTTCATTAGCCTGAGGAATGAGGATCTAAGTATTGTCATGAAGTCAGAGCACTTAAAGCCAGAATTATACTGGAGAAAAGTCACATCTATCTTCACAAAAATCTACTTACTTTTGACATGAGAGTCTTTTATTTGTAAAAAAGAAAATAAAACAACAACAACAACAACAAAACTGCCATGAAATGACATTTCCTCATCTTTTCCTCTCTTTCCTACTTTATTTTGTTTTTGATTCAACACTGTTACTTCTGTTGCAGTTTGTGGGCTGGAATGGTGGCAAAAGAAACAAAGGGAGATAGTTTTCTCTTTCCTTTTCCTCCAGTAACTCAGCAGCAGTTTCCAAAAAGGTTCAGTGATACAGCAACATAAGAGTTGTGAAGGGTCACTGCAGGCTGCCGCATTGGTTTTGTGGTTCCAGACACTGCTGGTGCAGAGATCTGTGTAGACTCTCTGCAGTGGACCCTAAACACCTGCAGATATCTCATTTCAGTAGTAATTCCCTGCCTGCTCTGTAGGAGTCACAGTGATGGCCGGCTCAGCTCGGCTTGCCCTGCTGGTCAAGCAGCCTGGCAGAGCCTTTGAGAAGGTCACAGCAAGCCCTAAGGAGATGAATTAGGTATCATACCCAAAAGGTATTTTAAATAAAAACAACAAATTTTGTGCTAAATGAGCATAAGTGTCAGATGCTACTTTTAATATCATTCAATATATATTTGCTTGTTTTTCATGCAGCTTCTTTCTGACCTGTTGTGATGAGGAGGAAAGTTACGATTGTGACTTTCTGAAGTTGGAAACACTTCAATAGCTCAGTGAAAAAGTCAGAAAAACAGTGGGGGAGATGGGCAAGGGAAGTCTGATAAGAATGAAAGTGGGATGAAAGATCACCGTTCTGAAGTAGCTGCAGTTTGTAAATGGAAGTGTTGTCTCTCTAACTGCCATCCATCACATGGAAAACAAAGAATGAACATCCTGTCAGGGACCAACCAGAAAACTCTCAGGTCTGCAACTTGGAAGATAATTAGGTCAGAAGCTTCCATTGATTTCCCACTTACACATCCGAAAAACCTCTGTGCCTAATTGGCTACCAAGAAAGTCAAGCATGCCGAGGAGTCTGCAGGAAATGACTCTAATTAGAGTTTTGAAGAAATGTTAGAGTGGTGCTGGGATGCTTCTTTTCTTCAGCAAGCAGTTCATTAAAACAGCCGTATTTCCTCTGGCAAATAAACACTTTTAAATTATCAATGCTAGCAACTTCATAAAATATATCAGTGGAACTTAAATGTAAACATCACAGTAACAGGCAAATACTGAATATGAGCAACACATAACTAATTTACGGAAACAATTTATTTTGAAATAATGATTTTTAATTTTGTTTTTCTGTCCTGGAAATTATTTCTCTCTCTGAGGAGAATAGATGCAGATAGTGGATGCTACATTGACTCTTAGATGTTTTGCTGAACTATTTAAGTTTGTTCTCAACTTTTCTGTGCTTGACAAGGCAGGGCTTGCATTGAGCATTTGCAAAATATCATCCTTAATTGGAATGAAGTGTTCAGTGACTGAAATCTTCTGTGGAAGGACACGAATCCCCAGAAGTTTAGCCTGACCTTTCCTTTGGTGAAGTTTTTTGAAATGGAAGGTGCTTCCTCCTGAAGCTTTCAGGTATTGTTTGGAAGCCATGCATAAGTAAAAACATACTTTTAATAAGATCCTTTGCAGAGAGTGTATTCCTACTCCATCTAAACAATCCCACTCAGATCTTCTGTTCCGTATCCAAATCCATTATTTGAAACAACTTTACCTCCTGGCATTTTTCATGCTGTGAGGGAAGTCGTCTTTGTCATCCACAGATCTCCTCTACCAGTACACAGACCTCTGTGGCCTCAGCCTCCTGCATCCATATGGCAGGTGCTTCCTTCCCAGAGTCGCTCATGAATCAGACCCCCAGCTGGGTTCACAGCTGAACATTTTGGTTATGGCATGTCAGAATAACCCAGGCGGTTCCTCCCTGCCTCTTATCAACGTGAACACTTTGAAGGATAAATTCTCTGATACGATTCCAAAGGAGAAAGGTCATAGTACTTGCCTCACTTCCCAGAAGGCTAGATATCTGGAGATGCTGAAAAGGACAATAAATCTAATCTTTACTGTTAGCAGTGAAAAATACCAAATGACTGAGGTTCTCTTATTTCTTCTTTTTTTTTTTTTTCCCCCAAATAACTACCATATTTTTATTTCGAGCTTTCCATATCTGGATGTACAGAGTCAATTTAAGTCTTTCAGACTTCTCAGATTGAACGTAGGGAATATCTGGAACTGATACACCACAACCTCTGCAATACTCAAAACGCACAAACAAATTAATACTTTATTAAGCTTACATATTTACAAAACTTATTTTAGAACTTTGTTTTTTATATGTGGTCAGAGTACTTGAAAAAATGTGTGATCTTGTGTTACTTTCGGCCCAGGATATCTTGTTCTTTATTTTATATTGGAATGTTGAGAATCCTTAGAGTTTCACCTGTATCTTCTGGTTCATAAATGCTGAGTAACAGTTATTTTGAAGTTGCATTCTATTCCTACCCACAATTTAATTCCTTTGTTGATTGCCAAAAGAGGGTTATTAGGGCATGAGAGACAGTGCCTACGGGCAGAATTATGCTGAAGATGTGTACTTTGGAAGAGACCCATGCAGCAGAGGCAGCTATCTGGCCTCACATGGCATCCTTACCTAGAGAAGTTCCTTGTAGTGGAATGTATTTCTGCTGCAGCCTCTCACTGTGCACACAGCTCCAACCAGGCATGTAACCAGATACTTTGACTGGAAGTCATTTTAAAAGTTTTCATTTTGGAATTTGGTTTCAAGGAGAAGTCTGCAGAAATAGCTCTGAGTCTAGACAGCGATTGAGTTCTAAGAGCTAAGCTACATCATTTTCTTCCAATTTAGGATGCAGTTGACATTGATGAAGTTGAAATTTATAATGAAATGGTGATATTTTTAGAATGTATCAGTTGATTATTCTAATGACTACTTAATGATTCAACTACATTTGATACTTTAATTTCAGGACCAAGACTAATTGGTTGAGATGATGATTTGAAATGGATATTAAATCAGTCCATCTGAAATCTTCAGTAGTTCTTCGTAATATTGTTACTGCATCTGCAGACAATTGCATTAACCTGCTGTTTGTACTGAACAGAGAAGATTTAGATTTCACCAAACCTGTAGTTCCATGCTAAGCTCTTCTTTTGCTGATTTGCTCTCTGCTCTCCTACAGCCAAAAACTTGCAGCACTATTTCCACAGTTGTACGGTCAGTGCCTTTCTAAATAGCTGTTGAAACAATATTTTTGCCCTTTCTTTTTTTTTTCTTAATTACTGAACAGTATGACCTGTTCAGCTTTCATTCATGATTACAGTGATGTTTATATCAAAAATGCTAACATCTTCATTGTTTGCATCCATGGATGTTCTTTAAACTGTAAAACCCTTCCTGTATTACTGAAATTTTAAATCATTTCATTTCTGAAGAAAGTTCAGTCTGTTTTCTCTTGATTGCTTTATCTTACACTATTTGCTAGCTACCCAGCTATCCCACCACAAACCAGAATAGACTGATTTTTTTTTACTGCAATGATTTAAAGACACTGTTGATAGAACATAGCATTATCAAATCATAATGTCTGAAAGCAACATAATGACTGAGATATTTCAATATTTTTTTTCTAAATTATGTTCTTGTGGGGAAAGAAACATTTTACCAGTTTAAGATTGGAAAACTGGAGAACAGACTATTTAAAACCATTGCATCAGACTCAAGATCTTTTCCCTTCATTTTCATATACTCATAGGGCATCACCTGATGATTAATCACAGTTGAAAAGCAGTGATTTATATGTAAGTAGACCACATAAAACAAAAAGTATTTAACTGAGCTAAGTCCCAAAATATTTCTGAGAGCAAGGAGTGGCTAGTTTGTATGCATGGCAATGAATATACCTAAGAGATTGCTGCTGTTATAACTAAATAATTACTGTAATATCCCCTAGATATTATCAGTAACCTTCCTCACAGAGACAAAGAAGCCTTTGCAAACTACCAGTTGTTTAAGCTTATAAAACCACTGAGCTTAAAAATTTTTGATGAAAATTCAAATCTATCCTGAAAGCAGAGGAAAAAAATAAGCCTTGTCATTCTTGGCTTTATGCTCTAACTGGAGTTAAAGTCCTTACTTCTTTTATGGCCTTCAGAACCTATTCTTTACCAACTCTAAAGCAAATCAATAGTAAAAGGCTCATCTTCAGGTTATGTCAAATTGATAGCTGAGGAAGGACATCAGGAATCACATAACTGAAGAAAACTAGAGACTTACTGTCATGGAACGAAGAGATCATGACCCCTCAGAGCCAGAGAGCTAGTCTTCTCTGTCTTTTTTTGTTTACCAGGAACATCGGATATGGAAAAAACAGATTGCTGCTTCCTCTCTATGTAGGTGGGGATAAATTCTGTCCCTTGTAACGATAACAGCATCAGAAGCTTTGTGGGATCCTGGGAAAACTTCAGCTTGGAGCTTGTACAGGAAAGATGGATGAATAATTGCATTCTCACCACATGAGCTTTCTCCCTCCAGGCAGTGATGGGCCCTGGCTATTAACCTGTACTGCTGCAGTAACAAGTTCCATTGGATTCTACAGCTTCATAAGCTGTACCCATGAGTGTGATGATTTCAAGCTGCTGGAAGTGTAAATGTCAGCCTTCCATCAAGCACAGAAAGCCCCACTTCACTTGGTACAACTGGCTATGCTCTCCCCAAGGCACAGGAATCAGTAAGACAGGTAATTTGTTTACTTTTTACTGTGTTCAGTGAAAATTCACACAAATCAATGCAATCTTTTGTACTGTCCCCTGATGCAGGGCTATGATATATTGCAGATGTTTAACCAAATGTTTCTCATTTTAATCAGCCTTCAGGTTTTTACTGTCACTGCACTCAAGTTTGCATCAGGCTGCTATTATAATTTCAGCATGGCCTAGAGCAAGACATCCAAACTTAGAATTTAGCAGTTTCTCTTTGCTTTTAGTATCATGTTCCAAGCTCTTAATCAAAACCTGGGATCAAAATGCTAGGAGCCAGGAAATTTGTGTGATGTTGCAGGCCTGCTACCTCAGCATTTCAGTTCTGCCATACAACAATAGGATCCTTCTACAAGTCTCATTTTCGAAGTGCATTAGACTGTGCAAAAGCAAACTACTATGTAAGAGTTAGAATCAGCATTGTAGCCTCATGCTGCTCTGCTCTAAATCTCATGGGATAGAATAAACTCAGTAAGTCATGCTTAGTTCTACCTCCTTCAGCTCACATTCCAAAATCCTATTAACAGCTAGATCCCCATCTGATGGGCTACTGAAAGCCACACACACTTGCTCTGGAACTTGCAGTTCCAGAGCATATTTCCAGCTAGCCAAGCCCTACACAGTCCTGCTCTCTCCTCCTCAAGTATTTCCAGATGCCTGGATTCTGGAGATACTGAGAAATCTCCTTTACACTCCATGAAATATGGAATAAGAAAAGGGCTTTTCTACCTTCTGCCTTAGCTCTCACACACATGGAAGAAAACAAACAAACAAGCAAAAAAGCAAGAAAGAAAAAGCCAAAGGAGACAAAGTGGTTTATCAATTTTATTCATAAACTAAAAGGTAATATGCCAACCTTGCTCATAGTCCTTGGTCATGTTACTGCTTCCCTATATCCCAGTTAGATAGGAGACATTCCTGCTATCAACCAAGGAAAATGGGCTCAGAAAGAGAAAGCTTTGTCTCTTTCATCAGGTTGAGACGGGAGAGAATAGTAATTTAGGACAAATTAAGATGAATTTTCTACTGTGTTACTCCAAGTCAATCATGGAGAAAATTAAGAAAAAATACCTAAAGTACAGGGACTATGCAGCAAAATATTCTTGAATGTGATGGCTTCTGTATCCAAAGGATAAATCCTGATAGCAGACTATCTATCTCCTACAGTCCGTACATGTTCAGCAAAAAACCAACTCATGGGCTTTGTTGATTGACCTCTTCCTTTTAGATCCATTTGTATGGGAAGTGAAAAAATTACATATCCAGCTTTTCTCTTTTTTTCAGTGTGAGGCTCAATTTGTGAACAGCTGAAAGCCAGGCACAACAAGAACAAGAGGAGCTCTTGTACCCCTTTCTTACTCCCTGCCATGATACGTCTGATCAATAAACTTAAAAGTGTTTTAAATCCTCCCTAGAGAAAAGTTTTACATAGAAGTAGGTTTTAAATTTTCCCAATGAAAATTTAGGGAAAATTCATATAATGACATTTAACTTCATTTTTTTTCCCAAAAGATGAAATGCTAATATGTAGATCTCTTTCTCTCTCTCTCTCTTTTTAATTCACAGTAAAAAAAGGGAAATAGTCTATTTCAGAAGCTGTTTATTTCCAATTCAAATATGTTTACTAGGAAAACATTAGAATACTGAAGTGTTCGGTTGGTGTAAAATCTCTTTTTATATTTATAGCTTTAGTTTTCTAACACCTTCACTAATCTAGCAGAAAATAAGTTGGCGAAGAAAATTGAAATGGGTGAACGAACTGAAACTCATCTATACTTTACAGATTAGATGCCTTAGAAGCATAGACAGACATGCACTTTAATATGTGATAAACTGCAAAGGGATAATTTATTTTCCATGTTTTCAGTCATTCTTTGTCATTATTAGCTCCAATGTGTTTCAGAATTGAGGGCAACTTTAATCAAAGATTAACTTACTGCATCTTTTCTTTTCAAAAAGGAAAACAACACCTTTTTAAACCACCAACTACCTTTTAAGAAATTATTTAATTGTACTGAACTTTCTTTCTGGTGCTAAAACCAAGGTGCAAGAAAAATTGAAAAGAAAAAGACTTTCATTAGAGTGAAGTGCATGTTGTGTTGAATGCATCTTATATCAGCTTGTTTTTTCTTTCTGCTGCCTTTTAAGAATAACTGAATCAAATATGAAAACAAATGAAAATATCAGAGACATTACTGGTCTTTGGGAATATCATAGGAACATTATCTATAATGAAAGAAAGAAAAAAAATCTCCAAAAACAAATGCTGCAAAATGGAATTAGAGTAAAGATGAAGGAGAAACATTGGAGTCATCTTACTGACGCAGTGATGCTGTCCTCATCCCCTGTAGATACCTCTTCTCCAAAATGCTGCTCTTTTGAAGATGTCTTCTGTAGCTCAGTAACAGTGGCATCTCAGAATCTGGCTTTTCACAAGCTCAAGATAAAAGTCTCCTCTAAACTGGTTCAAGAGATTTGACACAAATTAAATAATAACTGGTTTTTTTTTTCAAGTGCTATAATATTTCAGTGTAAAATTGCAAAAATTCTCCACTCACTGCAATTCATGGAGCCTCAGGTGGGATCATTCCTTCTATGGAACAGCAAAATAAAAACGTACTATTTATGGCTGTTTTTTGAGGAGATGCTTAAGTACATGGAAACAGAAATGGATACTGAAGAGCAACCAATTTGCAATGGCATTTCTGTATGCAGAAAACAAGTAAAAAATTAGACTTTTCCTGCCCCCACTGCTACCTTTTATGGGAACAACCAGACTGCAAATGTATCACATGCATAACTACTGACAATATTATTTTTAATAAGGAGGCTACCAGAAAGTCAACATTCAGGTTATTAATGCCAGTTAATTGCAGTCACGTCGTTGGTTGTTTGATAGTATTTGAGCACTCAGGTGACCCCATCAAACTCAGCAAAGTATTTGCTTCCACTTGGAGCTTTAGAAGAAGTTAACAAGAAGGGAAAATAATGTTCACATGTTGGCTCTATTCAGTCTTATGAACTGAGATGACTACTTCCTTCTTTGGGATGTGGCACGGGCATAGGGCTGCAGATATGACAGAATGTACAGGACACCCTCAGGGGCAATAACTGAAGGTCAGGTGTGAACATTTCAAATGTCTCTAGATCTGTCCCTAGGTTTGAACAAATGATTCCTCTCTCGTCTCTCTCCATTCTTCATCTCAAACTCTGCCTGCTGATGTCCAAGAAACTCATGAGACTGTGCTTGAACCTGAGACTGAACTAAACACACAACTGCCTCTATATGAGTTCTTAGGCATTTGGGGAAAAAAAGAGTGGTTTGGTAAAGAAGAAATTCTTGGTGGCTTCTCTGAGAGATGAGGAAGAACTCACTGTTCTCTCTTCTGTTGGGCACTAAACCTCTGTCAGGGACTGCATATCCTTGGTACAAAGGCACTTCCACACTGCATACTGCAATAACTCCTGACAGCCAGCTGGCTGGAGGAGGTATCTAGAGAATACAAAAGAAGCTGGAGCATAAGGAGCTGATGTTGGCTAAGAAACCCAAGGGATGTAGGGACGCAGAGGTACAGAAGAGACAGATATAGGGAACACTGGGAGCAACATGAAGGGCCATCCTCTGGGAAGAACCACAGTTATTTCAAAAATATGGAGAGACATAAGGCCTTTATTAGTTTTATTTGTAGTAAAACTATTCTTACAACCTGTCAGTAGTACAACCTAATGTGAAATCTCTATGCTGTTCTAACTATACCATGTTATTGTTCACAATAAATAAATGACTAAATTGTTGTGAATAAATATTACACACAACAGGACAAATGACACTAATTACTAGGTACCCACTTGAATAGATCAAGGAAAATTATGCATTTTGGTGTAAATACACTTATGGACACTCAGCTAATGAATTAGTGTTGTAAGAGATGAGTGAATATTCACACATGTAGAGGCATTCACAAAAAGAATGTGATGAGCTGACACACTTGATTGGGAGGATTTTTTTTCTGAATTCAAGGCTGGCACAACAGACCTAATAGGTTTTAGACAAGAACAAGATGAATATGAAAGACTCAGATAATCTCTCGGCCTATTTTTACAACGCACACAAAAAATATATCCAGTGGAAGAACGTAAAGGAAAAATGGATAAAGGAACTCTACAATATGAAAACATAAGAAAGAAGATAATAGTAAAAGAAGCAATTGGATAAACAATACTTATGGAGATGGGACTAATAATCAGACAGGGAATCTGACTAGATCAGTAAGAATCAGCTAAAAAATTCATACACAAATTTGAGGAACATAGATAACATCTGGAAGAATGAAAACATGCATGTGGCTATTGTAAAAGATAAAAGAGAAATGAAAGAAGAATAATGAAAGAATAGATATCACAGAGAACAGATTTCAGAAAATAAAGGTATAAGTGCATTAGCACTGTGTATTACTGCTATAAAGGACTATATTAGAAAAAGTTATTAAATAGATAAACATTTTGTGTATGTGTGTGTAAAAATCAATTTAGGGAAGAATTATTAAGGAAGATCTCCCAGGGATATATGAGGTATTTTGTCCTGAATATAGTTAGACCCGGCTATAATACTTATGGAAAGATAATTGTCACTGGAAAGTGTTTTTCAACAGGAAGCTCTAAACTTTCAGACACAAAGAAAAAAGTAGTGCTAATAATTCTGAGATATATCCTGGACATTACAGTCAGGAGATTGCATTTTCAGCAGTTTTCATCTGGGTCAATGTTCAGTGATATTGAAAACTTTCTATTAAGCAATGGAAATAATAAAGAACTGTAGAAGTACAGGAATATGGTAAGAGCTTCCAAACGTTAAGTTATACCAAATTTATGAACAGCATTAGAATGAGTAACAGTAGGTGGGTGGGAACCCTACCCACAGCAGCAGGGTTGGAACTAGGTGGTCTTTAATATCCCTTCCAACCAAATCTTTCTGTGATTGTATGATTCTGTGATTCCAATTAACTCAGAAAAAAGCAAGAAAACTTGCTGTTATTGGGAGCTTATTAACTTAACTTAGACAATATCTTTGTAAAGTGATAAACTTCGTATTTTTTATGCTAATGAGTGATATGTTGAAGAGTTCACCTTCCCAAACACCTACGACCTTTTTATAAGGTGGTAAGGCTATGACTTATTGTCAGAGTCACATGATTTTATTTTCAAGGGTGGATATTTATCCTCTTCCCCCAACCTCCCAAGAACTTTCAAGTGGCTTATAGTTAAATGAATATTCACTACCCCTTTGGAAACATTTATGCAAATAGCTATCAATTGGCACGAATGAAAACAAGAACAAAGAGTTTTCTAAGTGTGAAATCAAATTTGCATTTTGGTTTGAATAAATAGATGTGGGTTTTTTTCTTAGTATTCAATCAATTTTGTCAAAGCAGGGCTAAGAATAGCACTATCTCTAAGCACTATGTAGACAGATATTTGCATATTCAGGTTCATAGTTTGCTTGTAGACCATAGCAAATGTAAATGGTTTGTGATGAGTGTGGAGGTCAGCATCCATTGATACAAAATACTTTGAATCTCCTAGGATTGTAGACACTGGGAAAAGGAGAAACACTGAGTATTTACAGAAAAATTAGTGACCTCTTTGCCAGTCCTGAGACCCAAAGAGACTGACCATGCAGTTAGACCATGCAGTTTCCTACCTGCACCTTACATATGAACTGTACTTTTTGTAAGAAGCCTTAATGGAAAGTTAATAGATTTTCAAGACTCTTCATATCCAAGTGCCAGTGCAAAGCCCAGTGGCGGTGACACACATAACTTGATGTCTCAGGCCTCTTGTCCTCCTGCTGGGCACTCCTCAGGGGAGCCCGGCTTCAGCTTCTTTGTCATCGCACAGTAGGCATTAAGGACATAAGTAAAATTTTCTTTTAGTCTTCTTTTAAGCCTGAAGCTATTTCTTTCAGTCTCATATGTCACATGCTCCAACTAATTACCTTGGTGGCTCTCCATTGGACATGCTCCATGCATGTTCATGTCTCTCTGGTACTGGGGAGCACAAAATTGGACACAGCACTCCAGTTATGATCTGATCTGTACTGAACAGAATAGAAAATAACCTCCCTTGACCTGCATGTTACACTTTTACTTATGCAATGCATGCAGTACACAGTTTATCTTCAGTGCCTCCTTTGATCTACTCTTTGAATCATCATTGGTTACCCCAGCTATAAAAAGTACACTTTAAAAAGCACCAGGTACCCTGCAAAACAGAGATATGCCTGCTATATATCTCTGTGATAAGAAAAACACCATGAAGTATGTGCACAAAAATGGACCCATAATGTCTTTTATTTTCAGAATGTTTACAAAATCTGTAGGCTTGAAAGAAACATTACTTCATCTGATCAAATCTTTTCATAAGTTTCCTTAAATGGAAAAGTCACTTTTAGTAAAAATGAGCAAAAAATCATTCTATCTCCTTTTTGGATTTTGTTTTCTTGTGTTTTTCACATTTTGCTTTTTCACACTTTAGGCAACTGAAAAAGGAAGAATAGCTATTTAAAAACTGCAACCAGATCAAAATACATTCATTTTCTTCCTTACTGAAAAAGAATTGTGGAAGCATTTTAAATATTAAGAGATATTTAAAAACTGCTTAACATTTCATAATTATTTGCTCCAGTTCCACAAAAACACATTAAAATCTTAGTTTTACTTTTTTATTCTGCTTTAATTACAGCTTACACATCATTTGCATACCTCTTTATCAGTTCTTCCACCATAAGAATATTCAGACCGGCAGAACTGACAACATTCAGAAGAGTAACCCCTAAGGCATAGCTGGAAATAGCATTACTAACTAGCTGGTGTTTTAGCTTTGGAGTGGGGGGTCCAATCTTTGGGAAGCAGCAGGCACATGGACTATCCTAAGTTTCTTTCCTCTGGCAGTTGTAGAATACAGAAAAGTTTTGTGCCAGTTGGCTCTCCTTTTACTATCTGAAAAGAAGCAATAGTTAAATTATGGCCTTCAATCATTAAAATGTCTCCTAGCCTCATGTCTTAATGAATTCAATCGTTAAAAATTATTTTACAAGCACTTGTATTAAATATTCATGACTAATAGTTAATGTTTATCTTTTGACTCTCCTGCTGTAAATACTGCTCTAGAGCTTCGTCTCTCTTGGAAATCTTATTAATTTAACAGAGGAGGATAAAATTACTGTGGAGATGTCAGATCTTCTAAAATGTGACAGAACTTAAGCAACACTTGACATTTAATACCTAATAAATGTCAACAGATATGTAGACCATTGTGGAGGGGATTACCACCAGACCAGTATAAGAATTATCTGTTTTCCTTAGAATGATGATGAAGATCTTATTTGTTTCTTCTGATTCACTTACATGAAAATGTTTGCCTCAATCTTGTAGAAGGGATATCATATGCTTTGCGAAGCCTGCTCTTCTTTATTTCATATCTAGCATGTGCTTGATCTCATGGTTGTGCTGTCCTTCAATTCACTCCTTCACATTTTAGCAATCTTATTTATTTTGTTAGAAAACTGGGATAATGACTATACATCTCAGCACTGGATACAAATGAAAAAAAAACACCTCAGTGATTTGTTCAAGGTGTTTTTTATTTGGAGTTCTCAAGCATGAATTCACTGCAGTTAGGAAAGCTGCAGTTCCCTATCAGCATCATCTCACATAGCAAAGGCAGAATTCAGTATAATTCAGTCAGCATACTGTGACTGCACATCCTTTAAATTAATGCTGAAGCAAAGCTTGGTTTTAAATAGAGGCTAAGCCACATGTGGCAGAAGAGAAGTTAAGATGTTATATTCTGGAAGAAATATGATTCTATGATTCTATGAAATATGTCTTTGCCTGTGAATTTTCAAACAGAAGTGGGTGAGGCAAGAGCTCTTGATAAAAGATGCCAGGATATGAAAACACAGGTCTATGCTGCAGAACAGACCAGCTGATCTAATTTTGAACATGTTCGTGGCAAAACCAGAAAGCTCTTTTGGGACAAAGTAAGTCAGATAAACAAGGATAAGTGGCTTTGAAAATCCAAGCTAGTATTTCTAGCTTCAGAAAGCCATAAGAATGTGAGTTCTATAAACACCAAACAAGTCTGTCATTTCAAAGCCTTACTTTGATTTTCTTGAGATGAAAAGTTCGACATATTCATAGGCTTCTCCATGACCAGGTGTAATCTGCAATTGAAGGTAATATACAGCAAATGATGTTGCTCAGATGAAAAGCAAAACTTGGACTGAATTAAAGCCCCTTTAAAAAAAATAAAATCATTTTAGGGTACAGGAAGAAAGCTTAGGAATCTTATTTCCCTGCAGTACAAGCTGTTATGCACTCCTAAGACATCACTACAGTAGTTGTAAACCATGTTGCATATGAATGTATGAAAGAGTTTTCTGATGTAATGTCACTGCCACATATATACAGACTGTTGTGTATTTCTTGACAAGAAGATCCTGTCTCCTGGTTCTGACATATCTAAGCCAGAATCCTCGAAGAGTTCATGCTATGCTTAGTGTTAAAAGTGTGCATAGCCTTATGAAAGTCAAGAGTATGATGTATAGACTTTAAAATTGTTATATAATGATTATATCTGTTTTATTGAGGCTTAAACTTTGTAGTTTTGATGTACAATATTCTAAATTGGTGAAAGTAAGCACTGGCATTAAAAAATAAACAAAACAACAACAACAAAGAAAAATACAAAGAAACAAAATCCACCACCTTTTAAATATACTCTGAATATTTCTGCACTTAATGGCATCGGTTTTATAATTAATAATAATTTATAAATTACTCTGGACATACATGATGGGAGATAGAAGATAATTAATGAGAGGACATTATCTTCATGTATGTTTACATTGGTATTGGAGCAGATTTGCTTTGTCAGTAAGAGCTGTGCATGTTTGAGGCACTTGACCAAATGAACAAATCCATTTCCGTCTATTTCATGCCTGTTATATCTTGCAGATTTTTGTCTGATCTAGTATTTGTCTGATGACATTTTCTGCTAGGTTGCAGTTCAAAAAATAAGAGAACAGCACAAAACTTCTAATTATAAGTAAGTATAGAAAGGCAGTACTAGAAATATTTTTATTGCTTTATTTTCCCATGGTAGGCCATCGACATAATGAATTATTTGCATGGTGGTAAGTATTAAGCTGCTTTGGGAAACTGTAAAAAAAAATTAAAGAATTACAGGGCTATTAAAGTATCATTTCATGTTAGAAGCTTACTAGCGTTATAAACTTCTCATTTGCAAAATAATTAAATCTATTCATGTGGATTATACCTGCTTGAAGATACCAGGATCTAGTTCCAAGTGATTTAGAGCATAGGTAAGTAAACCAAGATGCTGTAATAAGGATTGTTACTCAGAAATAAATGTAAAGAAAACTTTCTGAGAGCTCAGAAATGGACAATAACGTCATGCCAGAAGAATGCTAATTTTGGTAGAAGGCTTGCTAGATTAAATATGAAGTTTTATATGAAGTAAATTGCTGAAGGAGCGTGTGTGAGAAATAAAAACAAGGACAGGAAAGAGAGGAGAATTAAAAAAACACCAAATGTGCACTGAATTTCCAGAAGCCATTTTTATGATTCCACAGCCATCTTTCTATGATTCACAGTTAGCTTTTTTACTTTGAATTAATAATGCAGTGATTCTTCTTGGATTTTTACATTATTAAAGCCTTTAGTGGCTAATCATTAATTATTGACCCTTCATTAAAATGACTTTACATGCATGGGAAGCACTGGTGCTTAGGAAGTTAGTTAAATGTTATTTTCCAGACCCTCTGTTTTCAAAAATACAATAAGTACAGCCAATTTTCTTTCTAATATTATTTCCCGAGGCCCAGGAAGTTTTCAAAAGAATCTCGTTAGCCTTTGCCATTTTTTTTTATATTTCAGTGCCACCTGGAGAGAACAGGGCTGGTTTAATATTGCTAATCCTTCCAAAGATCTCTCTTGCAAACTGAAACAGTTTCAAAAAGTACATTTTTTTAATAATCTAGAGTGGCTTATTTTTGTAATCAAGAATCATAAAAGGTGTGTTTTAAAATAGATTTAAGCAAGGCATTGTTTACTACAGTATTGTGGTTTTAAGGACAGTAAATGTTAACATGTAGTGTGTTTGTACTTAATAAATTATTGATAATTCAACTTGTCATTAAAATGGAAAATGAAACAGGTGGTCAAGCTGCCTAATATTGATCTCTTTTGGTGATCAGCTATAGACTGGTAAGTAAGAACTGGCATGGAGTTTTGTCTTCTGATATTTATTTGTCTCATTTACCATGCTATCACTTTAGTTGCACGTACATCAGTTACAACCAAAATAAGGCTCTGAGTAGTCATGCACACATTAAGATGTACAAAGGTTGAAAAAATAAAAGTAAAAAAAAAAAAAAGAATTATTTTCTGTTAGTATTATTGGTCTGCTGTGTAATTTTCACTGGCATTCCTGGTGACCAGTCACGTGATGATCACCTCTGCTTTCAACATAGTGCTTGTTATTTTGTATACAAGCAGTCATATCACCAGTAAGTCCAGAAAGACAATATTGCTTCTTGTGTGTATGTACTCAAAAGTGGTCCTTTGTTTCCTAGCAATACGGCTGCTGAAGTTGCTCTTATTTATAGTTCTTCCATGACAGCTGATATCTTAGAGTTAGGGTACTATGGTTAGGTCGTGGTTGGACTCGATGATCTTTGAGGTCTTTTCCAATCTGAGTGATTCTATGATTCTATGATCTTCAGCTTCTTCATTTGAAATGCTGCTGTAATTAATATGGATGATAGCTGACAGTTAAAGTTGCCTACTGTTTAAAACCAACTTGCCTAGAGATCAATTGCCTCACCTTGTAGAAGGCTTGTTCAAATATTTCCATTGGATTTATTCTAGAAGGGCTGGCTCCTTCCCCTGACTCTTGCCATAGGCAGTGTTGCAAACTCCATAAGCCTTACATCAAAATGCCACTCCATGGCACCAGAATCTTCTGCAGCTACAGGAAACAGCTCGGATATCTTTTGTGGAAGCTGTCCTCCATTTAGTGCCAAGGGATTGTGAACGCATAAGAAGCTATGTTGATTGCTCTGAAAGTAATGCCTCCTATTTATTTCCATGGAAACTACAATGGATACAAAGAAAACAATAACACTATTTATTTGAGAAAAATCTCAGCTATAAAACACTTCTAATTAACATAGTCACCACCATTGGTTATGCATTTTTTCCAGCATTGAATAAGAGCCTACATGCCATACTCATAAAAATCTGCACCAGCAGAGGTGATCCACTGTTTCACAGCTGCTGTGACAGCATTGTTGATAGAAAAATGTCACTGTGCTCACATCCACTGTTTGGTCTCCATAAACATTTAGCAAATGTCGACGAATATCAATACGTGGCATTTTTTCTGAACAAAGGATTTCAATTCCACATCTTTGTTTCATATGCACTCCCATGTCAGACACCATTCTGTCAGACTGCCCCTCTACTGTCATCTGTCATGGGGCAGCAAAACGTAATGGAGTACTGATGGGAAGGTTCAACATCTACTGCCATACTACCAACATCCATCTCTGACATCGTAGGCTAACATAATGAAATAGCAGGCAGTACTTTCAGATCAGCCCTTGTATGAACTTTATTGTTCTGCTTCATTCTCACTTGGAAAGCACTGTTGCTCTTATTCAGGAATAGAAATAATAAAGATTTGATTGAATATAAAACTATAATGAGGCCTGTCACATTTTCTAGCTGTCTGTCTATTCTGCAGAAAGCTGTGGAAAGCTTCTTACCAACCATTTCTTTCTTTTTCTATGTAAAAATCTTTCAGAACTGCAGTTCTATCTAACAGCTTTCACTGTTGAAAACATAAGGCCAGCATTTCTGTTTTGCCCACATCACTGTAGTCCTTGACCTCATTATCTTGACTTTTGCAGTCCCAATCTTTTCTCCTTTTTGGCTTTGGTATAAAACAACTCCTTCCCATGTGTAAACTTTCAAACTGTTGCTGCAAAAACCAAACTGATCACTTGAATTACATGGCTGCCTCTCCAGCTTTATACTCCTTTCTTGGAGACAGCCCAATCTGGCTGGTCATCTCTTAGAAACTGAGTAAATCCTCTCCTCCCCAAATCACTTCCACTTTCATTTTGCCAAAGGTTCTGAATTTAATAGTTCTGTCTTCAAATTTTACCACAAAACACTTCAAGCATTTTTCCTTGTAATTATTATTACATAAAAGACTACAAGGCTCTTACAAAATTTTGACTTTATCCGTCTCTATCATCAGTGAAAAAAAAGTAGTTATCACCATAAAAGAGTAATTGCTTTAATATTGTCACAGGCAATAATTATATGACCCTAGGGCAAGGGAGTATCTTCTCTCAGTTCCTTGATTCTAGACCTTAGTGGACAGATGGCACATGGTGGCTACTCCACAGTCAGAGTTATGAGCATTTCACTCTAGCCTGTCCTAATTCCATCTTTCTGAAACACAACTGATGATTGTCCTTATTAAAACTGGGCTTGTCTCTGGAACTAACTCTACAGCACGAGGGACTGGGAATTGCCCTCAAAACAGTCTGAATGCCAGAGATCTACATTATTTTGGCTCATAACATACATTTTAATTGAATTTTACTTTCTTGTTTCCTAATCCCCTTAAACACATTAAAACAGTCATAAAGTTTCAGTCCTCCGTGCGTTGTATGTAAGCATTGCAATGAGCCAATAAATTCATATTTTGTTATCTTGTATAACTCAGAAATGACCAACTCTTTGAAAAACAACACGTGATGCTAAAAGAATTATATTTTCATCCTGTGGAAATATCAAATTTTTGTTGAAGTATGGAAAGGAAATGAAGATAAATCCAAATCTCCACTATGCTTTTAAGTTTCTATTAGTTCCAGATCTTTTATGCCCTGGATATTTGGATGAGATCTTTGCCTGGAATTTATATTGACTAGAGAGCAGAACAGGCCAAGTTAGTCATTTTTCTTTTTTAATGCATTGCGTGGAGATGCAATTAAATGTTTCTTATTCTTCTGCCTCAGTATAGAAGAAAAGAATGTGGATGGTGCCTCAAAGAGAGACTTTAGATACGTGTATGCGGTAATGTGGGAATTTTTGCAAGCTTGGAATTTGGGGAGATTTAACAGAGATGAAGGGGGAATTGCTATGGGAGCAGATGAAGTTACAACTATGTGAATGTGTAATTCACCATCAAATGTTTAGTACACCCTCAGTCTATTGGAAAAAGACTTTCTAATCAATTTGTTAAATCCTTATGCTCTGCATTTATCCTTTGACATTGTTTTTCAAATTGTTATTAACAGATTAATTCAAGGCTCAAACCAAGATTCTAATACATAGAAATGTTAGAGCTAGGTTTGGATCTAGCCCTCACAAACTGGGTTTCTTGCAGTTACTTACCAGTGAATACTTTTCCACCTTGTTCAGTCTTGTTGGTTGAAAATCACTTGAAGGTTAACCATCAAAATAGCTACATGCTAGGAGTTTTACCACAAATAGGTGTCATTATAGAGTAGATCAGGTTTGAATTTTCTGCTATGTCAAGAATATTTTTATTATTGCCAGGTGAATTAGAATTCCTCAAATTCATAGTAAGATATTCCAGTAGATAAGGATTTCTTTCACTAGCCAGAATTAAAGTACTTAGTCAGACTTGGAAGCTGCAGTGGCATAGGAATAATGCCTGCTGTCAAAAGTTTTTGAAATGTGCTGTACACAGGACACTGGAAATTTCTATCCATGTGCATACTTTTATGTTCCTGATGGTTGGACTGGATGATCTTGGAGGTCTTTTTCAACCTTGGTGATTCTGTAATTCTATGATACTATGACTCCCTTAGCTACCCAACAAATGGAAGAGCTCTGGTGTTGGTTGGTTCTTCCACTAGTTGCCAAAAAGGAACAGGAGTCTTCAGTCAGTATTTGCTGTATTTTCCAGAAGTCACTTGATTTGTGACTTAACAACTTGCTGCAGCTTTATAACCATTTGTGTTTCTGGGAGCATTTTCCAGAACTCCAGTTCAAGATCCCTATCTCCTTAGGAGGGTCTGAGCTTAGTCAGTCAGAAGGAAAGTCCAAAACTGGATAAACAGTTTTAAATTTACTTGTGTTGTTTTGTTTTTCTAGAGGGCCAGAAAGTTACATACAAACAGTTACATACAGAGATATCAATTGCTTTGAGATCTGAGACTGGCAGTATTTTAATTTTTGGCAATAAGCTTTAAAGTGATATAAGTTACACAAATGGCTTCAAATTCTTCTAGTGCCTTTTTTCCATTGTTTTGCCTTTGTAATCTGGTGTCTGAGTGAGATCTCCTTCAATGAGGCCTTTGCCTGTTTCTTGCCTGTGGCTCATGAGGTTCTTTCTGGTGAGATGCAGTACTTCAGGGGTACATTCTGTTGATGATCACAGCCTTCTGTTCTGAGGGCAAGAACAAGACAAACAGTTCCTGAATGTGCAGAAAAATCTGACTGCCCTGTAAGCAAAGCAGCCACTATCCATCACAGGAAAGCCAGGAAATTTGCTTATCTGCTGTACGTTAAACTATGTCATGAAAGCGGCTTTCAAGAAGAGCTAAATTTCTGGAAGGACAGTCATGATCTCCGTGTTGTTGTGGTCAGGTACCATTCTATGTGTGTGTACTTTCACATGTTGTTACATGGAGAATAAATCTTAACAATGCAAATCAACAACATGTTCACCAATCCTAAATTAGAAATGAAGCAGGGCATGAAACAGATTTATGAAGTTGAACAAAAAAAGCCTAACAGTGCGCAGTCTAAAAATAATTGATTTATCAGACTGCATTCCTTCCACTATATTGAGGGAAGGCCTCCAAGAAATACACTTCTTGAGAGATCTTCCCTGCTTCTGGCTGTCAGAACAGCAGTAGAAATTACCTTTCTGGTGGCTTCCTCCCAGTCTCAAGCTGTACAGACAAAATCATTTAATGATGTCTACACTCACAGCCCCTTTTCTAGCCGGAGAACTTCTACTGTTTTTCACTTTTCAAACTTTGCAAGGAGTTCAGTGTCTGGACCCATCTATTATATGTGATATGCACAGTTTTTAAGCTAACCCATTTCCTGTATTTCTGAACTTATACTGAACTTTCTATACCTTCTGGGTGAAGACAAAAGTATTGCAGAAACATCTGAGCCCTGATATTGCATCCTGTCTTTACTTGAAGGAAATACAAATAAATGGTAGGACTTTAAGAACATCACTTTAATTATTTTTGCTTTGTGGAACCTGATTCATAACAGTGGTGATCTTACTGCAATTTTTTTAGACCTCTTGCTTTCCCATTAAAAATGTCTCTTTGCAATTTGTTTCAGCTCATTTATTTTGTGGTGCTGGTAATGATGTCGATCTGACCCCGGAAGGGAATGGGAGAATGTAGGTCCTACACCAAAAGCTTACAGACAAGAATACTGCTTCTGCCTACTGAGAATTCAGTCCCATTTCCAGGGTAAAGGTAGCTTCATCTTATCCTCCGTTCTTCTCTTGTGAGCCCAATGTAATTACTATGAGCATTTCCATATCTTGGAGAGCATGTAATTACAAATAACTCAGGTTTGAACTCAGTGAGTTTTAAATTACCTAAGTTCATGAAGTAAAAAGGCATAAATCTCAAAGGGTTCAGCATTCACTTTGAATGATTCCAAAATGAAATCCATAAATTATAGTAATTTAAATTGAATTAGGAAGTTGTGCTGCAGCAATACAATTTCCAGAATTCCAAAATTCCAACTGTAATAATCAAAAATTGCGATTGCTTGTTTTAATTATTGTCACTCTATGGCATAGTATTTATATTAATAGTGTTGGATGACTGAGTTAAAACAAAAGTTTAGCAATGAGACTTTTTTAGTCCTTTGAGATTGATTTCTTTTCAGAAAAGATCTTAAAAGAATTTGGTCCTGACCTTGTTTATGTACTGAATGATACAGCTCCACTTTAAGTTTAGGACCAAAAAAAGATTTCCAAGCACAACAGTAAAGATTGTATGAGGGCTGCTCTGAAAGTACTGCCTACTGTTTCATCATGTTGGCCTATGATATCAGAGGTGGATGTTGGTATGACAGTAGAGGTTGAACCTTCCCACCAATACTCTGTTACATTTTGTTGCCATGTGACAAATGGCAGCAAAGGGGCAGTCTGACAGAATGGTGTCTGATTTGGAAATGCAGATGAAGCAAAGGTGTGGCACACGCTGACATTCATTGATGCTTGCTGAGATGCTGTTTATGGAGACCAGACAGTGAATGTGAACACACTGAGGCAGTGGGTTGTGTGATTTGGCAGTGGTGACAGTGATGTGAAAGACAAACTATGTTCCAGATGGCCATGCACAGCTGTCACACCATGAAATGAAGAGCATCTCAATCAGCTCATCCATGTGAATCAGCTTATGGGGGTAACTATGTTGAAAAACTGTTTTGTAGCTGAGAATTTGTTCTATCAAATAGTGTTATTGTGCTGTTTGTATTTGTTCTAGTTTCCATAGAAATAAACTGGAGGCATTACTTTCAGAGTAAACTACATAAGTCAAGGCAATGATTCAAGATATTTTTTCTAGAACAGTCATTACAAAAACTGCTCACTTTTCATAGATCCATCAGTAAATCATCTATTCAATGGAGGAGCAACTGTTTCTCACATTTGAGACAGATTTTTGGGAGAGGGCTACACAAATGGACATTACAATAAATATCCACATAAAGAAATGTTGTCCATTCCATTATGTTGATTTCTTCACTGTTCTATTCTCAGCCACTTATTCCTTTTATTTAACTAAATTCTAACATGTCTGATCCTGAGACTATCAGGAGACAGTTCCAGTAGAGTTCCATCCTGTTAATGGAGACCTGGAAAAGAGCTGTTTCTAGTTGAAAAGGGAATACTTGACAACAGCTCTTTCGTGTGTAATGATTTGCTGTGCTGAACTTAATCACTCCCTCATAGCACTACCATTTCACTTATCTCTGTGGGAGAACTGTAGCATGTGTTAAAATTCTGAAATAGCGCTATAGTTATATAGTACCTGTTACTGTACGCTAGAGTTTCCTATCAATTTTAGCCAGTAAAGTATGTATGAAAATGTCAGTTAAAATACCACCTACTTGAAACGATGCCATGCTATTCATGACAGCATCTTTGTAGTGATGTGTTTGTGTTAGCATGTAAGTTTATGTGTACGAATGATCTTTAATGTTTCTAAATTATTTTCACTAAAAACTGGATTCATTTATGGCTCAATATTCTGCTGCTTGATCCTGAAAATTCAGACAGAGTTCTGACTTTTTAATGTACAGTCCAGGTCTGCCTGGGTTCAGCATCAAGCCTCCACATCCGATCTAGACATCTTGGAATCCCTTTAAAGCCAGCATGGGTCAAACCAGTCTCACTGGATTCAAATGCGCAGTGCTCCTTATCCTAGGTAGCATGTCCAGTCTAGGATTAATTTTCTCATTTTCTCTTTTCCAGTTCAGCCAAAGGCAAATGCATGGTAAGCACCTAAAAACTGTGAAATTAATTCAGTCTTCAAAGCCTTTGATTTTGCTTAGATGATGTTGAAACTGTAATGTTTATGCTTCCAGTAGGTACTGTGCCTGTGGAAATGCTGCTGCTGACAAATATGAAGTAACAAGTTCTGCTCATCCTCCACTGTAAGAAGTGACAAAGAAAGAGCTAACTTTGAGATTACTTATGATCAAAACAGTTGAACAACAAATTATGGCCCTTATATAATCACTTTCAGTGAGATCTTGAACTAATGGAACAGCAATTAAAAAAAGAAAGAAAGAAAGAAATTAAACACAGGAAAAAGGACTATAGATCTTTTTGCTTTAATACTTCTTACTTTATTTTCCTTTACAGCAATTATCAAACTGATAAATTGAATAACATTTATCATTCCAGCAACTACAGCAAAAAGAAATCAGCACAGCTGAGATGTTTGACTTAGAGTTTCACATAGATTCAGTCAAAAGTGACCAAACAAAATATTGGATGGGTATCTCAACACAGGCTATGTGCCTCATTCTTCACAGAGACCAAGTGTTGTACTGTCATCTTCTTCGTCTGAAGGAATATGAAATACTGCTCACGTGTGTCTGTCCAAGAATTCAAGCATTATCCTCTTTCAACCCTGCCCAGTCCTTAGCCAGACTGCATAGCCTGCTGAGAAAGCTAGATTTCAACTTACTTCATTTTCAACTAACAGGCCTTTAGTATGTGTAAACACATCTGACGCTGTCAGGAACCAGTTCCAGTAGTCACCATTCTATTAATGAAGAGCTGGAAAAGTTTCTAGTTGAAAAGGGTAGAATTGTCCTGATTTCAGAGAGCCAGCATTGATCCATACATCTGGTTTTAACATTCACTGATTTTCATTAGCACTGTGTTTTTCAGCGCAGTACCTTACATGCATCTTTACTAGATTTCATCTCTCTGCTTTTGAGCCATGTCTCATTGCGTGGCTTTTGAGTCTGTTCTCCGAGTCTTTCACTTATAAAACCACACTTTGCATTCTCTTATCCAGTTTGCTGATGAAAATATCAGCTGATTTTGACCAGTCCTTGTGGACCTTTGTGGAGCCCCACATGAGACACTTCTGATTTGACATCCATCTCAGCTATTTACTGCTCTCTGTGCATCTGTTTTGTGACTGCTCAATTCAGACCACTTTACTGCATTGTCAGCACCTCCATTCAAGTCCAAATGCATAAGGTCTGCTACTTCCACCTTTCCCGCAAAGCTATTTAACTCGTAAAGAAGAAACTGTTTTAACAGGATTTGTTTTTGACAAACTCATCTAAGCTCTTGATATATCACCTCATAATCCTCTAAGTGCTCATAACCTGTTGTTTAACAATTCCAGTTAAATCAGATGACTAGCTGGCAGAGAATACCTCGCTCTCAGGAGTTTTCAAGGTGGCATCTAATTATGCCAGCAGAGTGCTATCGTAAGCACCTTGCTATCTGCACGGAGTGCAGCACAGGGGCTCCTCAGGTCATGCTATAACTGGACCAACTTGCATTGAACAAGCTGCTCTGGAAGAACCCTAGTATAGAGCTACACATTTTCACATCAGATTCCTTGCATGATGCTGAAAGTTGGTGCTGTTCCTCACCAAACACAAATATCTGAAACATAAGGCTGGTTAGCTACTACAGCCTGAAAGTAGTGTCTCAGTGCTCTGACACACTCCCCAGCAAGATTAACTTGGGCATGCCCAGGGCTTACGGATTTTTAGCAGTAAGGCTCAGAACACAGCTGACTGCATCCCAGAGGACTGTTACAAAACACTTGCCCCTTTTCCCTGCAGGCAGAGAATTCTCACCATTATTTTCTTATAAGACTTGTTTTCCATATACTAAAATGTGATTTATATATTGAGGCAGATTTTCTGTTTTCCTTGTTGCCGGAGAATTTGTATGTCTTTGCAGGACGCAACTGAAAAGTGCAGTACTAATAGCTCACATTTAGCACGCATGCATCGAATACCCAAGGTTTCATTTTTCACGTATGTTTTGGTTGTTTTTCTGAATATTATCTGACGCAAAGGACACAATTTCATAAGTTTTAGAGAAGAAACACATTTAAAAGATATCTGTAAAAACTGTGAAGTAATTTTAGGTATTGCAGACCTTCATCAACTCTAACAATCGCTGACACAGGATCCCGTATGATCCTGTCTCGTCTTTAGATGGCACTGTAGAGCACTCAATCACAGTTGTAAGGCGTCCCGCAGCTCCAAAGGGACCGTTTCGATTATCTAATCTGACTTCCATCCCCAGAGGCATTCAAGGCCAGGCTGGATGTGGCTCTGGGCAGCCTGGTCTAGTGGTTGGCGACCCTGCACATAGCAGGGGGGTTGAAACTAGATGATCATTGTGGTCCTTTTCAACCCAGGCCATTCTATAATTCTATGATTCTATGATTCTATGATTCTATGATTCCTGCACACTGCGGGCTACATAAATACAACAAGGACTTCATGCTACATTCCAAAACTGTGCTTCAATAAAAGATATTTTTAGATATGAGTTTTGATCCCAAGGAAAATTAAAATAAAAGTGTAATACTGCAAGAACTTGATTTCCCTTTCTGATAAAGGTAAAAATGTTGGGTTCACAGATCTTAATCTCTTCATCCAATAATTCTGACCATTTTAACATATCTGAGATGAAATTCCTGTTTAAACTGAGAATAAGCAAAAGGATGCATGTTCTGGGCATGGTGATAAGCCAGAGCAGCACAGAATTCAGCATGGCCATTGTTCATTGCAAAGTGTCTACTTAACAGCAGTCTCAGAAAGAAGTGTTTGCCTGTTATGAATTCTGGTGCTGCGATGCCCGTACATTTTGATTTCATCTAAACCACTTCTCCTTTTGCCTGACTTTGTCATCTCCATCCTGTCCATTCTGCTAACAGCCTGTTTTCTACCAACTGCATAGAGGGTTGCTGCAAGTCAGTTTGTAATTCAGTTCCTCCAGCTGTGACTGTACACATTTTCCACTGTTCACAGTGTCATCAGGCAGCAACTTTGTGCTTTGCATCGAGAACTCTGAAGCTTCACCCTAAGGAGTGTATGAAGTTGGGTATACGCTTGTATCAGTTGATGTTCAGCAACATGGCTGGAAGGCAGTACAGAAGGAGAGGTGTGTGCTAATGCAGCTTCTTGTGGTGCCAGGTTAGGGACTGCTTACGGTTGCAGTGGCAGGTCTGAAGAGTTGGCCAGTGAAAGCTGGCTCCATTAAAAGTCAATTCTTCCTCAACTGAAATAAGCTGCAAAACCAGTTAAAAATGGGTAGTTGAGATTTTATTTTATGATATACATTTATATATATATTTATATATATATATAAAGAATTAAAAGCTTCTGGAATGGTAAAACCTAAAGCAGTTGAGAAGTATTTTCTTTTGCTTTCAGTCAGAAATTAATTTTGTCAAAACTGGCATGTTTCAAAACATAAATGTATTTTTCATTTTGAAGTGCTTTGTTAAGCCCAACTCAGCCTTAATTTTTTTTTTTTTTCCTGAATATTTTAGAGCTTTTTCACAGGGTTAATCAGCTTTTATGACCTTCTCACATATGAAATGAAGAACTGCCTTTGATTCTCCATCCAGAAGAGATGAGAGGGGTTCCTCCCCCTGGAGATTAACAAGTGAAATCAAAACACCTTGAGTAAGACTATTCATTTCTTCCTGTGCAATATTCAGAGCCACAATCTATTTCTGTGCGAGGTCCCTGTGGGCATCTGTGAGCTCAGCAAATACGCGCTCAGAGCTTGTTCATCATCAGTAATGAAGTAAAGGTCAATCTTTATATGAAGTCAGTGCTTGTGACTGTCACAAAGAAAAAGGACTGGTATCATTTAGTATCGGAAGCAAGGAATAGCAAATAAGTAGGTATGCTAGGAACAAACTCACTTTCTTTGGCTTAAATGAAAAATGTAGAGCTTATGAGAACCAGATCAAACCATCCATTTTGTGCCAGTGCTATCCAGTTCTAGTAGAGCTCTCCAGCCAGGGCTGTGACATCTTCAGCCAGTTCCACTCACAGGAAGAAATTGCATCATGTGGACTGAAGGAAGTCACTATCGGCATTTCTAAAGGCATTAAGCATAGCAGGAGAAAAATCAAGACTGGCAGAAGAAGAGCTTGTCTACAACATCTTTGTGATACATAAACCTATAGAAACATGGTACATCTACTGTTTTCAATAATGACCCTGATTCTGTCATTGAGGGGATAAAATGAGTTGATGACACAAAGTGGAAGATATGGGGAACATAGAAGATCAGAGTGCCTTCCTGCAAGAATTACGTGACCCAGAGGACAAAAAATATAAATGAAATTAAATGTAGCAATGCTACATGAGATGCCATGAATTTAAGAATTAATAAAGAAAGATTTTTGCTGTAAGCAGGAAAAGCTTGTTAGTTGGAAACAGTAAACATAGCAGAAGATGCAGGAATTTATCACAAGATGATCAGCAGTCACAAATGTGGCATAGTGTCAACAAATCAAATATGATATCAGGAAGTATCAAGAGAGGAGTTTCTAGTAGAGCCGGAGAAGTGATGTGTGCTTTAAAAACAGAAGGCTGAATGGGAAAAAAAAGGTAGAAAAAATGAAGTGGATGTTGAAAATTAGAAGCTAATAATGATGGAATTGGGTCTGCAAGGAATATGCAGTAAAAACACACTGATGTAAATAGGAGGAGGATGGGCAGGTCTCTGCACTCATGGGTGTGGACTAGAAAGAAAACAGTCTTGTGTTTTAGCCAAAACAATCTGTTTGCATGATTTTAATCCAAAGGCCACTGAAGTCACAGTGTTCTGATAGGACATACAGGCTGCTGGCTTAGTTTTTCCACTGATCTGATTCAAAAAGTCTATGATGCTGATGTTTTGGATTGCACCACAGTATTTATAATGGCTCCTGTTCTTTGTTTTAGCACCTATACATTCTAAAGCCATTGGAAAAATTGTAAAGCAAATGATCACCGATGCTTCCTAGTGTATCGATTGACTTTTATATCTACTTGTGTTGTTTATATCAGCAGTGAAGTGTGTAGAATAAAAATAGACAGGAAAACCTGATTTTTAAGAGAACACTTCTGAAAACTGTGATTCTGAAGATGTCATCTTCTATCTCAGTTCTTCAACTGCCTAGCAAGTTTTCATCCGTGAATCTAAAACTTTTGATCTTATATGGTCTTCGTTTTGCTACATATTGCTCTACTGGTCAGGTAAACAGCTGCTACAATGACATATAAAACTACTGGCAGTCCTATTTCTTTGAGCCAAAGCAGAGCACAGTACTTTCTTTCCAAGCAAAAAGTAATGGAGTATCCAATGAAGGTATAAAGAAATCTGAAATCATTATTCCATCTGTTACACCCTACTTGCTGTCCACAAAGATACAAATCATGAGGATGGAAATCAGAAAAATCAGAAAGGCAGAAAGCACATTATTCCACTCATACTAATTACTTGTTGCTAGTACCACTAAAGCTTTTAATTAATCTCTATGTCACTAAGGTCACCATGACTTTTACCTAAATAGTTTGGCTTCAGTCTATGTTTTAGCCAGCAATGCTATCTGTGGCTTCATTTAAGAAAGTTTCAGTGCGAGCAGCTCATAGAATCTTTGAATTACAGAATCATGAAATCATATAATCACAGAATGGATAGAAAGAGACATTAAAGCTCATCTGTTTCCCACCCCCTGCCGTGGGCAGGGCTGCCACCCACCAGACCAGGCTGCTCAGAGCTCCACACAACCTGGCCTTGAGACCCCCCAGATACGGGGCACCCATAGCTTCTCTGGGCAGCTTGTGCCAGCAGCATCTTCATAGGTTCAATTTCCACTTTTTTCTATTTTTGTATGCATCTCATCACTTTTAAGCTGTTTGTATTTGCTTATGAAAAATGAATCAGGTGGTACAACCATTTTTCTTTTATTTCCAGCTTCTTCCACAGCAGATCTGGCTCTTCACTGCAGTGAGGAACCTGTGTGCTGCAACCATACTGTGACATAGCACCCACTTAACTGCTGTATTTTGTGGCTTTGGCTGCATAGATAGTAAGGGGAAAGGGAATCTGGAGACTGTAAGAGCTGACTGTCAAAAGTAGACAAGAAAAAAATGTAAGCAGGGCAATGACTGACTGAATTAATGTGATGAACATCCAGGGAACAAATCATGACAGAATAGTCCACCTATCAAATCTATATTTTCCAGTTTGGAGAGAAGAATACTGTGGAGTGCTGTGCCAAAGGCCTTACTGAAGCCCAGATAGATGACATCAGTGGCTCTTCTCTTGTCCATTGATGCAGTTACACCATCATAGAAGGCTGCCAGGTTAGTCAGGCAGCCGCGGTGGGTCTCCCATATTACCTCCCTTTCTTCCATCTCTTAGCATAGCTTCCAGGAGGATCTGCTCCATGATCTTTCCTAGCACAGAGGCGAGAACTGACAAGTCAGTAGTTCCCTGGGTCATCCTTTCTACCCTTCTTAAAAATAGGTGCGATGCTGCCTTTTTTTCCAGTCACCAGGGACTTCACCTGACTGCTGTGACTTTTCAAATGTCATTGAGAATGGCTTGGCATCTACATCAGTCAATTTCCTCAGGGCTCTGCTTTGCATCTCATTGGGACCGGTAGACTTAAGGAAGGGAGAGAATGTCATGTACAGCAGCTTTAGGCTGTAGCCTATGCGATGCACAAACTGAAACTGAAATAAAACTTGTAGCACCCTCAGCAAAACAATCTGTTCTTATTCCTGCAGGGTGTTAACTTTTAGCCTTGAAATATGTCTGAGTGGCTCATAGTTTAATTGATCTAATTTGCACATTTACTTCTTCCAGAATTATTCATTTCAAATCTTTGTCTCTAGGGCTGTCAGTCCTGTCTTCCCATTTAATGAATATACAATATTAATATAGCTGCAACTTTCTCTGCTCTCACGGGATTTAAAGTGATTATATAAGTGTTAGTGTATGAATTTTCTTTTATAAACAGTTCTAAACTGCTGCTTTGGAGTTCTGGGTGAATAATACACAGTAAGTCATTTACTGTGGAATTTAATCCGCAAGTATGGGTTGTAGGCTGCAATGTTCTCAGGCATTCACTTTCAGAAATAGTCATGCAGTAGTTCATATGAATGTATAATTTCTAGGCCTCTTTCAGATATTCAGAGCCCTGATTTGTTTCCAAGCTACAATCCATTCAAGCTTCTATTTTATTTCTGGATAAATATTAGATTTCCACTATGAATCTTTATAGGTTTGAGGATCATTTTCCCTGATATGTGCTCCACCTAGACCTTGCCAGAAGAGTCCCCAAGCAATACTGCAGGCAGCAAGTGACACATGGCCAGAGAGTGTGCCTGGAAGTGATCAGAGCATAACAAAGTGCGCTCACCTTCCCACCAGCTTCTTGCACTCTGATCAGTGGCCAAACCATACATCATTCAAAGATTTAGAAACTTCCTTCCTTCCTTCCTTCCTCCCTTCCTTCCTCCCTTCCTTCCTCCCTTCCTTCCTCCCTTCCTTCCTCCCTTCCTTCCTCCCTTCCTTCCTTCCTTCCTTCCTTCCTTCCTTCCTTCCTTCCTTGTGAAAGGGGAGGCGAGTAAATTTTTCTATCAGTCCTGTTCTGCCCTATCTAAGTAGGACACCAGCGCAATGTGTTGGGGCAGACAGGGCTGGCTCTCTGGGTCTGACCCCAGCTCCCACATTTCACTTCAGCTTGCACTGTGGGGTCTGTGCTCATGAAGCCATGGTTTGAGCTGAAGGCAGTTAAAGAAGATGATGGAGGTAAGGATAAAGCGAGGGGAGCACATGGAATATCATAGGACACAAATATCTCTGGACAGCAAAGCTGAAGGGATTGATCTTTACTGTTGCTGTAGTGGGGCAGGGGGTGCAAACTGGGCAGATGAGCATTACAGGGGATCTGTCGTTTGGACTATTCACTCGCATGTATATAGACAGTGCCACTTTGTGACCTCACCTCTACACACACGACCCAAAGTTTGGACTATGAGTAGAGGATGACTAACGTGAACAAGAACAGATGCGTTTTCAGTCTTGAACCAGTGACTGAGGAAAAGAAGAAAGAATTAAAGTCAGAATTATAACTTAGCAAACAGGCATGAATGCCTTGGAAAAATGCTCTTCTTTGCAGATGTCACACCGAAAGGCAGTGAGGAAAGGTACAAACATTTGTATTTTGGCATTTTCCCCAGAAAATTCCACAAAAAAACCTCCTGCAGCTGAATGAAGGGAAAGAGTTCCACAAGAGTGGTGATACTCAGCATCTTAACAGCATGATCTTGGCAGACTGCACTGGGAGAAATCTAGGTCTCCAGGAAGCTTCATTTGCTGAGGGTCTTGGAGCTGGTTCCCTGTTCCAGCTGTGGGAACTTCAGGATGCATCACGCTGGTGAGCTCCTGGGAAGAGCTGTCTTCCTACACAGCTCACAGCCCCAGCCAGCTGAGACGCTCTTAGCAGCACCTTCCCATCTGCTTATAACCCCTGTTCTGTGTGGTACTCGCCAGGCTCTGCTCGGAGCTGGTCCAGCTTCTCTGCTCAGCCAGAGAGTGGTGGGTGATGGAAGGAGGGTGGAAGAGGAAGTTGTGGTAGATGAGAATGACTTTTACATGGTCTGATAGTGATCGGACAAAGGAGAATGGCTTTAAACTAAAAGAATAGAGATTTACATTGGATGTTAGGAAGAAATTCTTTACACAGAGGGTGGTGTGACACTGGCACAGGCTGCCCAGAGAAGCTGTGAATGCCCCATCCCTGGAGGCATTCAAGGCCAGGTTGCCTGGGCAGCCTGATCATGGCAGGAGGTTGGAGCTGGGTGGACTTTTATGGCCCTACCAACCCGAGTCCTTCTGTGATTCTATAATTCTATGATTCTATGTCTGACAGCTTATTCCACATGCACCCTTTTTTTTTTATTTTTCGTAATTTTTAGTATGAATTTCCTTCTTACTTTCTTGCTTAATGTGTTTAAAATCCTTCAATGAATGACCAAAACCTAATCTCTTTCTGCTTTCCTACAGTTTCTCTTCTTGCTCTCGCATTTGAACCAAAGAAATCAGTTATTCTTGCACTATGGGAAGCAACAAAGGCTGGTTTTACTTTGTGTAAAACAATACCCTGATCTCAAATATGAACAGGTCTGTGTTTTGGTTCTAAGCTGTACTGATGTACAGAGCACTCCTCTAAAACTCAGGTCCCTCTCCAGCAGAGCATGGCACAGAGGCCTGCCCAGGTCCGTGTTCAGCTGGTAGTGAGAAATGAGTGCCAGTTGTAAACTGCTGGCAAAGCTTAGAGAAAGAATATGAAACTCTTGTCAGAAGCTGCATTTCCAAACCAGCTGAGTATTTCAGTATTCCACCAAGAGCAATCTGCCTGCATAGTGTCATCCTTAGAAAAGTACATTCCTCATGACTCAGCTTTGCAAATTGCTGGGGGGTTGAAAAGTTAATTTCCAAAAGGCAAAACCAGCAGCACCATGGCATGTGGTTTGGTCAGAGGAAGCAAGGTCTGAGCTGTAGCCACAGCCATGCACTGATGCACGAGGGCAGGAGGCAGCTGGGAAGTGAGCAAGGTGGCAGGAGCTTTGCCATCTCTCTGGGTTTTCATAGAGAAATACCAACTGATAATGTAAATGGGAGCTGCATTCAGCCGTTCTGGGAGTGAAACTGATTAGAGCTGTGAGAAATTGGCCAGCAAATAGCAATTCTTCATAATTAAATATTTGGCTATAAGAACAGAGTTCACTGACATTTATCTTAAGGAGGGTTTCTCAGTTCTAGGATAGTGGTATCAGCTGATACATACACCTGAAAACAGGCAGAATACTGGGACTCCCTTGCCCATGAGACACTCTCCGGTCAGAAGGAACAATTTGAATGGAGGCCTCTTCCAAAGCGGCACACTGACCGCCACTCAGATGGACAGGCTCACCCCAGAACTTGCAATTTTTGAAAGATATTACTTGAAATCTAACGTGAAGAGGGTCTGGTTTTGTGTTTTAGATCTTTATGTGTTTCATTAAAAGGAATTTCTTATCCAGAAAATATATGACTTTTGATATTACATATTTTTAAAGATTCTCTGAGGTTCTCCTGCCGTCAAAGGCTCAGAGGTGTGTACAGTTATGTCATCATCAGAAAGTGCTAGCACGATCTCAGGTTCATTGCAGGAGATTAGATTGACTCCCTTGGTCTTAACTTTTGTCTAAGACTATTCTTATTTTCAACAAAAGCATTCCCAAGAAGTTTTTCTCAAAGTAGCTTTCCCCCCTTCACCCCTTCCATTTATCCCAGTATCTGACTGTAGCAGAAATGCTGAGACATGGCTTGAACCAGCGACTGAGCACCTGGTGGGAAGGCAGGGCCAACCCAGGAGAGCTCAGGTGCATGCAGTGCTTCTGAGTGACCGGGGGGTGGAGTCAGGATCCACTCCTTCCCAGACCGCATTTAAGGGTTGGCAGTAGAGGCAAAGGGATTTCACTAGAGATCCCTGCCTTGAGTTCTTCCAAAGGTAAGTACCTTTTTTCCTTTGTTTCTGTATCTGCAGCTGCTGTATTTGGACCTGTCCTCATTTGCTGCAGCCTAAGACTTTGTCATCCTGCTATTATTGCTGTACTTTCTATCATGTTATAGTATTACACTGACTTTCTGCTGCCTATCTCCAAAAGAAAACTAAAACTAAAAACCTTCAGACTGATTAAGATCTGTTAATCAAAAATGGCAGATGGCAAGTTTAATTGCCTTGCATTATTAGAAGAGGCATTAGAGAAGCAGGCATGCTTCTCTCACATGGACCCTCTCTTATTACATTGACATGCTGTGATTTTCTTTTCTGACTAAAAGAGATCAAGAGATGCACCAATATTTTCAAGAAGAGTGGGGAGGAAAAGCAAAACAGGCGGTAGTAGCAATAGGAGGCAGAAAACAGTCAGCTTTAGAGGCCCATCAGCATGCTGAAAGAGCCTTGCTATCGTGACAGCAACCACTTCTGGAGTAGTTTTGCTGTTACCTCCATCTTGTCTTTTGTCCTTCTTATGTAAGTATGGCAAAGAAAACACAGTATTTCTAATGCTGGTTTTGATGTTATTTATATGGAAGTCTTTGCTCTTCCCAGTTATCATACAGATGGATGGGTGTTGCTTTCCCTCTGCTGTGCTGACACGGTATTTATAGCCATGCAGCCTACCGTCCCCAGCAGATTGGGCAAGGCATGTGTGGAAGTGATATTTATTTTCACCTTAGAACTGAATGTACACCATCTCCAAGAGCAATCAGTGATGCAGAAAGAAAAAAAATTGAGTTCTTTCACTCAAGGTATTGCAGAAAACTAATTCTAATTGAGCACTAAATCCTAGCTCCCAGAGACATACACACCTATATTGATTAATGTATAGCAATCTATCTGCCTGGTAGTTCAGCAAGGAACTGCTCTTATTACAGGAGGTGGTTACACTGGGCATTCTCAGAACTGTATCAGCATTTCTATAACCACATTTGCACTCATTGTTGCAGAAAAAATGAAGTATTTATTTCTGAAAAGGAGAAATATGTTTTGGCATGCCCAGTGAATATTGAAGTTATATGTTCTGTTACAATGCAGAAGTGAGACTGCCTTCAGGTATGGGGGAAACGTGACTGATAAATAGACAGCAAACATGCTGGTAGGGCTGTATGTTGTGGTCAGGTCTGCAGGAGACAGATCACAGACATTATTCATCCTCTTTTATTTTACAGTAGCTAGGTGAAAGAAATATTCTTAATACTTTGTAGCAAGTTTTTAATAAACGGATTAATATTTTGCTCATGGATATTAGATTCATATGTATTTGCTAATTACAGTGAAATGGACAGAAACATGACTCACAGAAATATGTATCCATTTCAAGTTATTCAAAGAATGTAGACTCTCAAAGGAGCTTTTGATGTACTTCGAGTCACATAACAGTGTTTGTTGCAGATTTAACAGAAACTTCATGACAGAAAGAACATCAGAATGTCTAATTCAGGCTCTTCTACAAGTCTTGTTGCAGAGAAGTGACACTTTGCTAATGCTACTGCATAGCCATCTGTGGACTTAGAAAATTATGCATATGAAGAATTCCCTACTGAGAGCTCAGGGCAGAGCGTGCCTCCCTGCCACTTGCTGCATGTAGATACAAAAATGATAAAACTCCTGTAAGGGATGGCTTTAGTCAACCTCCAACACATAAAATGCAGTGCAAAGAAAACCTGAACACAAGCCAAAACCTGCTTGTAGGCAGGACCTTGACAAGACATTTTAATATATGAGTTGTCTGTGTATGAAATATAGACTTGCTTTAGGCTTTTGACTGAGAACCAAGGTAGTTTATCACTCTTCTCAAGGTATGAAGAGAAGGATCTATTAATTATCAACTATGGACACTTCTGGATCTTTTCTCAGTGATGAATAAATCCATATATTTCTCAGCCTCTAACAGATCTCTGAAATGTGCATGTAGGCAACTTAAGCCACTGGGTGGCTCCTGAGCCTCATCCACCTATTATTTCTATGAGCAAGGCAAACTATTTCCTCAGACAGAACTATAAACTTTTTAAGCTGGAGAATGGCTACTGCCTAGATAATATCATGAAGCATTTTCTACGGTCTGTTTGTGACTTATCAGATGAAAATACAAAGTTCATCAAATCTCTAGGATCGCTTTTCTTTTTAAAATTATGACTGTGCACAGTTATACATCATTTGTTCTTATGGATACTATGGAAACAGACTGACCTTAGTGTAAGACTATTGGCAAATTTCTGTCTGATCTCTAGAGAACAGCAACAGATCAGTGGGCTCAAGAAACATGAAAAAGTAACGTTTCTCCAGGTGAAGGAAATCAAACCCTCTGTACAGGTGACATAAAGGGCTTTCCCAAGGTCGAAAAAGTCTTTACAAGAAAATATGAGCATTCAATAAGGTACTTTATGTCGGCATTTTCCCTGCTTTTAGGGAATCTTTGTACAATTGACCTTTTTTAAAATTCATCTCAGTATTTTTCATATGTTTATTGAGTGTATTAAAGTTTATTTAGTGGCAAAACAAAGAAACAAAAGCTGGCAACGAGTCATCACAGAGAAGCAAAGATTAGTGATGACAACCTGTGCAAATAGCGCTACAAATACGAGAAGCTGCTGAATAATAACATAATAGAAAAAATAGATGAGTTGATTCATTCCTAATATTAAGGTAGCAAGGATGAGCTATAAAATCAATGCCCAACTGTGTTCAGCAAGCAGTAAAGATTACTATCTCTATTCTATAGTGTTTTGTGTTAGAGAGATTGTGGCAAGGACTTGTGTGACCCTGGATGTGTTACAGGAAAGGGTCTCTGCTAAGGAGAACTTTCAATAACAGGCATTGGACATCAGTGCTTCCCTAGGTACTAATAGTGATTATGTTACCTACAACACATGTAAATTATCTGTAACAGGTAATTGTAGCTATGTGTAACGCTGTACTGAACATGTATGATATGCATTCTCATTCCATCAGTAATTTGTCATTAAAAAGTCAAAAGAATGGCATGCATAGAACACAAGAATATCCTCACATAGGTAATATCCTTTCTGGATTCTGCCACTGAAGGGAAATGAAAGGCTGTGAACTAAGATGGATATTCACAACTGAGCTTGGAAGAGATAGCACAAAGCCCATCAATTCTGACCCTACTTACTTCACTACTTACACTACACTAAACACACCAGAGCATTGTTAACGAAGAGCAGCTCTAAAATTGACAGATGAAGGCTGATTCTCAAAATCTCACCCGAAAGGCTCTTTTAGCTTGCTCTGAGTAGAGCCTCTTAGCTCAGATAGAAAGGGCCTGGGAAGAACAAAATTAGCTGCCCAGAAGCAGACACTAGGGATCTGTTGCTATTTATTATTCCAGGAGCAAAGTGACATTCAGGATTCTTGTAGCAAGAAGTAAAGTTACTTGCAAGATTCAACTACTGTGCCTGAAGTTAACTCTGGAGAAGGGAGGGAATAAGAAGCAGACAGCTACGTAGCTGCAGCCAAAGCACAAAGGAGCATTCATCTTAAAATCAGCTTAAAAAAGTAAAGCAAAGCAGCACAACTGCAGAATGGAGAGACTTCCTAGAAAAGCTGAAGGAGGAAGTCTAGTCTGGCATTAATGTCTTCACTGCGGAACTGCTAGAGTTGAGCTGCCCACAAGAGGTGCTTCACACATTCAAGAGATGCAATCAGCATGAAGAATAACGTGTTATGTCACTGTTTCTCACTTCTTTGGTGCTAACATAAAGCCAAGAGCCTGTTGGAGAAATAGCATCAATGTTATGGTAAGGTTTAATTACTAACAAAGTGCAAGACGTATTTAGAAGGACACAGTTGTTTCTCATTTTTTTTTTTCCTGTAATAAGAAGTGAACAGGTGGAGCAGCACTCAAGAAAAAACAAACCTGCTATGAGTGGGAAAATCCCTGCTTAGAGTTCTCGTATAAGGCTACTTTTGAGTCACTCAGGGTACAGGTCCAAGCCTCAGACGATCAAGAGAGTAGTTATAAGCTATTCAGAAATTCCCCGTGGAAGATGAAACCAACAGGAAGGAAAACACCAGGGAAAAGTCTAGTCAACACACTGATAAATGGGAAATTGCAAAGACAAGCAATGGATGTGGGTTTAGTTGAGGGAAATGTGCTTTTATTGATCTATTTCTCTAGAGAAATAGAAGGAGAAGGAGGAGAACAAGATCAGTGCTAGCAAAGATGTAAAGAAACAGAAGAGTTCTTCCCAAAGCAACTCAAGTTATCAGAACTGTTCATAAGAAGAATTAGATCTCCAAGATTGAAAATAGGTTTGATTTGAGCAGCAACATAATCAGCCCATGTATTTATAGTGCAAATGGTGTGCTGTGGGAGTTAAAGCGAGAAGTCAAACTACTTTCAGCTGTGGATATGACACAATAGGAATCAAGAAACATTTGTCACTGTGGAAAAAATTGTCACTGTCAAACAGACTACCAAGGTGCTTCATGACTGTAAAATCTTCAATTAAACTTAAGAGTTATCATCTATGACTTTTGCATTCAAAGTAGAGTCTGCAGAACTAAAAGTGTGGCTCTCTCCAGCAACTAGAGATGGAGTGGTTGAGGACTTGAGGAGACAAAACACTTGCTTCATGTTTACTTTGTCTTTCAATTCTAATCTTTGCAATAAGTCTGCATACAGCTTTTGTGAAGAGGAGTTGTTCTGCCCAGCGGGCACTGACAACAAATTCTTAAAATATGTTCTGTGCTTGATTACAGCATACTTTAAACTCACTGCTATCAATAAACCAGCAACCATTTTCTTTAAAATTGCAGATTTAGATTACTAATCTGGTAATCAAGTATGGCATGTCTTTCTGCTTGTTCTCTTTACAAGTCTGTTGAAATCATTTTTTTTTTTTTAAACAGTTACCATCTGCACATTCTCTAAGTTTTTTGACATAGAGTAACCAGAGGTGGTATTAGCTTCCCATACTTCCATAATCCTCACAGAGATTTTTCTCTTTCAACCCAGAGTATTTAGCTGCATGGTAGTCAAAACTATTACTACTTCTGCTCTCCATATACATTCTTTTGCTGCACTCATATCAGTATTGAAGTACTGCAGCTCTTGACATTCTGGTGTTATATATAACCTACATTGAGTATTTGCTTTTTCAATCTCTCTTCTAAAAGACAAGAGGCCATTTTTTCTTTTTCTTCCCAACTAATTATTCATGTCTTCTTAGTTTGATAGAGAAGGGAATTTAAAAGTCTATAATGGACCCAACATGTCTGAGAACATCGTTCAGTCTTAAACCAGATCAATTCTATCATTTTTCCAGATGTGCTGGTATAGAGAAGAATAAGTCTTATGGATAAAGTTATATAGAAAGTTGCAGTGTTCTGCTGTGATCTTATAATAAAACAAACTTTCAAAGAGGCATACTTAGAATGCCAAACAAATAAAACCCACCGTGTACCTTATCATGTTATATTCCATGTTTTCTTCATTGACTAGGTGAATGCCAAAGACAATGTATCTTTAAAACCAGAAAAAACTGTCCAGCTAAAGAAAAAGTAGCTATAGTAGAACTCCGTACTGCAAAAAGGTAATGACAAAGCAGCCACAAAAATACACTTTGATAGGCAGCACAGTAAAATAAAGCTGAATTAAACAATAATCAGCACGTGTCAAAGCTGCCTAAGATGTCTCACAGGGAATGAGAGCATCTCAGAGTTTAAATATTTCTGTCAAGGGCACAGGAGGACACTTCTGACACTCTGACTGTTGTCAGAGCCTTCATCCTTGGTCTAGTGAACCACCTGACATCCTGTTGATGTGCTCAGACTAGGTGCGCTTCAGAAAGATGGCATAGTGCTGTTTGTGTGTAGCTCATCAGTCTCATAGCAAATACCAGGGAGATCCAGACTGTCCCTCTTCCCATCACCCCTCTCCCAGAAAGTGAGCTCTTTTCTCAAACCCTGTCCTTGAGATATGTAGTTGTTCACATATGGTACTGTAGGATTATGGAGGGCATGAGACAGAGACTCATTCGTCAGAGCTTAAATTTGGACATGGGGCAGGTCTACAGCCAATTGGTGATGTAAATGAAAATGTGACTCATCTGTCTACATGGAAATGAGTTGAATAGCCAACAGACACCAGGAAGCAGAACACAGAGTGCAAACTTCTCACTAGAGGAGTGGAAGGCCCAACTTCTCTCACTGCACAGTATCTGCCAGATGAGTTCTTTTGCAATGTAGCCCAGTTATGGCTCTGTTCCTTGAATAAAAATTGATCTTAAAACAACTAGTTGAATTTTCAAGCACTGTCTCTGAAGGAGGCAAATACCAGTGCTAGTTTCAGAGCTCAAGGATTTTGGCTCATATTCATACCGTTGGTTGTTGTCATTATTTATTGAAAGGAGGTCCTCGTCAGTTCTTGAGCTCTTATAAATTAACTTTCTGGTACACATCCAAACTATTCTGATTACATTTCTTGATTAAAAAATCAATCAAAGCAAATACAGAGAGGAAATCCTCTTCTTAGAAGCTCAAAAAGCAGAAACAAAAAACCAAACAAAAGCACAAAAACCCAAATGGATCTAACAGCTGAGAAGTGCGTTAAAAACAGAATAGATAAGGGAGTACTTTCAGCATAAGAACAAGCATATAAGTTTGCAATTCTGCACACTGCACATATAAAATAAATTATTAAAGACTCTAGAGCCTGCGAAAGTGGTGTCTTCCAAACATCTAAGCTGGATGCCCCGCTTTCCAGAAAATTTCCCACTTGAACACTTATCAGTGAATGAACTGCAATTTACCATCTTAGATTGCACGTGTCTCTTTGTGTAAGCCTAAATTTAAGATGGTTGAGATTGTCATTCTAGCACTTTACTACACATTCCTTTTATGCATCTTGTTCTTTAACAGCCAATTGTATTTTTTTAAGTTCATTTTACCTTTAAATCATCAGTCTAATGCTAATATGTTACTGTGGCAATGCTGAGGTCATTACTGTAAAGTATATTTTAATAACAGTGCTCACTGAACATTCTTTGTGAAAGATAATTAGGCTACTTTGTGGATCCGGGGAGAGATGATTGTGTGATGAAGTACTCTGTTGTATTTAAAAATGATTTATGCTATTAAGCACATTTTGTCTTTTTGATTTCTTTTGTTAAATGCTCTTAGTTTCCATTGTAACTTCTTGAGCGGTTTTCAGAGCTTTGTAGAAATCTGAAACAAATGCATATTCCATATCCCTACTGGTGGACATCATCCAATGTTGTGTGCCAGATAATGCTCAGAGCGTTTCCTTTTCTGAGCCTGGTTTTTGGAAAATTGGACTATGACTTCTTTTACAGTAAAAACAGTATGAAAAGGTGAGGAATTCCTTTACTCATTCCAAGTTCACTTTGTGCACCACATTTAATTCTGATCCAATTAATTTAACTGCATATATTTAAGAATGATTGCACCAGTGTGCTGACTATTGCCTCTATACTTCTGTAACATAATTCCCACACTTGTAAACTCTTTTCAGGCTTTTTTAAAATATCTTTTCTCAGATACAGGGCAGAAAAGTTTTCTTTTGATGGCATAAAAGCCTTTAAAGAAAACAGAGTGAGAAAGAATATCAGTCACAACGCTTTGGTTCCTAAACTAAAAAAGAATCAACAAAATATGTTGTCTGTTTAAAAGATTATCTGGGCAACTTCTCGCTCCAAAAGTAACACTAGAAAAAAATGATAATTTCTAAATATTTACTTCAGCTCAGCCATATATCATGAGTATATATCCATGAGTCTACCTTATCACTTCAGCAGCAAGTTATGCTTCCAGAACTAGTATTAAAAGCAACAATTCTCAAAGTCATATTTTTTTCTTATTTTGCATTTATTTTGACTTGATTTCTATAAACAGGACTTGTTACTCTGGTTCCTTATAATTATCGGAGATTCCATCCACCTGCAAATAGTCAGCTATAACTTTGCCTTGGTCTGTCTTACATAAAAGTAAGATGATTAGTATTTTTAAATTACACATTGGTGAGATTCTAATGTTGATAAACATGAATATAAAGCATAATTAACACATGTCCAAGCACAGTGGCTGTCAAATGTTTGACTGTTCCTTGCTTCTAGTAGAAATTAGCAGGTTTACGTGTTGTAATTAGCATTAATACTATTAGTTACAGCAGAGTAGTACACCATACACTGAGGCCAAAAGAAAAAAAAAATGGAGTTGATGTAAGGTCATGAGTAATTTTATCAAGGCCAAAAAAGATAGAATTATACAATTTCTCTTTTGAGAAGGTTCTTTATACCTGAGCACATTATGATTTGATACTCTTGGAAACTGGAGTTCTAAGAACCTGTTGTTTTTTTTTAATCACCTATTAGTAAACCAAGTCTCCATTCCTACAGTAAAGTCCAGTGGAAAAGATTAAGTCATTTGTTAGTCCAAAGGGAACTCAGTTCAAGAATCATTAATGATGAATCTTATTTACTTACTGAAAGAATTTTTTTTAGCACATCGTAAAAGGAAGGTGGCCTTTTAAAAATGAAAGTGCCATGGATTGTATTCTCATCATCAAAGAAATAATTTCAACTTATATCAAGTTTTTATTGCTAGCTATATCCCATGTTTCCCATGAGATTTTGGAAAAGTTAAGGACATTGGTGATGCTTCCTTTTGCCCGTTTGTGAGAGGAAAGGAGGAGGGCAACCTGGAATGAACAAAGAAAAGCTTTTCTTCATCAGAAATACTGTTGCACCCTATCATCACAGAATGAGAATTGCAGATTTGTTTCAGCCTTTCGGAATGACAGTGAACTCTCTTTCCTGGAGGCTCTATCACTAGGTTTCCTTCTGTGCAACCAAGAACTCTTTCAGACTTGGCAGTCTTGTTCAGTTCCCCTTTGGCTGCCATTTTAGACTTCCTGCTTTGCAGAAGGGTTATGTCGTGAATGCTGAAGGTTGGCTCCACACCACATGGCAGCTTTCTCCCCAAAAGCTCTTTGGGCTCCTGAGACATAATAAGAGGAAACATTCTAATGCTGCAAAGTATACATAATCCAATAGAAATTAATATCATTGGAACATTTTTAATTGGCTTTAATTCCCTAGATTACATCATAGAAAGACTGTAAGGATAATCTTATGAACTCATTTGGCATCCTTGGGTGAAATGTGCTATTACAGGGTTACACTAATTGAAACTTGGACAAAATGTCCTTGTACTGCTACACAAACATCGAGAGGAACATGGTTTTAACCAGAATCTTACCTAATCCCTTGATGACTTTCTCCCCTGACTCAAACCTACCTGTAAAAACCGATGACAGTTACGCATGAGACATACTAGGAATACAGGTTTTCCCAAAAACAAATGGAATTCAGGTCTCTAAGTGTTTGTCGCAGCAAGAATGGAGGATCTATATTCTCTCTTCACCTTCAGTTACGCTCTCTTTTAGCCTTCACACCTCACTCATGCTCATGGGCCTCCATATTTTTGAAGAAATGTTAATTTGTTCATCCAATAATTGCTTTGCTTCTGAAGTACCTCATTCACAGTGATCCTCTCTCCCTGCAGTATGCACAACAGTGAACCCTGAAGTAATTCTTGGCCATTTCAGACAGTTCTGTCAGAGGGGTGTGGTATGGGGAGGTAATCTCTATGCAGGTGTTTAGTGGAAAGAATAGGAGGAAGGTAGGCACTTATTTCTTAGCTCCACTCAACAACATTATTTATCTAGACTTCACTGATGAAGTTAAAGCAAAGAAGGTTAATGTGGAGTCTTCAATGAGGTTTATGAGGTGACGCTGTCTGTCAGCATAATCTTCCTTCACTCACTGGCCAATTCTCCTGTACAGCAGGAAAGAAGAGGTTTCACAACATTAAGTTTCATGCAGAATCACTGTTCCAGTGAAGGAAGGAAGCTTTATGAACATCATCCTTTATTTATTTATCTCATTCTAGATTATCTCTTAACCACGAAGCAGCAAAAACCTGACAAACTTCAGCTCAGCTATGCGTCATGTAGAAGCATATCAGGAGCATGGCCTCAACCCACATCTTCTGTGATTTAGTAAAAATAAGCAAATAAGAGCAGGAGCTGCCCTAAAATAACAGATATGGAATGAGAAATGGGTGCAAATTTCTACATCAGTTTTGTTCCTCTCACTGTTTTCAGCTGAAATTTGTAGCTATCTGCCCCTTTCTCCCTACCTGTAGGCAATCAGCAGGAATTCTCTTGCTGAAAGACCTTTGGATTTCTGTTAAAAGTATCCTAGGAAACAGTATAATAGCACCTATCATATGGAAACTACCTTTCCTTGTATGGGAAATTGAGTAATAGCTGTGGTAATAGACAAAGCAACTTGTTGGCAATAGTAGAATTCCACTTACCCTGTAGAACTGAAAGAAAACTTATGAGCTGGACATTTCTAGAAGGAATTGTTTGGAGACATCTGCAGAGCTGCTCAGTAACATGTATGCCTCCCAAAGATATCTCAAATAACACTGAAGACTTCCATTATATTAAACATCAGAATGCTGTAGAAAGTCTAGACAGGAAGAAATGGTGAATAGAAAGGTAAGATAGCAAAACCAGGTACGAGGCCAGCATATTAGCTGTGCAGAGAGAAAGCAACTTTTCTTTATATTAAATTGCGTTGGTTTCCTGCTACCAGGTTAGGGGGTCATGCAGTACTATGGAGAGATGGGGAAGAAAATAGCAGATGTAATGCATGTTTCAAACCAGTCTCTTCAAGACCTGTCTGAAAACACAGAGTCTGAGAGTAGGCCTCTGCACTGATTTTGATTTTTTGGCTGCAGGCTTATTTAGCATCTAGGGAAACACAGAGATTGCATTAGATATAGCTAAATGAAGCACAGCAGAGAAAGTACTGCAGGTCCTGATCCAGAGCTATGATAAACTGGTTAAATTAAATTAATTAAGAATGGAAACAATACTCATAATCTGATTATTGCATTTTAAAATTGAAAGAGGAAACCGCACCTTGGGGAAGAGAGCGTAGCACCAACGAAGAATGCAATAAGCTTCAAGGCACCATCTTGCCACGTTACATCTAAAATGACCACCTGAGAGGCCATGTTACATGCTAAATGGTTGTCTTTGTAAACTCCATACACAATAGGCTTATCTTTGACACTATCATGAGGCAATTTTTGACAAAATAGGTCAAGATCCAAGGGTTAGTGTTTGCAGGGAGTCCAAACTCATGGGGAAAGTGTACATAACCATTTTTCCAATAAAAGAAAGATGAAATGGAGCAGGGAGATCTCTTCCCACTGTCTATTAGCATGGGCTACATCTGCTCTGAACTCAAAGGCTTCTCTGCCTACAGCCTTGAAAATTAAAAAGCTGCAATTTTACCTCACTCACAATGGTTTGTTGTTGAGATTCTCTATTTGACTGCTTTTAGTTGGAATGGGCATATACTGCTGAGAGACTCCACACTGAGCAAAATTAGTCCATGCTTCTGTCCTTGACTTTAATTTGCAGCTGATTTACAACTGTTCTGTTTCAGGGGTGCTGTTGTTTTGGAGGTGGAGTAGATTATTCCCTGTGAGACCTGTCCAGTGGATTGCAGTTTTTCCCTCCATCCTAGTTGTTGTAGGGCTTATCAGACAGGAGGAGGGATTTAATTAAGGTTTAATTAACCACAAATATAATGTTGGCAAGCATACCTCAGAAGCTAGTCTGAAAACATTCATTTTCTGAGCTATATAAAAGACAATCTGATTGATTTTGCATGACCAGGTTCAAGGCTGACTCAATCAGGTCTAGCTATTTTTTTCATTTTTGAGTCATAATCTCCTGGGTCAGCAATTATAATAAGGAATTGCTTTCTCTGACTCAGACTGACAATGGCAGGCAAATCTTCCTCCACTCAAGTACTTCTGAGAAGATGAGAGTGAGCCAGGTTGATGGTGGGACATGGACTGTTTTGCTGGAATACCAAAAGAAATACTTCAATTCCAAGCTGGACTCCAGCTAGTGAAAAGAATAAATAAGAAGTGGGTACAACATCGTAATATATCAACATGGAGTCTTGCTCAGGTGTCACCGTAGCATGTTGACATTTAATAGTAATTAGATAATAAATAGTTGGAATACTAGCTGCTATGATGGCTTTCATTGCAGAAAGATTTTTGCAACATAATTTGCTTCATTTAACAAAGTTCAGAGATTAAACAGATGGTTTGAACATGAAAGCATCATCTGTCAGCTACTGGAAAAGTCAAAACTTTACAATATAAAGACTAGCACAGCTTGTGGCCTTATTAACAGCAAGGAAAATCTGACAGTACCTTCAATTTTCACTAGGAAGTAGATTGTTCTGTTCAGTTAAACTTTAAATAAAAACTGATGTCACCAGTAACACTTTGCAATGGTCTACACTGAGGTTTTACTTGCAGTCAAGGTTACCTGTGGTAGGTTTTTATTTCATATAAAATGAATGCTCAATTCCATTTCTCCCGAGGAAAAAAAAAAAAAGACTGAAAAAAACAAAAGCCAGCACAATGATTTCCTCTTCATTTTAGCACATAGTTCAAGTACAGATGCCAAGGAAAGCAAGTAATTTAAATCCAGTGTAGACAAATGTATAAGTTCAACTATGTTCAAGTTACAGTTTTATCACTGGCTGAAGTCAGCAGCTATACAGGCACAATATTTTAATCTGCCAATACACATGAGAAATGCATACACAGCATACACATTATCTACACTTAATAGGCAGTGTGAGGCCCAGCTACTCAGGAAGGCGTAGGACTCATCTTCATGATATGTGGATGGGTGAAAGCTGCTCTCCCAGCAGGGCAAAGCCAGTAGTGTTCTGTGGAGTAGTTTGGGTCATATTTCAGTCCCTTTTAAAAGCAGTTGTTGCTTCGGGATGGTTCAGCTCAACCAAAAAACAGCAAAGTGAAGTAGGATGGTAATATTCAAGATAAATTTTACTATTATTGTAAAAAATTTATTTTAAAGCAGTATTCAGAATTATTTCTTAAGCTAGAAAACTTAATTTTCTGAAAAATGTTTATGTGGTGTGTCAAAATGTTTTGTTGATTCCTATTAGAAAAATGGCAACAGTGGCTAGTGTCAAAGCTGTCTCCACACACATAAAAGCCATTTTTCCCCTTATGTGGTAAGCACTGTTAACTTTTTATTGTGTTGTTCAGTGGTAGAGAAGACAAGAAATTGAAATACCCAAATTAAGCACAGGAACACTTCATTTTACTAGGACTCAGAAGCAAAGTGCTAGTCTCCAGTATTTAAGTAGTACAAATGTGGTACATTAACACCAAGTGTTTGAGGGAAAGGAGTTGTAGTCTCCAATTAACCACTTAGCCTGAAGTGCCATCAGTTTGCCAGCAGATAATTCAGGCAGCAAACCCAAGGTTCCCAATGTGCCTAGGACCCACTGGGTGTAGTGGCTGATGAGCAGTGGGCTACAGCTTCCTGGCTTCTTCCACCTCCATACATTTCAGAACGCGGAAGAGATGTTCACATTCCAGGTGTGCACTGTTCTAGGCCTGCTCTAATGATTCAGGATTTGATCTTGAATTGTTACAACCAGATGTTTTCCTGTGAAAGGTGGCTTTCACCCGACAGCAACGAAACATTAACATGAAGCTTAAAAAATATTCTTAGAATTTTTTGTGCTATAAACCAAATTTTAGGCAGAATAAATTTCACTGGCAATATAAACAACATCCTGGAAGCAAGTTTAAAGTAAGACCCAGTAACAAATTAAGTGCAGTGTCTAAAAGAAGCTCTACTCTCTATTAAATCTGTGTTATTTCATCTTCCCTGCTTGTCAGTTTTACAACGCCAAGAATTTATTGGGTACAAAAAAAAGGCCAACATTTTTGTACTCCCCAGTGTTACGCAGAATCTGGCTGGGTACAACAGAAGCAGTACATTTCAAAATAACAAATTTATGCTTCTAAGATGAATCGTATGAGACCTCTGGGGGAACATACATAAGCATCCAGTTCTCTGAATTTACTGTAAGCTGTCAGAAATTGTATCCCAAAAGGCAAGAGAACCTTTCACTTATTATAAGTCTTTATGTAAATAACTGCTACCAAGATCACATAGTAGGTTTCTTATCATTGCAAAAGGACAAAAATTGCATTTTGGAGAGCCCAGCATTTTTGAACCATTTGGCAAATAAGGAAAAAAAAAAAAAAAAAAAGAAAAAGAAAATAATCTATCCTGTGGAAGGCAGGTACCTGCAAGTTATTCTGCTTCAGAGCAATAAGGGGCTCTTTCCAGTATGCTTCTCTGCCTCATATAACGTGGCACCAAATATTCCTCCACCTCATGCCTTCAAAACAATCTTCCCGTGTATGTCCCACGTAGTTCACAATTTGGGACCCTTACCTAGGATCTGTAAAACAGAATCACATCAGCAAGGCTTTTCAGATACGGAATTAAATCTGTATTTTGCACATTACTACAAACACCAAGCTGCTGGCTCTTGTGGGAGCTGGTTTCTCACTCAAGTCTGTTAGACACAAGGTAGCATTTTACGCAAGCGAGGGGAAAGAACCTCTAATTTGATGGCTACTACACAGATTTTGAAACATAAGCTTAAGAGATTCCTACTTAAAGCGTAGGTGACAAATAACTTTTGTAGGGGTTATATAATTAATGACTTGATGCAGCAGTTCTTTCTCATCATGAAGACTTGTAATTTACGACTCATTCTAGCCAGAATCGGATAAATAACTACATCTTTAGTTATCAGTAGTTCTTTCTTTTAATTACTTCTTTCTCCTGAAAATACTGCCAAAATTGCAAGTATATAGTTGTTCCAATTAAACACATAAAACATGCACACCACCACCACATTTCTCTGGACAGCTAAAATGATAAAAAGTTCTCTCTGTTTTGAGGCTGTTCACTGCTGGCTGTATGGTGAAGCACCTGTGAAGATAAAACACTGCAACAGAGCCAGGTGCATGGACATCTGTTACCTTCCTCTGCAAACAGCTGCTGGATGGAAACGCTTCCTGTAGTGGGAGCAGCTTCCCACTACTTGGAGAAGTGTGTCTTAACAGACCAGGGAAGCCAGTCTCCAGTATTTCGTTGTGCTAATTAGTTTCCTCCTACATTCGCTTTCCTTAAAACAATTCTGTGGAAAGAAGTAGGCCAGAACAATGTCATACAGCTACAGATGTATTTTGTATTCCACTGCATTGCAACACAGCTTAATGTGCTGGCAAGAAGCCTCAGTCAACAGTGAACTTAAAGGGAATTTGTTGTGAGAAAGAATCCCTCTTACACAGACTCATTTCCTTTAGTTCAGCTTTATATAAAACCAGTGTTTTTTGTAGACTGAGGCTTAATGGAGATGTGGAAACATTAATAATCTAGTATCATTTCCAACTAAATTACCTCACATACATGTGTTATAATGATGTCTTCTGAGAGATTATTCTGAACCACGGGAATCTTTGTGAGAACACAGTGATACATGACGAGAAGACCCTTGATTCAGAGATTTCTCAGAAAGCTTACCAAGCACAGGATTTAAAAGACATTTCCAGAAAATAACCACATCGCAAAGGTGCTAATACCACTAAGATTAAAAATGAAAAAAATACAGATAGACTCCATACAGCTGAAAAATAATAACGAGACAGACTACGGAACAGTCTCAGGACCTTCCCAGTCTGTGCATGAAGTTGGACTTCTCATTGGTTTGTAATGGTTCAAAGTGAGATTCAGTTTTCAAACTAAAGTAATCTTACTCTTAAGGATAGAGAATAGAGTTCATTGCCCGCTACAGTACTATTGTATTCAAATAGAATTAACTGAGTTCCTATGAAGATTATAGATTTGGCCCATTATGAAAGCAGAGGCTTTAAAGTGTGGAAATTAGCACCTACTGATCACCATTAGATGTTCTTTTATTGAACAGGAAAGGAACACTCCTCCTGCTCTCACTTTTCATCTTCTCTGCGTGTGTTACTCCATCTTTGAAGGTTTCAAACCTGATTTTATTTTATTTCACTTGAAACTGCACATGTTGGGAAACATTACAATTAACATTCTTAGAGTTTTGTCCTGAAGCAAGACAAATGCAGTACCAAACAATTTTTCATCTTCTTCATAACTGAAGGCTTGCATTCTGTTTTGTACAAGAGATACCTTGTGTGGACTACTATTTTCCAGATCAACTCATCAGTCCATTTGTAATAGAAAGCATATTTCTTGAAGATCTCTAGCATGTTGATGTTTTCATTGCCCAGAAACAACAGACTTCAGTAGGCCAGATGGGAGAATATATAAAGTGGTAATGTAACGTAGATGTAGAGGGTAGTGATGCTCTGAGTGTTGACAAAAGGTCCTTACAGAGAGCTCCTTGGTGGTTGTAGAACCTGCACCTGTGATTCTCCTTTTTTTTTTTTTTTTTTAAAGTTTCTAATTAGACTGGAGATTAGCCTCTTAAAACCTGCTAGAGGAAGCAGATGGAACTATATTATCTAATACATAAAATGCTATTGAAGAATCTAGTCTTTTAACAGCAGACTAATTTAGTCAAATGGGCAAAAGCTACAGAGTGCACTCTGCACTCAAAGAAATGAGCTGAATTAACTTTCTCCCAGGAGCTTAGAGAAGACAGAAAAAGGCCATAGGCAGATATTACACAAACACATTCATACACAAGAGACACTTAGACATGCAGGATGCATGATTTTCTAGATAAATGAATGGTTTCTCTTAAAACATTTAATATTTTTTTCTGGCTTACTATTTCTAAGATTCCTCAATTGGTATCCATCACAAACTATCAAGCAAGTTCACCATAATCCACTGTCCTGACCCCTGTACCACATGAGTGAAGAGCTGATTAAGACCTTGCTTATCAGTCAAGAAGAAATTTCTCCAGGGTGCGATCAAAACAGAATATTAAGGGATCATGGACTCCACCTGTTTAATGAGTTCTGATGAGTTTACAAATATAATAGTGCTCCAGTATAAAAAATCTGCTTTGGTTCATCTTCAAAGTTGCCATCACACCTAATTTGTTGTTTTGTAGTACATCTAGATAGCTGTCCAGATTCAAGGAAGAGTTGATCCAGTCAAGCAAGCTGGGAATTAGATGTGGTTCCTAGCCACTAGAGCAGAGACTTCAGATACCATTCTAGTTTCTCATTGATAAGGACAAAGTTCCCAGAGAGAACTCACTACATTCGTATAAGGGCCACAACTGATGCTGCTCATGGTTACATGACAATGGGAATCAGTGTGAATTTATGTCTAACATCGCTACATGAAAACGTTGCTCTTTTTAGACTACCTCTGCTAGCCAAGCTTACCTTGCTAACATCCATATAAAGCAGTTTGTAGATTTAGAAAGAAATGTTGTCATTTTAGTAAGATTTTCTTGGGTGATGAATACACACAATTAGAGACTTCGGTGAGGAAAGTGAGCACTTTTGTACTCACGGATCTGTAGTATATGTCCTTGTTTCTTGTTTCTTATTCCTAAATGACTGTACTCATCCTTCTTGTTGCCCATCCTCTTTTAATCCTTTGATTTACTTACTAAACTCAGAGTTTTTCAAAGCTTTTTGAAGGATGAAGTTTTGTGACTACCAAGACCTTCTCTTTATAAACCACAGTATAACACATCTATTTTATGGTTACTGAAAAAAATCATTTCACTTTTGATGGTCTTATCATGCCAAGATTCTGAGCACCCAGCTCTTTTAGTTACACTTCCAGGGCTTTAAAATATTTATTTATTTATTTTTTGAGGGAAAAAAAGCCCCACAGCCTAGGTGTTTACTCTTAAATAGACACTGACAAGCAGCCAGCACAGAATCTCAAGAGTGCTTTAACCTGGTGTTATTGGATTTTCCCCAATTGGCAATAAAGTTGAAGACTTTCTGAGGTCTAAAATAGAGACTTGGGTAATTATTTCAAAGGCTCATTAAAGCAGACAACCACAAGAGATTGTTTTCCAGATGCTTTCAAATTGCTTATCCAGCTCAGTATGGAGGAAATTATTAACCTCAGTAGCTTTTTCATCCTGCTAGCTGTAGTATGATTTTGAACTCTGGAAATAATCAAGTTTAATTGCCTTTCAGAAATATGTTTTGGCATTCGAACTGCTTCATTGCTTGAACTCTCTTCTGTATCCCATAGATGCTAGAATCAATTTGAGAATAATCTCTAGGAAAGTGCAGTTCAAATAAGACAGCTGCTGAGAGCGCAGTCAACTCAACACATTTGGTCAAAGATTACATGCATTACAAAACAGTAAGCAGAATGAAATGTGTTTCCTTGATCTAAGTTTTGACCAGTGCACCTTTAGAAAGCTCGAAACCCCAGATGATGATGACTTAAAAAAAAAATCCATACTTTAGAATAGAAGGGGAAGTGTAGGAAAAACTTTACATGACAACTCATGATGATAACCATTCAAGCAAGAAGTTACTTTCCCAAGAAGGGAGTTACTGGCCTTTAAGGTAATAAAGAACATGCAAGTGCAGCTAGTCTAGCTCTAACATGAACTCATGGGAAGTCTTGCACTGGGATTTCTTGTTCCTTGATCTGTTCAAATTATGTTCAGAAAAACTTGCTCTGTCTTCATGCCTGAAAAACATACCTTCTAGCAGCAGAGTAGTGCTGTTATTTCCCCACTCCTCTGTGCTGTTACTGCATCTGAAGGAAGCTCTCTTGCCTGCTCCTGAACAATCATTCCCGGCCCAGTATGAGTATTTAGTGAGAGAGCAGTTACACAGGCTGGTTAAAAGCTAATAGCTAATATCAAAAAGAACAGCTTTTTAATTTAAATCTATTTGTCTGCTTGGTTCACTGCATAGCCAACATGAAGGTGTGTATTAACACAAAGAAAAGAAGAACAGGCTGGAAGCAGGCTGATTTGTAACAAGGAAGAGACACAAACAGTAATGATGGTTTAAGGCAAAAAGTTACACTTAGAAGGTCATTCCATTTAAGTAAAGGTAGCTTGGACACATTCGGAGAAGTAGATGTGTCTCTCCAGTGGAGACACGAGTCAGAGAGCCGACACCAAATCCAGGCAGGATTAGACTGGAAATACAGAATGACTAGCAGTGTTGAAGGTACTCTGAAACAACTTAGAGACAAGAACCCTCCAGTACTTACAGATACAAAACATACACGTGTTCCTTTTCTAAAAGGTGGGCTCCAGTTGAAATACATCAAAGACTTCACGCACGCGTGTTGCTGAAGCACACTACACAAACTACAGCAGTCCAGGTCACCGAGCAAGTCCCTGGCACAGTAGCTAAGTGAGCTTTGCTTGTGTGTGGATATCAGAGCTCACTCCGGAAGGGCCATGGGTAAATAGTCCATCCTACAATTATATGTAGCCTCCAGAAGAACATCACAGCAAAAAAAAAAAAAAAAAAAAAAAAAAAAAAAAAAAAAATCTTCCTTTGCCTTGAAAACACAAATGTTACTCTTTGGATTTATTCTACCTGTTAGAAAAACATTTCTTTACAATGAGCAAGTTGTATATGCATTTGTATGCCACTGAAATTGATAACTAAAGATGTAATTATTTATCTGATTCTGGCTAGAATGAATTGTAAATTACAAGTCTTCATGATGAGACTTCACCGTTTCTGAAAGAACCCAAAATATTATGCAAACTAATACCTTGCAGTGGGAAGTCTGAAATTATAATAATTTTCAGTTCACTGCTCACTGTAAAGAAACCACAACAGAAGAAACATCAAAAACTTTTGCATTTGCAGTTGAGAGAAATACTAGTTAAGACTATTAAGACTCATTAAATTTGTTCATTTTTATGAGCAATAGGCTCATATATAACATACAATCCTTCAGTCAAAATATTCATTCCAATTATCAGCTGTCCAAGGCCATATTGTCCAACACTGTACACACATTAGCTTTGTAGCTACAAAAAATTATGGTGAGGTTGCTAGAACAGTTAATTTTCAGCAGATTACACAAGTCAGCTGATCTAAAAGCACAATAACTTCAAGTAGTATGATTTGAACATCAGAATCTGTATACCACATCTTGATTCATGAAAAACATGTGTTTGCTATGACTTCTATAGGGGAAAAAAAAAATGCATGGTCCTTCGTAAGTCAAATGCACTCTGATATATCTGGAGAATAAAAAAATCCTAAATTATTCCTTAAGTATTATTTTTCTAGTGAAAATGTATCCATTAAAGCTGATGTATTTTGCAGAAAAATATTTGACTTCAGTAAAGTAACAATCAAACTGTAGTTTTTGAGATCAAACCTAAGAATTTTGACATTTCCAAAACCAAAAATTCAGCTCCTTTTCAAACAGTTCTTAGGTTATAAGTCATAGTATAATTACAACCTAATGTCTATGTAGAAACATGCTAGAAAGATCAGGTGTCACATCATGTAGCCGTTGTTTGAACCCAACTCATTTAATTCTTGTCTCCCAGTTCTGGAAATCCTACCCCCAAAATGACAAAGGCAATAATAAGATTGTCCCTCTTGACAATTAAGTCTCTTCTGCTTTCTCAGACATCGCTGTGGGAATTTTTACCCTATGCTGGTCTGTATTCAAGGACATTTTATGAACAATTTGCCACCTGGGGCAGCAGTTCTGCTCCCCTAACCCATCCCTTCTGCCATCCTAGATTTCAGTCTAAATGAGCTTTTACCACACATTCTGTGGTGCGGCTCCCCCTAGCCTTAAGTTACCTTTCAATTGGTTCCTTCTACGAAGTTGAGCTATTCACCTGATAATTGCTTCCTGCTTTAACAAGACAGTAAAGAAGCTCTTGGTGATCAGCCAGAGTCTATGGGTCTGCCATAACACATCTGGCTTATGGGGTGAACACAGAGGAAGAGCTGAAGAGGAGAATAGAGTTCAATGAAAAATTGCAGTCTACCAGGGTCACTAAATCAGTGTTGTAAAACCATGCTTATTGCTGTGCCTCAACAAATGACAGAGGAAATCACTTTCCTCTTGAGTACTCCTGGCTATTTCATCAGCTTATCACTTTGCTAATGGGTTTATTGATATTGTGTAGGGCTAAGTCAGCTGTGGCCCAACTGCTGATGTCAAGAATTACTCATGGTTTTTATTGAGATCACTGACAGAAGATTCTCTTATACATCACTAGTTTCTCCTCAACAAACGAGGCAATTAACGGTTCCCTAATTAGGCCCCAAACCAGAGTGGATTCACAACTAGTGTTGATCAGAGGAAACTGGATTTTTCAGCTTGCTGAAGAGCAAGCCCGTCTCTGCATACTTGAGGTTTAATACAGTGTACATTTCTAAGACTCTTGTTATTACAATTATTAATATTCTAGCCAAGAAAGTTACAGGACAATCATCATTTAAATCGTTTAAAAACCAGAGCAAGACTTTGGGAAAAGCCAAGTAATAGAATACTCCAAAGGAAGCCTTATTAGCAAGCTTTCATTTGAATTTATTCACATCTATTGTTTTTACTGAAATCTTCAGATATGAAGGCACACACAATTAGCTCTTTTAGTTTAAAGACAGTGCCCACGGTGCTCAAGCAATCTGGAATAAATATTTGTTTTGAGTTCTCCAACTTTCTTCCCTAACCATAGACAATTCAGATTATTTGATTAAAAAAAAATAAAAATGGATGTAGTATTTCTGAATTTGATTCTATTTTTCCCTGTGACATTTTAAATAGGTCAGAACAAGTACTTCTAGCCTATGTGCCTTAGCTTATTGCATCCACAGAACACCTGCCAGATAATGCCAATGATATTCCAGTAACACACTACTCAGACATACATTAGACCTTAATCGTGTTGTAAAGCCATAAATCAAGCCCCCTGTTCAGGCTAAAACAGAACATGGTAAGCACTAAAAACACTTATTCTAGTTTTGTATGATTTTTGTTTGCATTTGTATCCAAAGCCAAAGCTGAGAGCAGCTAGTAGGCAGCTGAATATAGTCCAGACTAAACTATGACATTTGGCAATAACTCATTTGCCCCTTATTTTTTCTGCTAGTACTGATGGAAGAAGTACTCCCAGGAAAAAAAAAGAAAGAAAGAAAAAAAAAAAGAATAAACAAGTCTGTGAATGGCTTTTCTCTCATTTCCCTCAACCCCTGAAAACCCCTACCTACAAACAGCTGCATCAGTCCTAGACACAGAAACATTCAGCAGGCAAACCGCTTAGCTTTGCATACAGTCCTGTTGCAAAAGAAATGGAATCACAGCACAGTCATCACATAATCACATCGCTACCTATGACACATCACTATTCAGAGCTGCTGAGGAACCCCAAAAGAAGCTTGGCAACACAGCAAACTTAGTATTTCCAGCATTACACAAAATTACTTACTACCAGGGCCTCTCTGAGCCTTGCACCTTTCCCCAGCAGAGCTCCTGTTCCAAGCAAATGAGAAACCATCTCTTTACATCTATTTAATTTACTTGCTGTTAACTTATAATGGCTTGCTAATAGCCCTTACCCTGGAAGTGATTAGCACATTGATTAGAAAGTAAATAAGCTCAGTAATCTTAAACGTGGGCTGTAATGCTCAAATGAAAAGTGGGGACTATTCTGTAGAATGATAGAACACAGTCACTCACCCACCCCAAGCTCCCAGCAGCTACAATATATTTTAATGGTTTCTCGCTTGAATTACATGAATATATATTTTTTGTCCTTCAAAGATTAAAAATCAGCTCCTATTCCTGCATAGTGTTTCTACAACATCTTAGATCTACAGAAAGATGTTTCTATAATGCTGTCATCCATTTAGATACTGACAGAAAACAAAAGCACTAGCTTAATGGTTTTCCAGTACCTTTTCTTCTCTGTTGCTGAAACTTGAAAGATGTTTGTTCTGAGAAGGAACGCTATCCATATAGTAGCCTAGACAGCAGATATTTTTAATGCATAGCTGCTGTAAATAGCCATGATGAATGATTTTTTAGGAGCTGTTTTCCCTATTTATTCTTCGTAAATGTCATACATTTAGAGCTTTTCTTTCCCAAAGATACATTTATTGTAGAAAAAATGACTGAGTCAAACTTGTCTTAAAATTTATCAACAGCCAACAGATTTTTGGAGGGTATTCAAGATCACAACAGAGAAAGCTGACAAATTTGAAATAAGTTATTTTATTAGTAGGAAGTGGGAAGATCAGCAAAATGGGTGAATTCTGCCAAGTGAAACATTACTATCCTCCAGTGACTGACAAAAATATATATTAATTCTGCTGAATATATTTCTTACCTTGTTAGAAGACGTATTGATCCTAATTGCAAACACTTTTTTTCATTAAAACTTTGGGGTTTGATCATATGACTAGCAATTCTATATAACTTTATTGGTATTGTTATATATACACTACATAGCATGTATTTGAATAAAACCTGGGCTCTCAAGCCTTTAGGCATTTAAGTAAGAAAACCCAGTCTTTGGTCATATTCTTCTGTGTAGCTATCAGAACCCGGAGTTATTGGTACATACATCAAATTGAAATGAGGTCTATGTATAAAGGTGGAATTTTCTATCTTATTTTCATACCTGATTATAAACCTTATGACAAGACAGATATTTGTAAGTAATTGTGCCACTGCATCTTCTGCTAGTGAGATGGTTGGAGTACAGTCAGATGGAACGGTGCTGGAGAAGGCAATTCTGCCCTTATCTCCACCACCTTCTCCCAGCTCTGGGAGGTAGATTTTTCTATTGAAAAATGTAGTGGCCTGTCTGACAAAATAATTCCTAAACACTTATTTAGGTATTCAGATATATATGAAACACATATTCTTTTCTAGATCAGCTAAGGACACATTGTTTGTCCTTATGCAAGGAAGACTGAACATAAAAAGCACAGTGCAATGGTTCTGTTAATAACAGGAGAGAGATTTGCAACCTTGACTGTAAGCAGAAACAAGCAATAAACCATCCATGAGTCTTGAATCTATTGGACAGCCACTGCATGGACATTTAAAGCCAGACAAAGGAAATGAACACAGAAATCCAATATTTAGCTGACTCTAATAATGCATCTGTTCATACCTCCAATAAGTACAATATACGAAATGTTCACAGACAAAATAATTGCTTTTGAAGTAAGTAGTGGTAAAAAACTTCTTTATTCACCACAGATCGAGAGATTAGCTACTCATAGAATCATAGAATCATTAATGTTGGAAAAGACCTCTGGGATCATCTAGTCTAACCATCAGCCTATCTCCACCATGCCCACTAACCCATGTTCCTCACTTCTTTCATTTAAGTTTCAACTTGCTTCCTCTGCCTGTAGTTTCACAGCACTTAGTACTTTGGTTGTTCTACACTCTCTTGACTGTTTGGATTTGTTTCCATAAATACATGTACTTTCTTGAGATGCTCATCTTCATAAACACAATTATTCTTGTCTTGCTCTTACACAAGACTGATATATCAAAAAGATTTTTATAGTTGCTTTTAATTCTCTCTTAACCATTTATAAAACCATAGCAAAAAACTAATAATGGAATCTAATCACTTATGCAACTGCCAGCTCAGTTTTTGCACTCTATAAATTAAATTGCAAAACTATATTATGTTCATTAGTTTGTTTTGAGTCACCAACAATAATATCAGAAATACTTTTGAATTGCTGGACATACAGGTGTGCTCATGCCAGCCTACATACTGCTGAACATGTAGATCACAGGTACATGTATATAGGCAGTCCTATTATGCAATGTGCTGTGCTCAGGAATTACTCCCAGAGCCTCCTTTGCCATACAGAGACATTACTGTTGCACTCCCTCTGCTATGTTCTACTTTCTGTAAGTCAGACTGTAGCACTTAGCTAGTAATTTTTAATTGTGGGTGACGGGAACACAAGGAAGCACATCACTATACTAGCGCAAATTCGAAGACCTGCATACAACTTTGAATGTAGCCCATACCGAGTGTGATTGTCTATTGAAAGTAAAGGTGCTCTAATTTTGTGCTACATAACAAACGAAAGGCTTAGCAGTCTGATTTGCCCCACCAGTGAACCATCATTCAGTGATAAGCCCAACAGATATAGTTCAATAAAATCATATATCAGAATTGACAATAGAGTCATGTGTTATGGATTATTTATTTGTTCTCTGTGAAGAAATCTGCTGTCTTAAAGCCAGTGTTGCTTCACAATATTAGAAATATTGACTGCTTAATCAATTTTTCATCTGCGAGTTTACTTGATGTAATGGAAGTGCAGATGCTTTTTATTTGTCACCACATTGACTTATATGTAATCATTACTAAGAAAGCTGCTTGGTATCTCAGATTAAACTTTTTGAAACAGGCAGGGAAAGCCACCAGCAGAAACCAGGTGATAAGTGGAGTGTCTGAAGTGAAGCCATGAATGCTGTCAGCAAACTATTGCGTGTTTGATGGAGTCTGGACTGGAAATATATTTTGAAATCTCATAAAATAAGGTATAAGTCCTTGTGAAACCGTCCCCAGTGGATTTCTCCCAGTGTCACAAATGAAACACAATAGGAGGCAAATATTAAACTTAAGATCTAACTGGATCATGCTGATTCAACCTGAAACATGACTGACACTGCCCTTACTACATTGCAATGATTTCCCCAGATCTGTGCTGGCAAACTAATTGTTTCTGCCCTTCAGCAGTGTAGAAAAGGATAGACATTGCTATGAAGTATGAAAGATGGATTAAAATGTTATGCTTTCTTTTGTCTCAGTTCTGCTCATGGGCTTATTAATCCTTGACAAAACCTCTGTGTCTTGGTCCACTCAGAAAGGCTCTCTGATTTTGTGTATTGCTAGAAGATAAAGTAGGATGCTCTTATCTTCAGAAATTCAACAGATGATTTTGTGCACTAAAGCAAAAAATCATTAATATTCCAGTGCAATGTGCAGACAAGTTATTCCAGACTTTTCGAACTAAAAGTCAATAGTTCAGAGACAGCCTGATTTCTAGTGGAAAGAAACAGTTATTCCGGAAGGGAAGAACAGGTTTTAGCAGAAACTGAGATATCTGATGGAGCATAACATCAAAGACAAAACAAGCCTGTTCCTTCCTCTCATGATGTGTCTTTATTATAATGGAGAAAATGCCAAATATATTAGCAAATATTAGGGACTTGGAAAGGAAAGGAAGAGATTTATATATTTATTTTCAGGCGACCAGTGCTCAAATAATTCAAAATTAATGGTTTCATTGATTCCTATATTTTTTTCCAAACATTTTTAAGAGCCAACTAGCAATAAGGAGTGCTAAACAATGATCTTTTTGTTTTAAATATATTTTCATTTCCTGTAGAGCTTTTCCAGGTGGTCAGCTTCTATTTAAATTACACTTCTTTTTATGTGGAAGAAAACGGTCTAAGAAGGAAAAGTGGCTTTTATCAGTGAAAGGAGTGAGCTGGACACTTGTCCTTCACTCCTCTTGCTCTTCTGAAGTCGCTGGCTGGGGATCCTTTCCTCCTACTGGAGGAACTTCGAGCTCATTCCCCAAGTGATGCTCTTCCGTTCAGGTAAAATCCAGTGATACTTCCCAACACCACTGAGTTTATTGCATCATTTCTTACACTCCTTATCCTGCAAACTATGGTTCAGGTTAATTTGCATAAACCAATTCCATTTTCAGGACACATTTATGAAGTCATTTACATAGCTGACAACTGCATTTCAGAGAGAGATTCATAGCATGGTTTCTGGTCTCCTGCTAATTGAGGTTGGAAAAGTATTACTGATGTAAAAGTAATATTAGTATCCTGCAGTTCCATACAAATCTACTAATAATTCAGCTCTGGGAAGAAAACAGTCTTTTCATGTTCCCTTCTTAAATGTCATTTAAAATCTCCATTAGTATTCCACGAAATACAGCCTTATCCATCAGTGTGTTATGGTCTCCCTGTCAGTTTCAACTCTTTTGCTGTTTGTTCACAGTACACACAAACAATTTTATTTAACTCTAAGTTTGTATTCCCCAGAGTTCCAGGAAAACTAAGCTCTTAAAAGACTGAAGATGAACAGCTATACTCTTTCTAGAGACCTGGCTAGAACCTCCTGCTATCACAGTTCACATGTGATACTCTTGAAAGTTGGTGCTGTTCTATACAAAAACTTTGAAGAAACTCAAAGTCAAGCTGTACCAAGTCATAATGAACACCTCGGTTTGTAGGTGGCAAAAGTGCACTGGAACGGATCTTATTCTCATTTTAAGTTGGCTATGATATTCACATCCATTGTGCCCTGAGAGTGTCCAGCAAAGATTCAACATCTTTTGACGGTTCTGCCAGATTCTTTTTGGCAATTCTGGTAGAGGCACTTTAAGAGGCACTGAGCATCACAGCTCCCTTTGCAATCTCATACACAGCATCAACTGCTTCCTCTTCTAACTGTATGGATTGTGTACAAGGCTTTAAGCGTAACAGCCTTAGCCTCCATGGCCTTGATGATATTTATGCAAAAATGGTGCTGGTTTCACTTTCTTAAGTACTACAGCTTTATTTTGCATTATTTTTGCCTCTCCACGTATTTTCTTCCAGTCTAAGCAGGTCTCTCTTTCCCTTTCCTATCTTGTTTCCTCGGCAGATGAGGCTTGCCCAGCTGTATGGGGAGGATATCTGTCTCCCAGTCAGACTTCCTCCAAAGAAAAATGTCATTCTTTTTATATTAAAATATATATATATATATATTCTGAATCTGTTAAAGCATGGTAGGTTATTGAATATGTCTGAATTATTTGATATGTGACTTTGCTCCATAAGAGTAGGATAGATTGTTGTACATTTATTTAGCCCACAGTAAGTCAAAACCTTGAACAGATTAAGAGGAAAGTTTTTATACAGCTGCTCGGTGACATAAATGAACAGGACTTTGCAAACTTGTCTCCATGCTCTGAAGTGTAGTCATAAAATCAGAAAATCCAAGGCAGGTCCATCATAACATATAGCTTCTTTTACCAAGATGCAAAATATTTCTAATGGAAAAGTTTTTCCATTTTATTCTAAAAAATTGAATAAATTGATTCATTTTTAAATATTAATATATTTGTATTGTTTGTGCTCCTTTTTTTTTTTTCTTTCACATTTTTAATTCACTGCTAAAGTTTGGCAGAAAATAAAATGCTCAAAATGACTTATGCTACAGGATTCAAAAGGGTTATAAGGTGCCAGGGAGAGGAATCGTTGCCTCTGTATATAACTTTCAAGGTAGACCATATGATACGACTTAATTGTAATGCAAAAAACATGATCATTCCTCTCCACTGACTTTGGGGGAAGTATCATATCTTAGTGTATAATTTACATGATGGATCAGGTCATTTGATTCTACTGTAACACAAATAGGGGACGTTCTTCTTCCACGGAATTTGAATAATGCTTTCCCAAGGCACTCTGCATTTCACAATCTTAGAGCATGTTAGTAAAAATGATTAAATAAGCCTCTTTACGTCTTTGGCAAGAAATCCACATTTTAGTGGATTTGGGAAAAGAGAGGAACAGAGATGTTAAAGATTTGGCTCCATTTCATTAATTTGTTTTGCACGTTTAAAGACCACTCTCCATCCTGCATATCACTCCTCAGCCACAATTTCTGAGCTGGCATCTGCACTGTGTGCTGCAAGAGATATAAGAAAACACTGCCTAGGTAGCAGGCTGTATGCCTACACTCCCTGGGACCATGTCTGGAGGCACAGAGGCAGAACTAGATCCAGATCTGCTCTCTTAGCAGGTCACTGAGGTTTTTCTCTGAAGCTTGGCTCAGGACCCCCTTCCTGTCTTTCAGGTTTCCTTTGATTCATAGAGCATGACTCAGATCTGACAGTGGTAGATCCAGTGTGTCATGTACACAAGTGTGTTGAACATGAACATATACAACATAGGCAGACTTGTATCAGAAGGACTGCATACCCACAGCAGTGCTCCATGCTCCGAGCTTTGGCACTGGAAGAGCTGATCTACAAATGCTGAGCACGTCCCAGGCACTACAGCCAGGTGCTTCCGACCTGCCTTGCTTGCTGTCTGCTTTTGCTATCCTTTCTGGACTTCTTTCTAGCATTAATTTCTTAAGAACTGGAATCTCTAGAAAGAGCCTGAAGCAATGTGGAGTCACTCACATTGCAGTTGGTCATGATTTGTCCAGACACAGAAAATTTCATCCTCTAAAACAGAATCATGTGTCCAGAATCATATGTGCCTTTACTGTGGTCAGTGATGATCCATGAAGGAGGAATGTGGTCTGCAGTTTATAGCACTGAGTGGACTGCACAGCAGACAGTGGTCTAGACTGCTCAGCAAGGAGCCTTCAGAGGAACTCTTGAAACCAGATCCATGACTACAAATCCTGCTAAGAAACAAGTTATGTTCTGGAGCCCTGAGAGAATACTTTGTTTATGCGGAAGAGAGAAGACTGGAGAATGCCTGGTCATGGGCACACTGACCTGTATTCTGAGGTATCTCTTCCGAATACCACCAAGCCTGTACTATTTCCCCTTAACATTAGCTTTGTGCCACAACTTTTGTGCCTCTTCCAAAGAAGTGCCTTAAGGAAAAGAGAACTCCCTGTCATCTTACCCAAGGCACTACTCAGGTCCCACACATGCACAGCCAGAAAACTTTGCAGCAGGTCTGCTTCTTCAAGTTGTTCTGTAAAGCTAGTGGGATCATACTGGGGTAAATACCCAGCTACACACTTGAACCTGATTCACCCCTACAGTTCTGAACAGAGATGCTGGGAAGACCCAGCACGTGCACAAGATTCCTCTGCTCCACCTTCCAGTCTGCTCCTCGCCAGTGCTCAGAAACGGCTGGGAATATGTAGATAATCTTCTCGGTGAATATGCATGTGACTGCAGAAACCAAGAGGTCAAAAGCAAGTGATGCTTTTACGTGGGCAGCAAGGTGAGTCATTGAGTTGGCATGATGCAGAATGAGAGCTAGAAGTTGTTGCTGGGCTTGGTTATTTGAAGAACCTGCTGTGTAAATGCATACAAAGTCCTTTAGGCTGCAGTGTTCTATTCAGAAAGTCTCTGGAGCACCCCAAAATGAAAGTGCATGTACAACTTCTGAGATTACAGACAAGTTTCCATAACCGAATGCCAGGATGCCCTGATCTTAGAATATTTCATTCTAGGTAATGCTAGCCACCCCAAAGCATATTTTGCTATGAGAAGACGTTAAGGTAGTCAAGCTAAGCGCTAACAAAATTTGTCTACACTAGAATATATTGGTTAAATTTTGGTGTGAAATTATGTGTTTGACAGATGCTAAAACAGAGTGCTCTAGGGAAATACAATAAATGTCAGCAGAAGATCATGAAGATAGATAACATGATTACTAAAGCATAGCCTTTAAATATGCACATAATGCATCACTTAAATGACAGCTTTATTGAATAACAGTATTTATTTTTAATAGATGAGATTATCCTAATAATCTTATTTAAAGGAAAATGTTCTTTATAAATGAAGATTCATGAAGATGAAATTCAGACACACACATGTACATTTTCTTTTCCTTCAGTGGGGTATATGGACTCAGTGTTCCTGTAGTAAAGGAACATTTGCTTTTTAACTTTATGAGTTTCCAACGAAGGTAAAATTAAAAGAATTATCATGTAGCATATGGATTCAACTCAAGAGCATCATTCTGAGCAGAGCTAGTCTGTGTATAATGTTATCTCCAGACTTCCAAATAATTCACAGGAAAGTTATTCTGTGTAAACCATCAACCTGATACTCTCCCCTCTTTTGGCATCTCAGGAAAGAGATTTGGGTGAGAAAGTTCAGTTGAATCATTTGATTTCCTCTGTAAAAGGTCTCAAAAATACCAAATCATCTTTGCTTGGCCATGAAAAAACAAAGACAGCAGTTGTTTACGGGGATGGTGGTCATCTGATCAGCAGGGAACAAAACAGTGATTGCTAGGGTGGATAAGCTGAAAAAAGTCTCCTCAGCAGCACATAAAAGATAAAGAAAATGTGCTGGATAAGATCACTGCTTAATTTGCCACAAGTCAAACGGTAGGATACAGCAGGCCAAGGCCAACTCTCAGAGAAGAAAAATGTTTGGGCAGCCTGGCAGGCTTTGAGCCATAAGCTAGGACACAATCCATGACAGCAGTGCTGGTGGGCCTCGACCCAGGGAGCAGCTTGCCCTTGGGCATGAGCTGCTGGACCTCAAGACATCCACAGAAAGGTGCAGGCATGGTGGGCTTGAATGGTGGGTAAAGGGCATAGAACCTTTTTATCCTGTAGGCAGCCCTGCAGACCTTTTGCCTAACGTGATCCCTAAGAGGAAAAAAAGATTCAGGTTATTGTCCAATGAAAAATTTTAGGTGTATAGCTTGTAACAACTATACAGTGAGTGTTTGTATGTGGTGGGACACATTTGTAGATTGTTATTTAATTTTAACTCACAGATCATGCATTTATTTTCCTGTACAACTGAGCTAATGATTTTGTTGTTGTAGTTATTTTCAAGTGAATAGAATTACTTCTGTTGGTGGAAGCGCTGTGGAAGCAGAAATAGTTCTTCATGGTGTGCCACAAAGCGCGATCTATGTTTGCTTTTAACTAGATTTACAGAAAGCCGTGAAAAGTACCTACAGCTTTCAATTCTGAAATAAAACAATCCTTTCTACACAGTAATTAATGCTCCTTTCAGCGCTGTAGTTACTCCAGTTTTGATTCCATGCCATAAAAACTTTTAAAAAATTGCCATTGACTTCATTAAAAGCTGCAGCATGCTCTGAAATTTTCAATAAATTATGAAAATTTTTTTCTTAGAAATGCATTCATTCATCTTTATGGATTACAATGTTATATTTTCTTCCCAGGTGATACACTGCATCTGTCAAATAATACAATTATAGTAATTATCCAATGCTAGTTCTTGTGGCATAACATAAAGCTATGCAGAAATTCACAGCTAAACTCCAAAGGAGCCACCACAGCGCAGGAGGGCTCATCTTCCATTAGCACCATGCTCCAGTACAGGCAGTCAGCTCTGCTGCTGTGCTCCTTGCAACATTCTGAGAAAACAAACCTAATAAAGGCGCTTTAAAAGGATAATTTAATTGAGATGGTCTTTCTGGAGAACAAGGGACTTGCAAGAGCTTTTGCAGATTTATGTTCAGGCATTAGTTTCTCTAATTAGTCATCAAGCTCATCGTTCTGTGCATGATTTGTTGACCTGTCGGGAAACTAATGAGAATTAAGGAAGTACATGATGTTTTTATTTTTCAAGTAACTCTGCAGTGGCCAAGCACAAAGCTAGCACAAAGCTAGCACAAAACTAGCTCGGAATCAAGGAATCTTGATTTGCATTCTCACTTTTTCCTTTCTGGATAAGGAAGCAATTAGGATGTCGACTCATTTGTCTTCAGAATTGTGCTGCAGGAAAATGCCCTGCCCAGATACATGTCTGCAAAGCAGCTCTCCCCTCCCTGAAATTCACTGTGCTTAAAGTCTCTGTTTTTAACAAATTCTCTGCTTTGACTGGTAAAAACCTTTCCTACATGTCTGAAAGGTCAAAACAAACAGAACTCAAATAATCAAATTACTGCTTAATTGCATCTTATGAAGCATTGGAACTGTGTGCTCCAGTCATCCCATACATTTGTTTTGCTGAAATGAAAAATATTACTTCCACTTCCACTTCTTATTTTAAATGTATTAGCGCTCCTCTTTAGACATTACAGTTATTAATGTTCAGGCTATTGCAATGGCTCTGAATTCTTATCACTCATTCAGTTGATATTATTACCCTGTCAATGCTGACATCAGAAATGGTACCTTAATATGAGAGAAAGAAGTCATGACTGGAATTATTCATAGATCACACACTGCTTGGGAGATAAAGAATCAGTGAAGCTGGGTTTTTTTTAATAAAAATTTATAACTTGATCCAAAGTCAATACAAAAATTCTCCACGACTTCAGTAAATTTTGATTCTACCCCCCTGTAATGAAATTTAGGAGGGAGACTATCAGTTGGGTCCATAGCCTTCCTTCTCTACTCTGATGCAATTTAATGGCACTGACAAGAAATCTATAAAAATACAGCAGAGGTGTGTGGGAGTGTTCCCCACAGAATCAAACAAGAGATGGAGCAGTTTATGCTACTAAAAAGTAATGAAAGGAAAGAATAAGAAGAATCACAGTATTTAGCAGAAACAAGTAAATAATAAACATATTTAAATGTTATTATCCATGAGGAAAGATAAAGCTCAATACTTCCCAAACATAGCTAATATCAAATTGAGGAGAAAGAAGCCTTCACTGTGAGTAAAAAAAATGGGTCATGAAAGTGGAAAAGTCTGCATTTTCTTTCTTCAAATATCCTCTCCAATTACAGCCACTTTCTGCTGATGCTGCTTAACCTGTTGCTTCTCCTTCCCTCAGCTGCTGTGTCACTGCTGAAGTGTCCAAATTGCCATCTCCCAGAGGACTCCCTGAGGATAACCTTTTGCTATGATTGGAAAAAAAAAAGGAGAAATACTGAATTCAAGAACAAGAAAACAATGTGATACACATTACAGCAGTGCATGTATCTAATACACACTGCATATTTTGTTCTAAGTGTTTTTAGTGAGTTGTAAAATCTTAAGAGTTTAGGTGGCTTTTCAGCTTGTAATCACATACATGTACAAAGCTATGAGACAGACAGACAGTCTTTGGAGGTACAAAATGTTAGCAGTCTTTTGAATCTTTGTATGGAAAGGCCTAGGATTGCTGGGCATGGATGAGTCCATTTCTGTATATTCAAGGAACCTCTCCTGATTCCCAGCAGTGCAGTTTTATGAAAAATAACAGGAGTTTCCAGAGGTTGAATCTTGTCACATTAGTATCTTGTAAATCCAGTAAAAGGATATTTCAGCAGGAACTTGGTAAAATATGTTATTAAAAGAGCACAGAAGAAGAACATAATTTGAAAACATAATGAGATGTGGTATGCCAATTCTTATCATAGAATCATAGAATGGTTTGGGTTGGAAGGGACATTTAAGATCATCTAGTTCCAACCCTCCTGCTATAGGCATGGACACCTCCCTCTAGACCAGGTTGCTCAGAGCCCCATCCAGCCTGGCCTTGAATGCCTCCAGGAAGGGGGCATCCACAACCTCTCTGGACAACATGTTCCACTGTCTCACCACCCTCACCTAGTCTAAATCTACCCTCTTCCAGTTTAAAGCCATTTTCCCTCATCCTATTGCTACGTGCCCTATAAAAAGTCCCTCCCCAGCTTTCCAGTAGGCCCCCTTCAGGTACTGGAAGGCTGTTATAAGTTCCCCCCCCAAAGCCTTCTCTTCTCCAGGCTGAAGAGCCCCAGTTCTCTCAGCCTGTCCCTATAGGGCAGGTGCTCCAGCTCTCCGATCATCTTTGCAGCCCTCTGGACCTGCTCCAGCAGCTCCATGTCCATCTTGTGTTGGAGGCCCCAGAACTGGATGCTTATAACAGAAATAAGTTGTCATCTTTGATGGAAACACATTAAGATCTGAAATAGCCTCAATTCTTTTTGACAATATTTAATAAAATGTCAAATCACTGTGATGGCTGAAACCGAGAAGTTTGTCTGTACTGGCAGTGATTTACTTATGCTCTCATAATTAAAGAATATCAATAATGAATGTACGAACTATTCTGCTTGTGGTTTACATGATTAATTCTTTGCTTGACGGTCCAGATATCAACAGCAGCAGCTATGATCAGCCCCCTACAAACATGTACGTCTTAAGGAAGGCATGGTTTTATATCTTGTCTTCTTGATTGCAGTACTTGGAGAGTACAACCAGGAAGAATAACACTGATGATATGCTAAGTTCATTGTCGGTGTTATGGAAGGAGGCGCCTGACTGACTGGACTGACTTCTTTTAACAGAAGCATTTTGAGGGTTCTTAATTGCTAAATGGCATTACAATAAATCAGGATAGTAAGTAAAAAGGATACTGATGAAAGATGCTGAAAGATGTTCTTTATTCCTTTTTGAAGGCACCAAATCTTAATTATTTTGTGATCTAGTCTAGTTTCTACATGGTTAGTGCAATAATTTTATTTGGAAATGTCTCATCATCTGTTATTTAGTTGTGCAATGGATCAAACTACCTTTTTTTTAAAAATAATTGCAGCTTACTACTTAAGAAAACAGCAATTGAAGTATTTGGTACTAACATAATGCCATATCAGCTTTTCAGCTCTCAAATGATGAGTGTAACTTGCTAGGTTGTTTTCACAACCTGTCAGTGTTCAAAGTAGAGTGTTAATCATGCTGACTGCGAAAACCTGTTTATCAAACATGTAAGAACAATGTCAATCTGGTTAGTAATTAAATAATTCAACGATAATACTGCCATTATTGTTATCACGTTAATAAGATTCCTTTGCTGTACTTTGTGTATTGGAAGTTTGATTATAAGGAAACTGTTCTGACAGCTTCTTTTTGTTGTTGTTGTTCCTTTTCTTTTTTTTTTCTTTCTTTTTTTTTCTTCTCATTGTTTTTGTGATAGAGTCCTGGAGTCATCTACTAATAAACTGTTTGCTGTGTAAAAGTATTCATCTAGTTGAACTGGAGCCAGTAAATATAACCAGCAGATAAGAGCAATAAGAAAAGGCTCCTGTTGGCAGGATATGTGGGTCATCCCTTTTATAAAGAAAAAACACAGAGAGAGCAATTGTTGATCAATATTTTGGGAAAAGGAGAGAGAGTGGTCATGTGCTGGTATGGGCTGCCCAGGGAGGTGGTGGAGTCACCATCCCGGAGGTGTTCAAGAAATGTTTAGATGTTGTTCCTGAGGGATGTGGTTTAATGGGAAATATTGGTGATAGGTGGATGGCTGGACTGGATGATCGTAGAGATCTTTTCCAACCTTGGTGATTCTGTGATTCTGTTATTCTATGACACACCTATACAGGCTGCTCATGAAAACACAGTTAGGACAGATCAGTTTGCAGATTGCGTAAGGCTTAATTTTCTTATTTCCTTTTTCTTCCTATACGTTGCCTTTGATTAAAAAAATATGTTGATCAGGCATCTCAAAACCACTTGTGACTGCTTGCTTCCTGACAGGAAGGACTGGGGATGCTAAGAACAGCCATAGCCACAAAGCAAGCAGAAGTAACAATCATAGAATCATTAAGGTTGGAAAAGACCCTTAAGATCACCTAGCCCAACCCCAGGCCACACCCACCATGCCCACTGACCATGGCCCTCAGTGCCACATCCATAAGATCTTTGAACACCTCCAGGGACGGTGTCTCCACCACTTCACAAGAACGTGAAAATTGTATTTACTTCACATTCTGTGAGATGATTGATAGAAACAAAACCAATCAATGGAAACAGAACATAAGCAGTGAATCCTAAGGATACCCGGCTGAGCCCTACGCTCAGCCTCCATTGTGACATGGGTCCATGATTACGCCTTTGTGACATCAAGAGGGCTGCAACATCAACTTCTCTATGAGGCACTTCCAGTGCATAAAAGAAAAAAACAGCAGAAATTGAATATAATAAAATGTATTGGAAACATTAATCGCATCAGTATCATTTCCACGCTTTGCTGTGAAGCACGGAATTGCTATCTATGGGCGGCACACAGACTCAGTACAGCGAGGCACTGTAGCAGTACCCGCTGACCCGCCCGCACGGGACGGCCCTCCCCTCAGCAGCGCGGCGCCATCCGCCCGCGGCGCGGGACTACACTTCCCATCGGCCCCCGCGCACCGTGGCTCCCAGCGGGCCGTGCGGCGCAGCGCTGTCGTGGCGCTGCCGGTGAATGAGGAGGGCGGCGGAGTGGCGGTCGGGCTGAGCTCTGCTCCCGCTACCTCTGGCGCGGCCGTCCCGCTCCTCACCCTCATCCTCCCGGCCCTCCCTCGGCAGCTCCGGGCAGAGCCATGCGGCGCGCGGGGCTGGGTAAGAGCCGTCCTGCGTGGGGGGTCCGAGGGGCCTGTGGGCCGCCACACCGTGCGGTGCGATAAGATAGATGCGGTACGATGCGGCGCGACACGACCGTGGGTCGGGGGTTGGATGAGAAGAGCGTCCTGCCAGTTTTATTCGTGTTTTATTTTATTTCACTCGTTCTGTATGTTTTCCTGCTATGTTTGGGTCAAAAAGAAGGCGGATCTACTTTCGGTTTAGCACTGATAGAATCTGGTGGAAAGGCTGGGGTCTCTTCTGGTTGTGCTCAGAGATCCAGGTCTGGCCCTTCACCCAGCAGCCATGTTGATGACTGGAAGGAAACTTTGACCTTATGTGTTGTATTCTGGGACTTCAAAGTGCTGTCACACTATTCATACAGCACAGGTGGTGTGGTGAGGGGATGGCCGAGTGCATCTTCCTGAGAGTAAGCATCTCCAGTGAATCACGGGGGGCTGAGGAATGCCATCTGGCTAACCCAGGCATGGTTGTAGTACTACCCTGGCTTTACTTCTCCATTTCTTGTTTATGACATGTAATAGTATTTCCATAAAGTAAAATAAACCTTGGATATGCTCCTTAATAAATCAAGATAGGTGTTGGGATGTTGGTTGCAAAAAGGTGTGCATTGGTAGCACTCGGGTCTTCAAATCTTGCATTATTTTTCTTTGCTGGAGGAGCAGCTGACTCCTGATATGAACCTGAGCTGAGGGTGGCCCTGCTCCTTGTGTTGTTTATCATAGAATCATAGAATGGCTTGGGTTGGAAGGGACCTCAAAGCCTATCTAGTTCCATTGCCCTTCTATGGGCAGGGTTGCCAGCCACTAGATTAGTCTGCCCAGGGCCCTAACCAACCTGGCTCTGAACGCCTCAAGGGATGGGGCACCCACAGCTTCTCTGGGCAGCAGTGCCAGTGCCTCATCACTCTATGAGTAAATAATTTCTTCCTGACATATAACCGTAACCTACCCTCTTTTAGTTTAAAACCATCCCTTCTTGTCCTGTCACTGTCTACCCATGTAATAAGTTGATTTCCCTCCTGTTTATAAGCTCCGTTTAAGTACTGGAAGGTCGCTATCAGATCTCCCCACAGCCTTCTCTTCTCCAGGCTGAACAAGCCCAGCTCCCTCAGCCTATCTTTACAGGAGAGGTGCTCCCAGCCCTCTGATCATCTTTGTGGCTCTCCGCTGGACTCTTTGAAAAGTTCCACATCTTCCCTGAGTTGGGGGCCCCAGGCCCAGATGCAGCCCACCAGATGGGGCCTTATGAGGGCAAAGTAGAGAGGAACAATCTCCTTCCTCACCCTGCTGGCCACCCCTCTTTTGATGCTTTTAAAGGCATGAGGGGATGGGTGGCTATGGAAAGAACACAGCTGGAGCTGGCCTTTGCTTGGCAAGGCTCTTAAAATTAGTGCCATAAGGAGCATCCAGCAGATACTTCTTAAAATACCTGCTGAAAAGTTGAACAGATGATGTAGATGTCTCTTAGGACCGTTATCAGCTGCAGTGAAATTTGCTGATTTATCTTGATATGTCAGCTGTCAGTCCAGCCTTTTTATTTCATAGGCTGGAAGTACAAGCTGCGTGCCAGTATGTCTACTTTTGTCTCCAGCCACCTGGTACCTCCTGTTTAGCCTGAGATGATATAATGGTTATGCTTATGGGCATGTCCTGGCAATTAGCGGTGTTGCAAGACAGCCTGTAGATGTGCCATGTAGGAGTTTCTGGCCTTCCTTTAAGCAGCAGTAGCTAGGCTTCTACACAGAGCTTTCTATTCCCTCTCTAGAACCATAGAATCCCAGAATGGCTTAGGTTGGGAGGGACCTTGAAGACCATTTAGTTACAACTCTCCTGCTGTATTAACTTACAAGCATTCAAAATTGCTTGTTACTTAGTAGGAGGTACTGTAGTTACATGTATTTGTAAAGGAAAACAATAGGAACAACCCTGACTCCATTAAATGGCTTAATTTTTAGTTGACATTGGCATCAGTTTTGATTTCAGGGGAGAAAACCCTCAGCTCTCCCTCTGATGAAGTGAAAAGATGCATTTCACCCTGTCTTACTGTGTGTATTTGTCATTAGCTTAACTTACAGAATAAAATTTAAAAGCCATTTTACAACTGTGAACTGAAATGGCTTGAGATAAAATGACATCTATTATCAAAGTAGCAGTGTAGTTCTTTTACAAGTACGTATGCAAAGCACACAGTGAAGCTGAGATATGGATTTATCTATGAATGTCACTGTGTCTGTTCTCTCACTTGTTCCTCAGAAAGAGAAATATCCAAACGCAACACTTTGTAAAGCGTGTTGAAGTGGCACTGAGACACCAGTGTGTCTTGCCACGTAAATACTCGTTAGTGTTACAACTGGATTGTTAGTAGAATGAATCTAGTAGGATCTTTTCTGTTTGCTTTTCTTGTTTTGGACTCGCTTCTTTGGTTTCAAGTCTTACATTTGGGGTCTTAGGCTGATCTCTGTCTAGGCTGTACTCAGCCTTCTTTCCCCTGCCCCAGTGCTGTTGCCCAGTTGCTGTCAGTATGGGGATCCTTAGTAGTGGCTGGGGGCAGTGTGTACATGGAGCTGAGGAAACCAACTCCAGTTCCCTTCTGCTCTGCTTACTCTCTCTGCACGATCAGTTGTCTGGAAAACAGCTCTGCAGCCTCATCACCCAAAAAGTAAAGGGAGGAGAGTAGAACTGCAGGATGCTGACAGGAAGAGCAGCGTGCTCTTCTGCCTAGTGGTTTGGCCTCAGGTCTAAGGGCTTGTTTGGTGAGAGATGCATAAGGATGAGTGTGCTCTCTCCTTCAAAGGCAGGTGTAACCAAATGTTACTTGTCTTTGCTCTTCTTTCTTATTTTGAATCAGGCTTACTGCTCTGTGTAGCAACCTCAATGCTGCTTTCACATCTCCATGCAATATTTAGATTGATTTCCATAAAAACCATCTGAAAACACCCTCTCAGGAAAAATATAGCATTAAATTGCAGTAATTCCTCTATCTTTACCTACTTTGATTTGCATATTGAAAGATTACTTTAGTGCTTGAAAAAGGTTGAATCTATGCCATGGGAGCACGCAACACCTCTTGCCAGTTGCCTGATTTCTGTTAAGGAAATGCATTTTTAAATGCAGAGTGTTTTCCCTCGAGTGAAGAACACTTACTCCAATGATACTTTCTGTCTGTAACTACTGGCTTTTCTGCTTACAGGTGACGGAGCACCAGCTGGTAACTATGGCTATACTAACAGTGGGTACAGTGTATATGAAGAAGAAAATGAAAGGTTAACAGAAAGTCTGCGCACTAAAGTCAGTGCAATAAAATCAGTAAGTATTTAATTATAGTTAAATTTAATTAAAATAGGTGGACCCGTGACTTGTTTATAGATGGTGGTGAAAAGCAGCAGCAGCAGTAAGAAATCACGGGGTCGAGGTTGTGCCACAAACACATACGGGTTGTGGCTAATGGAAGCACTGTGGCAACGCAGGCCTTGTCCTTGCTTCATGGGGGAGCTGCTGTATGCTGAAGGTCTTCTGGCTGGCGCCTGTCTTGCTGCAGCAATAGATTGTAGCAATTGCTGCATCTCTGTATGCTCCTTATTTCCCATCTCCCTGATCCTGACCTGCAGAGTTGACTTTTTGCTTGATAGCAGTGACACAAGTCCAAGATCAACTTGCTGGATGATCACCAGATTATTGCTGATCCTGGTTACAGTCTCTGGACTGACTGACTGGCTGCCTCTTGTCCTGCTGTGCTGTTGCTGCTCCATGACACAAACCAGGGAAGGAGCAGACAAGTTCGTGGGAGAAAATTGCGTGGATTGCATCGTAACTTGTCGAAGGCGTTGCATTTGCAAGTTACAGGTGTCAGCTCCAGCAGCGCTGTGCTTGGTCCTCACAGTCGGGAGTTCTACCAGTTGGAGGAAATGAGTAGTTGCTACTCAGACTTGACTGGATCTTGAGTTTTTGAAATGATAAATATTTATTTCCTTCCCTGAGGATTGCTGACAGAGTGCTGCACTTGTTTTTACAACTTAAGTTTCTGTTTCTCAAAGATGCCAGATATTTCTTTCACATTTTACCCAAGAAAACACCAGTGATATCATGTAGTTTAGAGCAATTTCTCTAATTTCTGTGTAACTGATCACTCATATTTAAACCTCTTTTTTTTTTTTTTTTTAATAGCTTTCTATTGAAATTGGAACAGAAGTTAAAAACCAAAATAAATTGTTATCAGAAATGGTAAGTGTTTTGTCACTAAGTTTCTTTAAATACGGGGCAGGATGGTGAAGTTAGTAATACAGAGCATTCTTTTGTGTAGTGTGAATGTTTGTCTAAGTATGTCGACAGCTTGTTGCTGACTGTATATGTAATGTTTTTTGTTTGTTTTCCCCTCTTCTCTCTCCTGTTTTGTTTCATTGAAACACAGGATAATGATTTTGATTCTGCAACTGGACTTCTAGGTGCGACGATGGGCAGACTGAGAAGGCTGTCCAGAGGGAGCCAGACAAAGCTATTATGCTACATGATGCTCTTTGCATTATTTGTTTTTTTTGTAACATACTGGATTATTAAACTGAGGTGATGCACGTTGTCCTAAGTTTAAATTGTGTAATTTCAACCATCAGTCTTAATTAATTACGACATTGATCTAAACTGCCATATTCTGTTGATAAAACACAATGAAATTGTTGTAAATTGCATTAGTATTTAATGCAGCGTTATATACAGTTTTCTTGATGTATTGAAATTTCTCCCATTGTCCCCTGTTTTGGGGGGATTATTTATAAATAGGCAGGAACTGCTGGCTCTCTAGGTTGCCTTTTTTTAGAATAAAAAAGTTTACAGAACTGGTTAAAAAAATACCCACAAGAGGAATCAAAGAACTCCCCCAGAACCAAAGGTTGTTCAGATATGAAATGATTGCAGAATTACAAGGCCTTCGCTTTCATTTTGCTTTTCAATCTGAGCCATGCTCTAAATTAGAGCTCCAGTTTCAGGCAGGTAATAAGTTCTAGGTTGCAAAAGCATGACCAATACTTGGGTCTTTGAAATTGGTTTTATCTGTGGATTTTTGAAAGGTTGGCTTGAGGGTAACAAATGTAATGGTGGTGCCCCCCAGAAGTGATTTTTGTGATGCCTAGATCGATAGGTTTAACAGTCTGCATGTTTAAGTAGCTTAAACGTTTTGTCTGGGGGAGAAGTTACTTAAAACTGGATCTTCCTTTTAAATGTGACAAATGATGCTTGCATGTCTGTTCTGTTAAGCAAATGCCTTTGATCATTTGGATCAACAAATTTGGACACAGTGCAAATGTTTCCTTTACATTTAAAGTATCCAAAACTTAATGATTCCATTGAATCACTGGAACTTGTACCGCTAGCTCATTTACGTTTCATTCTGTGACGAGCCCTAAATCTACTCTGCATGATGTTTGAATATGAGGTTGAATATTTTAAATTTTATATTGATGTGTGTATATATTATGAAGCACCTGTTGGAGGTGCTAACATAGTAAGGTTTTTACTTTGAACACAGCTTTAACTCACAAAGTAGTTTGTAGTAGTTGAAACTATCGCATCACTGGGTTCAACATTCACAAAAATATTGTTTTCTAGACCTTGAAATTGTATCTACTTTTTTAAAATAATTTTTCTAGAAATACTGTATAGCATACTGCCATTAGTAAGTTAATTATGAGCTGACAAATAAAGTGTCCTGGAGTATTCTTGTTGTTTGTATGCATACTTCCCTGCTGTAGAATACCACTGTTTTTTTTGAAATGGTGCTGCACTGAAGCAACTAGACCTGTGTGATGGTGAGCACAGTTGAAATACATGGAGGTGTATATTACATTTTTCATGTTCCTTTTCATATGTAACAGAAACGTTACGTCTGAATCACACATTCTGTAGAATGTCTTTTATAAAAGTAGCTGAAATGCAATTGTTTCTAGCCCGTTTAATTCTGGACTGTTACAAGGTCTACAAATAACAGAACATATAAATATTAATGCCAGGATAATAAATCTTATTTATATGAGAATTGCTAGGCTTGCTAAACAAACACAATATTCTCAGAGTAAGGTAATAGGCTGTAGTTTGCCATCCCAAACAGAGAATGCAAGGGTGCCTAGCATGTTGGGTAATAATTATTGACGTAACTTTGACAGCCATGCTCCCTTGATATCTGGTCATCGTTTAGAAAACATTTAATCTTTGTCTCATGTGGTGTCTGAGCAGTTTCTAGGCATTTCTTACTAACCAATCTGTCTTACCAATAAGTGGAAGTAGTATTTATCTACATAATACAGAGTAGAAAATAGGTAGGTGCAACTAGTTACACAGCTGAGACATCTCCTGTATTTGTTCTGGACAATATGCTGTGCTTCCCCTTGCCAGAGCATATGGGTAAAAAACCTCTTGCTTGTCCTTTAGTTCATGTGTAAAACCACAGGAATTTTGTTGTTTCTCAATTAAATATAACTTAGATTCTACCTAGCAGCTATACAGACTATTTGCAAGCGGAAGGAAATAAATACAATCTTGTAATTGTCTTTGGAGATTCCTTAAAAGATGCTGAAGCACATCCTTGTGGTTACAAGGAGAATTCCAGTGAAGCTTCTTTTTTTGTTTTCCAATAAGACACGCCGTCTGTTCTGCCTTATAAGGAGAGTTGCCACTGTTTCTAAAGGTATGGCTGATAAGCAGTGAAGTGTACAGAATGCGATCTTAAGAAGTACAAATGGAGAACTGATGCTTAAAGTAGTAGATGTAGTAGATATATTTTCAGAGAACAGATCACAATAAAATACTGAAAATATTTAGTTTTATTTATTTGAATAGTGTAATATTTATTACACTTCTGCTTCAACTCGATCGTGGCATGCAAATTTTATGGTCTCATTTAACTGATTACAATTTTCATGTTAACACTTTAATATTTTTCATTCGTAATAATTACACATAAAACTTGAAACCTTACTGCTGAAATTCAGGCCTCTAAAATTCCAGTACAATGAAGGTATTGTTTGCAGAATTCTGGAAATAAAAATCTGCCTCCAGTCCTACCACTAAACATCTGTGTGAGAGTGTAGTACGAGAGTGAGAAGGTAATGATGGTGACTGGATTGGAGGGCTTGTGATTCTTGACTTGGTTTTGCTGAAGGAACTCATTTTGATGTTTACTTGCTAAAACAGAGAGAGATGGAAGATAATGGTACCTGAGAACAAAACCACTGTTCAGTACTTGAATATTATATGGAATAAACAATTTGTGACTAGAAAGCAAAGTTAAGTGAAATTAGGTTATGCTACTGCTGAAATTATACTGGACTCGTGGAAGTTATGTTTCTTATTTGGTTGCTTAGATGATCTAAAATGCAGCTGTACCTCGATTGAAGAAGACAAGATTGCTTTAGCGTGGATCACCAGAGCCCTCAAAGCTGAAAATCACTAAAAATGGAAAAAATCTTACAGGCATTAAGATTAATTTGATATTGGAGGATGTGTATCATGATACTGGTCAAACACTCTGACAAGTATTTTCCTGGAAAAATTACTGTTACATTATAAATACCATTCCTATTTCTTCCACACTTGAATCATTTTGCTTGTTACCTTCAGGATGCTGTAATAACCATGCTCTTGCTTTCTTAAGTTTCTGAGGAAGAGTGCAGATGTGTTATTTCCTTGGAAGCGTTTCCATGTATTTGCATATAATAGAAAGCATGGTTTCATCTGTACCACCACCTATTGACATCAGTCTCAAGTCTCTGTAGAAATACAAAGAGCAGATATAAATACTTGCATACTGTACTGGTAGAACAATTGCACATGCCCATTTATTTCTCTATGAATTGATTATGGAGCTGCTTTTACTACATTTAAATCCCTTGTTTATTAGTGCGTGCATGATGTGGACAACTGTGTGTCAGTACCATAAATACCCTTCTGTTGACAAGGGTATTGATAGTTCCAGGTGAGGAGATATAATTTAGCACTACCAGTGGTTACATTCTTTCAAAAGTAACCTTAACTTGGCAGAACACTGTATTTTACTCCTCAAATAAGCTACAATTTCTCCTAGTATACAACTGCCCATGCTTAAGCCTGGCCAGAGCTCCTGTAACTTCTGTGCAGACTGCTGGATAGGTCCCATCACTGGCTTGCCATGTAAAAGTATCAAATGGCTCTTCCTAGTTACCTGCGCACCGAATTTCTGCCAGTGGTTTGCAGAATGCCTCATCTACTGCCTCCTCCGCGGGAGTCGATCTGCAATAGGTCCTGCAGTATTGCTGCTGCTCCTCTGCCAAAGCTGCAGGTCCCTATCATCCAATATTTTTCAGGAAAAACTTCTTTACAGAAAGGGTTGTTGAGCACTGGAACAGGCTCCCAGGGAAGTGGCTGAGTCACCATCCCTGGATGTGTTTAAAAACCGTTTGGATGTGGTGCTCAGGGACATGATTTAGCGGAGGGTTGTTAGAGTTGGGGTAGTACGGTTAGGTTGTGGTTGGACTCGATGATCTTTAAGGTCTTTTCCAACCTGAGCGATTCTATGAATTGTAATGCTGTTGTCCCCTAAAATCTTCCTCATCTCTTACATGTTGAAGTATTTAACTTTGCTTGTCTGTGGTAAAAGAAGTACTAGTCAATCAATACATAGGCATTGCAGAACTGTATGGAGAAGGTACTTTTTTTTATACAGCATGTTCTTCAACCAAAAAAAGCACCCTGATCTCCCAAATGGCTATATGAGATCTAGCACAACTGTAGTTTAAATACGCATTAGCTTCCCTGATTTAAAAATGAACAGCTGCTCCAAGCTTATTTACTTTTGTTATGATCTTTCTAACTGGATTTATTTAAAACTCACCATTTATATTGCTAAATCATCCTTCACAGAATTGCTTCAATTCCCTTGGCTAGCCAGAATGCAAACTACTGCACTTACTTCAAGCAATTTTCTGAGCAAGTTTCTGTTCCTCTTTGGGGAGGAGGAAAAAACAAATGAAAAACAGTTCTGCTAAACTGCCTCTACTTAATTCGATAGCATGAAAATTTCCCACCTTCATATGGGTTTTGTTGAAGGCAGTGGAGTTGGAACAATGTCAGGTTACTTGTTCTTTGTGCTGTGGTGCTGCTTTTTCAAGCCAGAAAACCTCTGACAACACTTAGCATCTTCACAGCGCTGTCATCCCAGTAAGCAATCCACAAAACTACTCTGGGGTGCAGATAAAAATCTTCCATTTGCAGCAGGAATCTCGGACTTGTGGCTTGTTTATATGAAGTTATAAATAGGCAGTGGTGAGATCTGGCTTTGGTGTTGTGTGACAGATATTTCAAATTATTAGATAGCCATTATACAAATGTCTTTTAAAAAGAGGAATGTTTCACATGAGTGGGTGTGTGTGTATGTCTGTCAGTCTGTCTTTCAAAATCGCTGGTGATGACATTTTTGTCTCTATTTTGAGGAATATTTCCTCCAGGAACTGCAGGCAAGCAACTAATGCTGTTCTCTCTCCTGCGAGACAGGACAGAAGATTTTACCTAGTTTAAAAGGACTGAGATGACAAAGGATTCAAATGCTGTTAATCTACCAGCCCTCCTTCTAAGAATAAGATTTGCTTTCAATAGAAGAAAACAAAACCATGGGACTAACTATCCTCCCAGGAACAGCGTGAGGATGCTGAGGAAGATCATACAGTAAACTTGCATATAAGCTATTATAAGTAAATAGTTTGATTGTTAATATCAGTAATATATTAACACAGCATAGAAATATTTTAATATATATAAATATTAGAATGTTATGGTGTTAGGGAGGCTTCCCCTGGAATGCTTTTGTTGTGAAACAGCAACACCTTGCTTTCTGATTCCCACATTGCCGTACTGGTGCCTCCAGTGCAGAGCTGCAGCCCCTCAACTACCTGGAACTCTGGGGAGATGAGCACTGATATGCAGTGGCATCGCTCTTATCAGGGATGGTAAGGAACCAGCCCCAAATGCACTCAACAGGTACAAGAGGCGTAATTTTGAGAGATGCTGTTGAATGCTGTTTTCCTTGGAGACTGGAAGGATCAGAAGGCCAAAGCAATTTGCCTGAGGAAAAGCTAACCATTGCATTCACTGCCCCTCTACTCCAAAAAAAAACCAAACCCAAACTGCAGTGTTCCCCACAAGGAGTTTCCTCTCATTTCAAGGCATCCCACGCACCTGAAAAGAAATCTGTGTTTTGATGGATGAAAAAAAATAACCATTTCTTCAATGCTGACTTACTTAAAAAACTTATGAGGGAGGGTGAGGAGCCCTTCCCACCTACCAACCTCAATCCACATTACCAATACGTTCTAGTTAGTAGGCAAACAGGACAGAAAGGACCCTCTGCATCACCAAATGAGGTTTTCTATTTTCATAGTTAGCTAACATAGAACCTCCAGCAGAAATGTGAGGGACCCTCTAATTTACAGCCTGAATGTGTAAGTGTAAGTCTCGGTGCAGTTGTTCAGTTTTAATTTCCATCTTTTGGCTGGTGTTTAACCCTCTTATCTACAGAGGGCTATCAGACATAGTTTTGCATGAACCAAGCTGTGCTCATCACCAGGGCTGATTTTCAGGCTGGGAGAATGAAATAGGGACAGGTACTGATTGATCTCACAGCGAGCACAAGTGCAGCTTTTGAACTTATAACATGCTTCACAGGCACTAAGGCTGCAGCTACCACCACACACTAAATCTATTTCTAGCACCAAGCCAATAAAACCATAGAGTGTGTTGTAGTTGTGCATCCTACTACCATTTACTGCCTGCAGCGAAGAGGCTCTGCCAACTGAGGGGGCCACTCTGAATTACATTTTCCTCTTGAAAGCCATATAACAGTAGGATCTAAAAAGTTCTTACTGTTCAAAACTCCTGAACAGACCTGCAGGGCCTTCAGTGCAGATGTCTTCACATAACTTGAAGCTCTGAGAAAATAAGTCTTTTTCTTTCCCTTTTCCAGCTGAGGCTGTAGGAGTTATCAGCACCATTTTGACATGAAAAAGTGAGCACTCTTGAGAGCAGGGGTTTTGGTTACTCCAGCTCTGTTTTCCCTGTCAGCCTGACTTCGTAGCAGTGATTCCCTCAGGGATGCTGCTCCCTGCCTTAGCTAGGAAAGCACTGGTACTGCACCTTGCCACATCCTCAAGACCTATGTGATTCAGAGCATCACTGATTCTAAGAAGGCTATTTTAATGCTGCTTCCTGTCAGCACAAATTGCACTTGATTCAAAGGGTTAACAGCTTTTTTTTTTCCCCTCACCATTATTATGTTAAAATTGTGCTACTGGCAAGATTTTTCTCCACAAAATTTACAGATGTAGCCTCAAGTTTAATATCGTGTCATCTCTTCCGTCTTCAGACTCCTACAAGAGCTCTGTAGAAAAAGGTTGAAAGCACGTATTTGTTTTCACAGATCACTGAGCAGTAGTTATTATTCTTGCCGCAACAGTTAGCTGCTGACTGCAAAGTAGATTCTTTTTGTCAGCAGACATGGATGGGCTTTGTTTTGTTTCGTACAAAGAAACTCTGATAATGACACAGACTGACTAAAGAATAAACCAATGAACTGGGGTCATTCTAGTTTAGGCATGTTTTACAAAGAATGGAAGAATATAAAAAAAATGACGTAAAGAATGAAACTAATTTAAATATTGCAAATGTTTTTTTAAAAATTTGGGAAAGATATAAAAATAATTTAGAAGGAAATGCATTCATTCCTTATTCAGAGATACTCCACAGTTAAATTTTTAACCATCCTTAATTACAAATAAGACTTGCAACACCTAGGTGGCAGATGGAGAAAGAAATCTGTGTTCTTCTACAGCTACATGTGCTTTATCTAATCCACATGAACAATCCATCAAGAATTTTTAGTACTGCTTTCTCGAGTCTTTCACAGTGCACCAAGGAAAAAAATCTGTATTCTCCCCATCACATCCCCACAAGAGTAAAACCTGTAAGAACTGACAGCCGCTGCAGACATTGTTTAATACTTTGAAATTATCATAGAATCACAGAATCATTAAGGTTGGGGAAAAACAAACAAACAAACAAAAAAACCCTACTTTTGTAAGAACTCCAGTCAACAAGTTCTTCCTATCTCAACAGAAGTGTATGCAATTACACTTGGTGGTGACGCACTGGAACAGGTTGCCCAGAGAGATTTTGGATGCCCCATCCCTGGAAGCATTCAAGGCCAGGCTGGATGTGGCTCTGGGCAGCCTGGTCTAGTGGTTGGTGACCCTGCACATAGCAGGGGGTTGAAACTAGATGATCATTGTGGTCCTTTTCAACCCAGGCCATTCTACGATTCTATGATTCAATTACTACTGAAATATTCACTAGCTGAAATTTTTTATAAGTTATGAAATCTGAAAAATTGCAATAGATTTGCTTCTGAAATTTTCCCTCCCTCTGGTCTATCTCAGCCTGGGGCTTTCATACAGACGGGAGCTCTGTTCAATAACTGATTTTTCCTAAGTCATGGTATCTTTGAGGCATTTGATGTCAGAGAGAGAAAAGCAGACGAACACAAGTCCAGTCTGTCTCTCTTCTCCAGAATCATACTAGTAAGCTGAAGCCTAGAAACTCCGCTCTTTATTTTCTTATTTACGTGTTTCTATTAAACTCTTTGATATTTGGGTTCAGTCCTTTTTTTCCAACTCATTCTCCTTCTCAGAATCCCTACAACTGAAAATGAAACATTTAGATATATTAAATCAGCTCAGTATAGGCACCTACATGGTTAAACAGTTACCTTCAGCTACGCCTTTTAGACAATACTATACTTTAGAAAAGACACTTGATCTGCAAACTATTAACTACTAAAACTGACAGCTGTAAATGAAGCCTTTTGGCAGGCTGTTGTGCTGGGTCTGTTTAGTATCTCCCCAGTAACACCAATGACCAAAATTCAAAGGCTTAATGCACTAATCGTGCATTATGCTGCGCACTATTTGAGGATTAACAGCCTGACGTGTTAGAGACTAACATTTCCTTGGAACTTTGGTTAGTATTGTGCAGCAAAAATCCTTGTACATTATGACAGGCTGTCATGCTGTGCAGTTATTGTAAGCCCTGCATGCTACTTTACAAATATCACAGTGACGTGAATGGTTACTCAGACTGCTGCATAAAAAACACAACGGCTTTAGGAAAGTTGCTGTTTTGCTTATTGTTACAGATTAACAGGATTCTAACTTGAACCTGTAATTGTTTATTTAGGCAATACTCCTCCCTGGTGCTTATGGTTACTCAATCAGGGAATTTTACTGATTCACAGAAAATTTTAGGGTATAAGTATCACACTACTTCTGGCCTTATTTATAAGTGGGTTTTTTTTAGGAGAAGAAAGTTACATTTCTTTAGCCAGCAGACACAGTTGATACTGATAGGAAATACTCTGGATTTCTTCTCAGAGAAAATGTGACTGTACTGAGATGCTTAGAAACCATTCCAGAATTCACAAGGAAAAACCCTGCCTGGGGTAGGAAATCTAAAGACAAGTCAAAGCCATACAAATGTACATGACTTAGTGTCTATACATGACTACATTGGTGGCAAGTGCTTTGAGACAAGTATTCATTTTATTCAAAATGCCTACTGCAATAGCGTTCAGCATCTGCTTCACTGAGGACCATTCGCTGCTAATAAGGAAGTGATGACAAAGGTAAATAAGAAAAAACTCCTATTGACAACTTGCTTAAAACCACCACCATACAGCAGACTGTACCTTTCAGGAATCCACAAGTTGAAAAAGTCCCTGATTTACCACAATGGCATTCCATGTTCATAAAATACTCTTAAAGGCAGAAAGAGTAACTCCTACTTCTGAGGAACCCTGTGTTCTGATACTCTGCCATTGATGGCAGGGTGGTCACTGCAGAAAGACACGCTCAAGAACAGAGAGCTTAGCTGTTTCATTTGCTGGAAGAGAAAGTGTCTGTATTACCTACACCATTAGACCCTATTACCTATGTTATATGTGTTAGGCATCAAAGCATGACTTGGGTGTTTGGTGTAGTGCTCTCCCACCTCTATCTCCTCAACCAAGGACAGGAGCTAAACAGCAGAAGGTATGTCTCTTCTCTCTTTTGTACTGGTTTCAACAGAAGAGACTTGCCATGAAATCACTGATAAGTTTACGTCACTCTTTAACATACTGTTTCTACTTCTTTCAAAAGCCCTCATTACTCCAAAATAATATATATATATATACCTATATAAAAAAAAACAATCTATTAGAAAGAAATAAGCTTTTTACAGGTTTATTTAACATGATCATTTCTCACTTTACACAGATAAAGCATTTACCAAACTCTGAACTAACAGAACTACTACTTTGCCAACCATTAATTAGGTATTGTATTACAAGGGCTGAACTGAAATTACTTTTGGAAGAAAAACTAAGTTCCTTCTTGGTCCCCCAGCACAATATCAGATGGGGCCAGAATTTGGCTGACAGCTGCCAGGAAAATAGTTTGCTTTGAGGGAATTTTGCCGTAGAAGTAGATATACTGCAAAATTTCAAAGGCTTGGCATGGGCCTTATTTAGTTTGCAAAAAGGCTGATCTAATGACTTGCTGGAAGCAGTCACAGCTCTTGGATATCTCACATGGTACCTGGTGTGACTAATTATATGGAGACTGCTATCAGCAATGACTACTGCAGGCCAGTGGCACCTTTTCCTGCAGTGAAGCTTACTGCAGGAGCCCAATGCTGAACTCCACTTTAAAACACATATTTGCAGTGGAGGTGTGGAGAAAAAATGAAGCTGATTTTCAGTGGTCCCTCACAGTTAGGAAAAATACTACTGTTTTATTTTTGTTCTGCTCCTGTAATCAAGATTACAAGAAAAGAGCAAAGGAAAAAAAAAAATCATAGGCTTTGCCTTTTTTTCCTTGTCCAACTGCCTGGCAGGTGGCAGAGAACCACTAGGGAAAACATGGACTTTATTTCCTTCACCTGAAATTCAAGCTAACCTGTGGGTAGTTCAAACCACATTGTTATAGTACGGCCAACATTTGGCAAAAGAACAGTCAGCACTTGCATGGTGTGGTCAAGGATTGCAGTCTGAGCCCTAATATCAGCAACACGCTGTTCTATGGAATGATACTATTCATGTAAGCCAGGGGCTGCTGGCCCTTTGATTGAGTGATCTTTTAGCAGAATATTTAAGAGGGCAAATTTGAGTAAAGAAATATCCTGGTTTCACCATTCACGTGCTTACCTGTAAAATCTGCTCACCAGAACCTCACTGGTGAATCCCATTCCTCCCCAAAACTGGAGACAGCTGTCAGTCACTTCACGGGCCAGGCGACCTGCCTTTAGCTTAGCCATGGAAGCAAATTTGGTCACATCATTGCCTTCCACGTAGAGAGCTAAAAAGGAAAAAAGAACAGTTACACACACACAGTCACTGACCACAGTCTGGCAACCATCTCCCCATATTCCTTCAGCCTGACACTGCTCCTTGCAATTGCAAAAAGCACATCTGAGGAGGCAGACATGAGAACTCACCAATGGTGCGGTACAGCAGCGAGCGAAGCAGCTCCACTTCGGTTGCCAGCTCTGCCAGGCGGAAATGCACGACCTGGTTCTGCAGCACGGACTGGTCAAACACTTTCCGCTGGCGAGTGTAGTCAATGGTTTCTTGTATTATAGTTTCCAGTGGTGTCAAGACTTTAAGAATCAAAACACAGAAAAAGACATTGCTTTCTTCAGATCACAGAATGGTTTGGGTTGGAAGGGACATTTAAGATCATCTAGTTCCAACTCCCTGCTGTAGGCAGGGACACCTCCCTCTAGACCAGATTGCTCAAAGCCCCATCCAGCCTGGCCTTGAATGCTTCCAGGGGAGGGGGCATCCACAACCTCGCTGGGCAACCTGTTCCAGTGTCTCACCACCCTCACAGTAAGGAACTTCTTCCTCATATCTAGTCTAAATCTACTCTCTTCCAGTTTAAATCCATTTCCCCTCATCCTGTTGCTACATGCCCTTATGAAAAGTCCCTCCCCAGCTTTCCTGTGGGCCCCCTTCAGGTACTGGAAGGCTACTATAAGGTTCCCCTGGAGCCTTATCTTCTCCAGGATGAACAGTCCCAGCTCTCCCAGCCTGTCCCTACAGGGGAGGTGCTCCAGCCTTCTGTTCATCTTTATGGTCCTTCACTGGACCTGCTCCAACAACTCCATGTCTTTCTTGTGTCAGGAGCCCCAGAATTGGACACAGTACTCCAGGTGGGGTCTCATGAGAACAAAGCAGTGGGACAGAATCACCTCCTTCAACCTGCTGGTCATGCTCCTCTTAATGCAACCCAGTTTCGTTTTCTTCTTGTTGAAAAATACATTCGTTTTCTTTCAATACAAACATTTTTCAAAACATTATTTTTTCTAAAGTAAATCACTCCATATGCTCAGTCTGGGGTGTAGTTTCAATTCTTAAAAAAGTCTGGCAGTATCCTGATGACAGATTCCTTATCCTCATTACACCTGAGCCCCAAACTCAGACGAGACTGAAAGGAGGTGTGAGGAGTGCAGCAAAGTCAGAGCACAGTGTGTAATTACACGTATGTAATCCTCATCCTTCATACATCATTTAGGGCTCTTATCACAGTCTTGTGGCAACTCCTGCTTTCCACACTACCTGTGTCCTGAAGAGCAGATACAATCCCAAAAGAAAATCTAAAGGCAGACAGTGTACACACTAAGCAGTGCTAGAAATGGAAATTCAAGAAAGCTTTCAGGGAGTAGGTAAAAACCTATTCATGGAACGTGAACAGAATATGACTGCATTCTGTGATCTAATCTCAACAAAGAATGGAAAAGTATGAATCTTCATAGCGACTTTGAGTGAATCCTGAACTTTGCTTTTAATGGAAACAGAATCAAGAGAGGACACCGCCTGAAGACAGGTCAGAAATGGGAGACGCTACTTTGAAGTAAGATAATTAGTTTGCTGCAATTTTTTTAGCTACCTTAGTGCAACCCTGTTTTAAACAAGAAAAGGGAAGAGAGGTATTTTACAAAGCAAACCAGCCTTAAGTGAAGGGGTATGCTCAGTCTCTTGCAGTTTAGCTAGGATAACAACAGGTGCCCAATTTGCGGGGAATTTGGTTTGGGAAATTTGGGCCCATGTAATTGTGGCAAGCAGTAAGGAGAGTAAGGGTGGAATGAGTTCACAAATACATTGTTACGAGAAGTGTTGCATTTCCTCTTTTGAAAATACTCACATCTACATTCATCCACATTTAGAACCTGAAACACAAAAATTCCAATCTGCAACACAGAATTTAACCAAGCCTTGGACTACTACGAAATCCCTTTCCCCACCTACCATGGCTCTTGCAGGTACCTACATGCAACTTCCTCACAGGAGCCTGGTGTGCTTCAGTACTCCCTTTTGCATGAATTTCAAGAACACTTCTACTTAAAATTTTATCCCTATACTGCTCTCATACATTTTCATATACATCCCTACACTGTTCTTATATGCAGACTTGGGCTCCCACCACCTGCCCCTCACCACCATCATTCACTAGCTCCTCCAGAGAGTACTGCTTTTTGCACCATGTTGCATAAGGTGACTAGCTTTTCTTATTCCTTTAATATTTTCCCCTCCTTACTCAAAAAACTAGCCTGAATGCTTATTCTGCCAAAAAATGCTTTTAAAAATATCTTGGTTTCTTCTGTGCTAATTCTATGCTGCTGCTCTAACATTTGTTTTCTGGACAGGAACTAATTGCTCTTTTCAGGTATGTTTCTTGTATGGAAGGAACACCCCTGTTTTCCTAAAGGATGATAAAACAATACTGTAAGATGTGAGACACTAACAGCTTTTTTGTTTGTATTTCTGTGGTCTCCAGCTTCAGAGATGCTACAGAAAGAGCAAGAAGTGTCTTGGCACCTCTTGTTCCTTACCCCAAGCTGGGCAGCATACAGCTGAGCCTGAGCTGCTGGGAGGTAAACCAAACTGCCATTTGCAAACAAATTAAAGAGAGGAGATTTTCTCAGGACAGGTATTTAAAGCTGTAAGCATAGCTCTAAAATGGCAAAGCTCAACTGTGAAGCAAACACTAAAGCAATGCAGCATGTAATGGATAATCAGGAATGTCAGCAACTCTGTACAACATAACAGCTCACAGTCATATGGTAAGTACAGAGAAATGCCACTGTCAACAGTGGTATTCATTTTCTCTCTGAACTTTCATCTGTTTGCATGCATTTGTTTTCTCTTTTATCATACAATATTCTTCACATCCTCAGGCAAACTTGGTCCCAAGGGTTTGGGCTGAGAGCACATGCAGGAAACGTCACCCTGGGACAGCACATGGTCCGTGTGGTCTACCAGGCAGCGGAGCATCGTGAAAGCACTCACAGTTGTTCTGCAGCTGCCAATCTTTTCCTCCTACTTCCATCCAACTTCTATCACTCTACTTGAAACTGTTGTTCGTTAGAAACACTTTGATTTGTTACGTCTCCACCCATTGCAGAACAAAATGAGTACATTTTTCTCAGGCAGCTGCTGATCCCTCTCTGGTGAGATGTAGAGCAAGCTCCAAGCTGAACATCTGTCTCTTATGGACATTGGTTGCCCATGCAAAAGGATCTGTCATGCTGCTTACTGGCCATGACTCAATGGTGGTCATAAAACTGAGGCTACAGGAGCAGAGAGAATTCATTAGAGAATTGCCATTCTGCTCTCTCATACACTCACTGAACTCCCTCTTTGCCTCCAAGTTAAGCAATTCACAAGACAACTGTTTGCTTTTTCACCATAGCGACATTCCCTTCCTGTGGTCGGTGTGACAGGTCCTCAAAGTGACGGTGTTTGCCGAGTGTCACAACATGGGGGAGATACGTGGCAGCTCATCCTCCTCAACGAAGCAGGAAACACAGCGACTTTTACCAACACCTCTGACAACGTGCCACTTGGAAGAAATGATCGCACTTGTGACCCAGTTTTGCAAAGTAACATTCTTGAAAAACTTGATAAAAATAAAAAGCCTTACAGGTAATTCATTTTCCACTTTTGTTTTAAATTTGTTTCCCTGAAAATTTATTTTAAAAGGTTAAAAAAAAAAAAAAAAAAAGAAGGAAGGAAACACCCCACACACATTCTAATATTTGGCCATGTGGAAGATAACTAATAAGCAAACAGAAGACCGAAGCGCATTACATTTCATGCTATATTTCATACTACAATATTTTATAAAAAGAAAAAACAACTCTCCAAGTGAGAACAACAAAGAAAGAAAGAAAAGAATTGCAGCAAACTGCCTCTGCCAAGTTTTAGGGAGCAGTCAAAGCAAGCATGCCAGGATCAGTCCCTCAAGTGCTTAAAAGCAACCAATGCTTTGTCATATGAATAGCCATGAATAGAGAATGAAAAGAAACGTCCATCTGAGGGCCAGAAATGAGGGCTAGAATGAACATGTGCAGACCTAGTTACAAAATTACTGAAGGCATGCACACAGTCTGGAATATAGGAGCCTTCAGCAAAATGCTTGTGGTTGTAAAACTATTTGTAGGACTGGAAGCTTGCAGTGCCTGTAAAGTTGTGGTGTAACAAACCACATTCATCAGGCAACCAGCTCTGTTGAACACTTTTTCTCTCATTTACCACAACTGATTATCTCCAAAATTTGCAATTTGACACAAGAGGTGGGCTTTGTCCTCACTCCCAGAGCTCTTCATGCATTTTACATCAGATTGTCAGTGGATAAAAGCAAAATCAACTCGGCGCACAGTAAGGCCCGGTTCCCTCCTAGCAAAGACACTGTGGGATGGAGCTCCATCTCTCTTGGTCGCAGCAGGGACCAAAGATTCCCTTCCCAAATTGTTCATCATCATTCTGGAAAAAAGAATAATTGAGACCTGGAGTCCCACTTCCTGAAAGACTGCGCTGGCTGCCAGGCTGTTGTGCAAAGCTGGATAGTACCAAGCTGCCGGTGGTTTCAGACATGAATGATCTCACCTGCTGGACTTTGTGTTTTGATGCTGTCACTACTCGTCACGCTGTCTGGAACATGACTAACGCTGCTGGCCGCTCTGCTGCCTGGGGAATATCACTGCAGCCTAGTGCTTCTCATTGTTTTAACTTAGCCTCCAAACTGAGCATAAACGTGCATAATTAAGTCCATACAGTCCACGTATATCTTGGTTACATTTCAGAAGGCAATGTTTCAGGCAATGCTCTTTTTGCTTTGAGGAGAAGAGAACTCTTTCTTATTCCTTTGGTGAGGCAGTGCTTATGTTGACCAGTCATGCAAATGGGGAGTGGCGAAATGCAGTTACTAGCCTTGAAGGTAATGAGCACAAGGTGCAGAACTGTATAAACCAAAACAAATCTTGACAAGATTTCAGTGGTGCAAAACTGTTCTGTTCTTAAGTTCTCCAAATGTGGCGCAGTAACTGCTGTTTAACAGCACTGTTATTAAATAGTGAAAGATTTCTTTTTAGGTTGATGATGCTTATAGACAAATGAGACAGAAAAATACATCTGCAGAAAAACTGCCTCCTGCCAAAGGGCTTGATTTTGCCTATCTTCTGATTCCTTCAGATTAATTCCAAACTCTGTAGAACATATGTCTGTGATAAGCAAAGAAATATGAAGTCAGATACTTGAGGTACTTCGATGGTGGCCACCAGAAATGAAGAATAGTCACCTATGAGGCATAAGCACAGCTCTAGACCAAGGCTATTGTTGTACCACCTACTCACAAGGATAGAAATCTGATTTAAACCACTCTCTTTACCAGATCTGTCACATTTCTGCCTCAGCAGGAATACTCTTTTACTAGGGACTATCAAAACTTGCCTGTTCAAGGCCCTGAAGGAACTGATCTGGCTTTGAAGTCTGCCCTGTTGATGAGAGGACCTCCAGAAGCCCCTTCCAGCTGGAATCCTGTAACTCTCCATGACCACTATCTGAGCACACACCTGGGCATACTGCATCCAAGCTAGAACCGCAGCTGTTCTGAGCAAGTGCCTTGGTACAGGCACCAGGCCTTCAGCACAGTGCAGACCTGAGATGGCCTGCCCTACAGAGGCCATTGCAGCAGTACCAGAGAGCTGATCTGTGCGCCTGTGGTGGCTGCTCGCAGGCAATGCCTAGAGATCTGGAATCAGCCCAAATTAAACACAAGGAGAAAAAACAACAACAAAAACAACATCGAGAAGTGCTGAAACAAAGGCTCTGTGTGCGAGAAAGAATGCCTGAATACATTCAGACGGCTGGTGCTTGGGGTCCTCAGTAGATGAGACCAACCACAGGCTCCAGGGAAGATTCACCTTTTACAACCAAGTAGAAGAAAAGAGCCTGACTGCTTTCAAAACACCTGGGAGCCCTTGGTTATAGCACAGTCCTTGTTACAGCAATCCCCATTTATGCTTTTAATATTACGCATAAAGAGTTCCTATTGCATGGATTTGAACAAAGCTTCACTCCCATCCCATAAATGTCCTGAGCAGCGTGCAAAAGCAGGGCCAGTGCAGGACCACATCTCCTTGCCAGAGTCTGCAGCATCATCCCATCCAGGCCTGACCTCCCACTCTTTGCTAGAACTACCCTCATATTTACTATTTATCTCAGGCTGAACTAAGAGGTTTTGCCCAAACCAAAGATGTTCTAAGTATCTGAGCTCCAAAATATCTGGTCTGGGATCAATCCATAACAGAGAGTTATTTTTTTAATTTGGTCACTGAATCAGAATATCACTTTGTACAGCTGCCAATTCCCCAGCCGTACACAGGCACTGACAGTGTATGCACAGGAGTACAGAGGTTACTTACACAACCTTCTTACATCTTCAATCTTTTTTAAATGAAACAATATTTATGTTAAGTTAAAGGAGCAGATGCTATGGGACAAGGGGGAAGGTTGGGAGGCTGAAAAAGGACAATCCAGGTTTAGATCTAGTTATCTGGAATATCAGAATCTTTGAATCTCCAAACATGTGGATTTGGGTATGGTCTGAGAAATTCTGTGATAGCAGAACTTTGGGGAAAGGAATTTGGTTTTACACCATTACATTCAGTGTATATTGAGGTAAAACGTGCATAAACAAAGTTGTAATACTGTCTTTACACAGCACTACATTCATTTTCTACAATCTAGGGTAAAAGTAAACATCCTAGTTTACCGTACTACAGGAAAAGTCACAATCTTATTTCATGTTGGTATTTTGATAGCCTTTGTACTCTATTTATAGCTGACATAACGTGATGCTGTTTTTTCTTACCAGCAGAATGCACTGAGAAAAGGAAAAAAAAAGCAAAACCAGCCTCTGCTAGCCTCTGTGAGCCTTTGCCTCACAAAATATTTTCTTTCTGTTTCAAGTTTTCCTGTAGAAAGGGAAGGTTGTCTGTAGCTACGCTATGACATTTCAAAAACAGAGGTCATAACTTACAAGAAAAGGAAAGTGCTATTAGTCATGCAGTAAGGGTGACCCATGTGTCCCTTCCAGACCCCTGCAGCACAACTGATGACTTACCAGTGGCTACTCCCCACAGCCGCTCTTCTTGGAATTGCAACATCTGATATGTAAAACCCATTCCTTCCTCACCAATTAGGTTTTTGCTAGGGACTCTTACGTCTTCAAAAAAGATCTGAGCTGTGTCCGATGACCTCATGCCCAGTTTGTCTATCTTCTTAGTAATGTGAATGCCTGAAGAAAAAAAGAGTATTAGAAAGGCTACAAGAAAGATAAAGTCAGGTGTACAAGGATAGTGTTTTTAAAAAGTGAAGTTCAGCAAGGATATAGCAAAACCTACCTTTGGGAAAATATTATAGTATTCTGGGAGGCAAAAATAAAATAGGTCACATCCCATTTCTAAGAGTTTTCTTAATTTTATTTGACTAGAAAAATCAGAAATTGCAGCCTTAAGGGTCTTACTTTTAATTACGTCCCCAAGTAATAATCGTTTACCAGTAGTAATAATCTCACTTCATGTACATCTTCAAACCGTGCAATATTTATTTGCTAATGTTTGATTTTTGGTGCACTGCAATAAAGTCTTGGAATTCAATTTAGTAGTATTTTCTGAGTCCTTGTACTACAGTGAAACAGCAAAAAAATATTTAATAATGACAGCAGAATTGTGTTGAACTGTTACTAGAGAATTTCTCTTCTTTCTCTTTCCACCACATTTATCCTCCACTTTCAAGCCTATTTTGATCTTCTCTTGTACGTACAGAAGAGTTTATAATCAAATAATCTCACTTGTTCCTAGTAATAAAAGGGTTTGACTCCAATTTATAAATACAAACATCCAACAGTTCTACAAGTTTTGTTAAGGTTATGTATTTTATGATAGCCTGTAATTACTAACTAGTCCATTGAAATAGTCAAAGAAGGTTTACAAAGGTCACGATTCACTCATTTGAATTTCCACATGGACATCCTTTGTGAAGAGGGCTTTCTTCCCCACTGACCTCCCTGTACAGCACAGACTCTGACCCAACGTGCAGCTGCCTACTGAAGATGAACCTGACTCCTGTAGGAAAATCTTCTTGTTATCTCCATTCAGATCTCACAATTGCTTTAGGTTTGGCCATGTAAGACTTCAGCTGTGTACTCCCATCAAGAAGTACTCCTCCCTGGTTGTTTTTTTTTCCCATCAAGATTTTTTTCCCCTACAAGTTCGTCTTTGCTTTTGCTCAGAGGTAAGCATGGCTTACAACTGTGCTGTGACAGTTAGACAGACATCCACCGATTTTTATGTTATAGTCCTTGAAATCTTCCACCTTTACCTCTTTGTGTTCCTGGGGTTAACATGTAAAAATTCTGTATGGAGATCAACAATGCTTCATGGTAAACTGAAGCCAACAATCAGATATGAGGATTTCTGCAGAGAGTGTCAACTACATCTGCCAAGTCAATATACGTAGAAAAAAACATCCTTTCAATATATGCGCCTTCTGCAAGAAGGCAAACATTTAACTATCCACAGACATGGTATTCTAACCAGTTTTGTAGTGGGGTGGAATTCCAGTAATTTTTTTTTATTATTTTTTTTAAACTCCTCTCCTGCTCTCCGAAGCGGCTTAGCAGGAGTTATTCACCACACAAATTGTTGTGGTCTCTTTCTGTACATATTTGTACCTTGCTATCTTCCATGACTTCAGCGTGCTCTTGCAGCTCAGAAAGCAAATGGTACCCCAGGCTCCATCAGAAGAGGGGTGGCCAGGAGGGACAGGGAGGTGAATGTCCCTCTCTTCTCTGCTCTCATGAGGCCCCATCTGGAGTACTGTGCCGAGGTCTGGGGCCCCCAGTACAGCAACGACAGGGAGCTGTTGGAGAGGGTCCAGAGGAGGGCCACAAAGATGATCAGAGGGCTGAAGCACCTCCCCTACAAAGACAAGCTGAGGGAGCTGGGCTTGTTCAGCCTGGAGAAGGCTGCAGGGCGACCTCAATACAGCTTTTCAGTACCTAAAGGGAGCCTATAAACAGGAGGGGAGTCAACTCTTTGAAAGGGCAGATAATAGCAGGACAAGGGGAAATGGTTTTAAGTTGAAGGAGTGAAGATTTAGGTTGGATATCGCGGGGAATTTCTTTACTATGAGAGTGGTGAGGAGTTGGAACAGGCTGCCCAAAGAGGCTGCAGATGCCCATCCCTTCAAGCGTTCAAGGCCTGGTTGGATGGGGCCCTGGGCAGCCTGGTCTAGTATTAAATATGAAGGTTGGCATCCCTTGAGTAGCGGGGGGGAGGGGGTGGAGCTTGATGATCCTTGAGGTCCTTTCCAACCCAAGCCATTCTATGACTTCCATTGAGCATCTCTTTCTGAACTAGAACAGGTTGCTCAGCTCCTGCTGACAGGAGTTCTTTAGTCTTCCAGACAGAAGAAGTTGGCAGTCATTTATTTCAAATTCATTCCCTCCAAGAGCACCGAGTAAGATTATGGGAAGTTTAATCTCTCAGCAAAGCAGAGATGAAATACTGACACTATTTCAAAGTGCCAAGCCTGCTCTCAGAAGAAGGTCCAGGTATACTTCACACCTTCAACCCAAGGCTACTCCACTGGCCAATCTAGAAACAGATTATGTGCTAGGAATATTTGCTTTGATAGACGTTCAGTGGAGGAAGAAAATTAGGGCTGTATAAAAATCCTTTACTTTTGCATTGAAAACCACCCAGCAATTTGCATCTAGTCATGCCAGAAAAGCATCTGTGCTTTGTTTCTGTATTAAAATCAGAGCTACACAAACACACTCTGAAGCCATCTACAGGCCCAAATGATTTCTGGAACATCTTTTCCTGCTGGAACATTACTGCTTGCTTTCTTTGAGAGTCTCAGATGTTTCGGTCCACTTCCAGCCATACGCTCCCTCCCCTGAAGATACACTTAATACTCTTACTACTGGGATGTTTATTAAGGACTCTGCTGGAAAAAGTGCAACTGCTGGCAGTTCTCTGTATTGCTAAATCAATCCTACTGTGTGCTTCCCCAGGCCCACATAAGGTAACAGCTACTGAAGGAAACTCATACAGGTTTGGTTAGAGGAGCTAAATGTATTAATGACTTCTACTCATACTTCTTACCAATTGGATTGCGTGTTCATCTTTCCTGAATCCAGCAGCATTTCTTCTTTGTTGTGCCTTTCCAGTTTCACTTGCTCTTAGATTATTTCATGAATCTCCTTCAGAAGGAGGCCAATCTTCATCAGATCCACTTAGTGCCCTCTCTGTTGCTAGCATATGCTTTACATTTTCTCTTCAAAGACACCAACACATAATTATCTCTCTACCTATGAAATGGACATTGAAATCTTCCTCTACTTTATTTAATTATTTTCATTCTTTCAAAAGTACTATATAATAAAAATCACCAGCAGCAATCATCTGCCCAAATAATTCCCAGAGCATGTCTGTATTAAATAAATCACAGGCTGAAAACACACATATCTCAACCTAGGGAGGCCAAGTGCTTGCCTTTCTAAAAATCACTCTAACAAAGATATCTGTGCTTCTTGTACCAGTATCACTGAGATAGATTGCTCTCTCTCTCTTCCTGGGACAGTTCTTCCCAAGCGTCTTTGATTTTTCATTTTCTCTCACTTCCCCAGCCTTCTGACATCTCTTTTTATTTCTTTTAGTCTATCCTGATAGAAAGTAGTCACTTTCTCCTGCCAACATTTAGTGCTGTTACAAATGGAAGAAGACATTTTAAATGGCAACTTGAGAAACATGCTTCTTCCTCCTTTCCTGGATGTTCTCTTCTTTATTATCCTCTGTGCAATCTACTAAGTGCTATCTGATGACCCACAGGAGGAACCAGTGCACAACTACATCCCAGATGGGGGCTGCAAGCCATTTGTCTATATATCTAATATGGACATTTTATATTTTGCTAGAGTCTTTTTTCATCACATGAAAAACAAGTTCATACTTGCTAGTATGAGGATTATTTACCTACCTAATGTGTGGATTCACAGTAGGTACTCACCAGTTACCCAAATTCCCTTTATGAGAGGTTTTCAGCAATGTTTGTCAAATCTAGGCCATGATTTTCTTCAACCCAGAACAGACACTGTACAAACCTACAACTAGAAGTCAATTGCATTTTGTATCTCCAATAACTACCAGCTGTTGAAGCTAATAATTCATTTCAGATTTTTTTTTTTTCTTACATCACATTATGAATGAAACAGTTACGTTTTTATGAAAAGCACAGGACTCCTATCTTCTCCCAACAGCTAGCATGGAACAAGTTACCCCTGTGACTTGAATCCTGTCTTCCCCCTGCCACACATCCTGGTGACTGCAGCAGTTAGTCAGACATAATACGCTTGTCCTCCACTGTGGTCGCTCGAGTGTTGTCTTATATATGCCTACAGATGCATGATAGTGCATCTTTCTGATGTCTTCCAGACACTTCCTGTACAGTCTTGGTCTGCTGCCCTCTAAAGATAATGATCTTTGGCAGACACACATCCTTAGGATGTATCAAAGCAGCTGGAGCTTCCTCCTCACATCTGTGTCATTTGGCAGCCTTGTTCATACTTTTCCTCTTTGTATTCCACCCAAATTTCACTTCTGATGTAGCCCACCCACTGAGCACAATCAGCTATCTCAGTATTTCATTTCAAAAAGTCACCAGTCTTTGTACAGTGACCTTTCTGAAGGTCCATATCTATGTCACACAAGACAGAAAGCGCATAAACTTTGAGGAGTGTAATTTATATTTCAAAGAAGATTTCTATATCTCTGAACATCACTTTCAGCTGACTTGCAATTTTTCTCCTCAAAATCTGTTTACCCTAGGTAAAGCAACTCTGCATATAGGTTGTGTGGCTAACAACAACCCCATAAAGCTACAATGATTCACATGTCTTTCTGGAATAAGCAAAGTACCTGAAAACCAAGACCTGAAAACCAATTTCTGAATATTTGATTCACCTGTAACAGTATGCTGGTATTGAATTCAGACAAGCAGTATCACATATGCACTCTGACTCTTTCATGAAAAATCATGAGGACTTCATGCAGGTGGCTGATAAGTAAGGTCATCTGGAAATTCAGGGAGATTCTGGCTGAGTTACCACATTCATTCATCACTTATTGATAAGGCCAAAGTCAACAAGGGAATCAGCTCAGGTCAATCTCCTGTGAGTTCTCATTCCAAGCCAGCTATGTACGAGCAGTGGTTTAGAAAGTCACAACCCACTGCTTCAATCTTAAAGCAATTTGCTTACTCTGACTTACTCCATATTCAAATTCACTTATAAGAAATTATCCTAAGATGCTCTCACCACTCTCTTTTGTAACACTGGAGACCTTAGATTTTGTTCTCGGTCTGATTCCAGAAATAAACATACAGACATTCACTTCACTGCCATTGTGCTTTCTTTACATGTTAAAAGCTGATAACGACACATTTCACAATAATACTGCAAACTGAATGAACAAAAATGCCATACATTTTAATATTTTCTTGCTACCATCATCATATCTGTGATGCCAGTTTAAGGATTTGAACTTCCTAAAAATTACCAGGTCTTTTTAAAAGGGAGAGAATTTGTTTAATTAATTCAACAAAATAGTTTCGTTTTGTGTTCTTTAAGAATGTGTAAAAACAAAAATATTTGAAACCTTTAAAAGGTGTAATAACTGCTCAAAATTAAATTTCAATGGATAGAAAATTGAGAACAATATGTTATTTTGAGGACTGTTTGCATCTACAAGTCTTTTCTGAACAGAAAACCAAGATAAAAGTTCTGTGGAATTTATTCAAGACTAAAAGACATTGGATGTTATTATTCTCAAAAAAAAAACAAAAAACAACAGATTGGCTCTGTTTTTAATGATTTCTTTAAAGCATTAATTCTATCAATTCTCAGAAAATGTTAAGAAATACTCCCCTGCTTATGTATCTGAAAAGCTTTTCTAAACTTATTTTGGTCAAAAAGAATTTTCCACATAATTTGGTTTGGAAGCCTCAAGCTGAAGTCTGCAAAATATTTAATTTCCTTCTCATTTGCTCATCCTCTTCCTTTTTTGCGGAAGTATGAGTACAAATACATTTCAGAATTGTCTTTGTGTGACAATGGAACACTTAATTTAAAGGAGCATTAATGGGTGTTGGCTCTTATCTGAAACACCTTCCCACTTGTAACGTGCACACACAAAAGCACCAATAAAATCAGCTCAGAAGAAAAAAAGAGTTGCATGTCATTACCAGGTAGATTCATTGGCAGACATATGAGAGATTTATTTCGATGGGGATGCCCTTCACTTGTATTCGCCAGCAGGCACATCCAGTCCGCTTGGCACCCAGATGTAGTCCACATCTTACCACCATTTATGATGTATTCATCACCTTTTCTCACGGCTGTTGTCTTGATACCTATTCGAAACAAAGAGTTACTCTCATTAAAGAAGAATAAGCTGTTTCCTGTGTGACTGGCCAGGTGATTCCCTTGCTCTCAGACAACCAGTTTCCACTCCTCACTTCACTGCCCTCTAGGCTGCAAAAGGCAGGCCCACCTGGATGAGTCTCTTTGAAGATGTCCCAGGGAAAGCAGACCACTTCTCTCACCCTCCGTTAGTTGGAATCTTCATCCCAGGGGATGAAAGCAGAAAGCTCTCCATAACTAAATTCAGTCACAGAAAACTCAGGCCAGAAGTATTTTAGGCTGGGATGATCTATTACACATTTCTGTCACTGTGTACATGAGTCACTGAGAAGGCCATTAATTTCAGAGTCCCAACTTAAACAAACATAAGCCCAATATCTGTGTATGCCTAAGGATATACATACACACGCACTTCCTGTGTGTTCCAGGTCAGAATGGCGTAATAAATTCAAAGTTAGTAAGTCTTTATAAGGTGAAGTTTAAATGTTAAGATTGTTTGTACAACAAGGAGTTCTAAACACCTGCTACCCCACAGTGTAGGAAAAAAACATGTTATTTTCATTTATGAGTATTCACATCACTGCAAGCAGCCCTAAATGCAACAACAGAAGTGAATCATTAGTTACTGGTTAAGCTCCAGCAGAATTTCCGAAGAGCTATCTTCTTTTCCCTGAACTTGAATTCTTCCACTGAAACCCCAACCAAAGAAGGCTCTGCAACAGATATCCAGCTGCAAGTGGCTGGTGGTAAAAAAGAACCTAAGTACATTCCCAATAGGTCTTATGAGATTATAAAGTGCATAAGAGGCTATACAGTGAGGTAGGCAGTAAACTTGGAGTGTAAGAATCAGACACAAAGTTTAGTGAGCAGCCACATTTAAAGTCAGCTGGTTATACTTCAGTGCACACCCACCCTAATCTGCACATGAACGTTTTTCCCAAATGTCCTAAACTCAAAACAAATCGATGACAGGCACCTAATCTTCATTTACAGGATCTAACTAATGACTACCCGGACTATGGTCTGCATGGCTGAAAAGATTTGTTAATGTAAAAATGGGGAAAAAAAACTGGCTGAAAATTGTGTAATAATGTAAGATAAGGAACTTGTGGATGTAGCTGCGGATAAATAAGCTTGCAAAGTGTAACGTTGAACAGCAAGAGATAGTACTAATTTGGATAAAAACAGCAACAATCTATGCCAAATTTGTCCAAAGGACATATTGTAGAATCTGAATAATAATGAAGGCCAACAAAGTGAAGGAATCCAGAACACTGATTGCAGTAATACATGGACAGACACTTGACAATCATACAAGGAGTCTGAACAACACGTGAAGGATGCAAAAGAGCTGTGACAAGAGACATGGTACAAGTAGCGTAAAAAGGATGGGAAAATACATAGTGATTTACATCACACAACCCTTTGTTATGGAACAACTACTAAAAAGATTAGATTGAAGTTGCCTGGAAGGTCTGCAGAGGAACACTGAGCACTATAATGCTATCACAAATATAAACAGTATTTGCAAGCATGGCATCACAAGAGACTAACTTTCCAAATACAGATTAAAGAAGAAATGCCCGACTAATAGCAATATACAAGTAGTCTCAAGTATGACAGCCAACAGCTTGTTTCAAGTACTTGAAAAGTGACTGCTTGAAATCAACTTATGAAGAGTGTAGCACTTCCATTAAAAGAAAGATTATCAAGCCAATAAGATTTTACACTTAAACTACAGCAGAATTTGAAAACTTGCTTAACAATTTAATAAAGTCAAGTGGATTCAGTCTGAGAGACACAGCTGTAAGATCCTTTGGCATTTTTTACTATAATTATTTTCCCTGATAAAGCACAGCTATGGGAAAAGGCTACTTCAGTGGCTGCTTCAGTCACTCATTTTTGGCACGTCTACATCACTGACTCTATGGTGTTTATATTTCAACAGCCTATAAAATCACCAGGGTTGGAAAAGACCTCCAGGATCAGCCAGTCCAATTGTCCACCTACCACCAATAGCTCCCACTAAACCATGTCCCTCGGTACAACATTTAAACATTTCTTGAACACCTCCAGGGACAGTGACTCCACCACCTTCCTGAGTAGCCCACTCCAGTGCCTGACCACTCTCGGAGAGGTATTTCCTAATATTCAACCCCAGTGCAACTTGAGGCCATTCCCTCTAGTCCTGTCACTAGTCATGTGGGAGAAGAGGCCAACTGCCATCTCTCCACAACCTCCTTTCAGGCAGTTGTAGAGAGCAATACAGTCTCCCCTGAGCCTCCTCTCCTCCAGACTAAATAATTCCAGTTCTCTCAGCAGCTCCACTTAAGACTTAAGACCCCTTACCAGCTTCATTGCCCTTCTCTGAACAAGCTCCAGTGTCTCAATGTCTTTCTCGTAGTGAGGGGCCCAGAACTGAACACGGTACTTGAGATGTGGCCTCTCCATGGCTGAGTACAGAGGGATGTTCACTTCCCTGCTCCTGCTGGCAACACTATTTCTGATAGAAGCCAGAATGCCACTGGCCTTCTTGGTTACCTGGGCACACTGCTGGTTCACGTTCAGCCAAGTATTGATCAAAATCCCCATGTCTGTTTCCTCTACACAATCTTCCAGTCACTCTGCCCCAAGCCTGTAGCATTGCCTGTGGTTGTTATGGCCCAAATGCAAGACCAGGCACTCGGTCCTGTTGAACTTCATCCCATCGGCCTCAGCCCAGCAATCCAGCCTGTCCAGATCCCTCTGCAGGGCATTCCTACTCCAAGCACATTGATACTTCCTGTCAACTTGGCATCATCTACAAACTTACTGAGGGTGCACTCAATGCCCTCATCCAGGTCATCAATAAAGATATGGGAATAGGACAGGCCCCAGTGTCAGTGCCTGAAGACCACCACTTGTGACCAGCTTCCAGCTGAATTTAACTCCGTTCATTACCACTCTCTGGACCCGACCATCCAGCCAGTAGCAAGGAGTGCATCTGCCAGCCATGGGCTGCCAGCTTCTCCAGGAGATTACTGTGGGAGACAGTGTCAAAGGTTTTGTTGAAGTCTAGGTAGACTATACCAACAGCGTTTCCCTCATCCACCAGGCAGATCAGTCAATCGTAGAAGGAGATTAGATTGGTTAAGCAGGACCTGCCTTTCATGAACACCTGCTGTCTAGGCCTGATCCAACTAGTTGTCCCACACGTGTGATCTCTCTCAAGATGATCTGTTCCATAACCTTTCCTGGCAATGAGGTCAGGCTGACAGGCCTGTAGGTCCCTGGATCCTCCTTATGACTCTTCTTGTAGATGGGAGTCACACTGGCAAGCCTCCAATCCTCTGGGACCTCACCAGTTGATGAGGAATGTTGATAGATAATGGAAAGCAGCTTGGCTATCACCTCCACCAGCTCCCTCAGGTGGATCCCATCCAGTCCCATGGCCTTGTGGCAGCCCAGGTAGATTAGTAAGTCTCTAACTGTCTCCATCTGAATTGCAGGGGGTTTGCTGCCCCCCCCTTCCTGACTTCTTCAAGAACAGCGAACTCTACAATTTCACGATCACTCTGTTCACGACAGCTCCTGACCTCCATATCTCCCATCAGTCCTTCTCTGTTTGTGAACAGCAGGTCTAGCAGATGTACTCCCCTGGTAGGCTATCTTGCCAGCTGTATCAGGAAATTATCTTCCATACACTCTAGAAACCTCCTAGGCTGCTTCTTCTGTGCTGTATTTTATTTCCAGCATATATCAGGAAAGTTGAAGTCCCTCATGAGAACAAGGGCTGGTGATGGTGCAACTTCTGCCAGCTGCTGGCAGAACACATTATCTGTCTCTTCATCCTGGTTAGATGGTCTATAACAGACCCCCACCGGGGTCCCCACCATGTTAGCCTTACCTCTGATTCTAAACCATGGTGATTCACCTTACCATTCCCAGCCCCAAGCTCAGCAACATCAGAACACCCTCTAACATAGAGAGCCATGCCACCACCTCTCCTTCCTTGCCTATCCCTTCTAAAGAGCTTATAGCCATCCACTGCAGCACTCCAGTTGTGGGAGCAATCCCATCACGTTTCTGTAATGGAAACTAAGTCATAGTTTGCCTGCTGCACAATGACTTCCAGCTCCTCTTGTTTGTTACCCCTGCTGTGTGCATTGGTCTAGATGTACTTCAATTGAGCCCCTTGCCTCACCCAAATTCCCATCATCTTTCCCCTAAGCTCATCTCTAGAGGGCCTGGCTTTATCTCCTTCCCCATTCACATGTAGTTTAAAGCCGTCTAGATAGATAAAGTATGCTGTGAGAGTCCTTTCTAGGAAAGGCAACAGGGTACTTGACGTCGCTGAAATGCATATGAGGCAGCTTGTGCTAAATAAGTAACCAGGGCAATTTGTTTCACCATTCAAATCACAGCAAGAGACTTAAGTTTTCTTTTCCAGTGTGCTCTTGACTCAAGTCATGCATCTAAGTAGATCTGACAAAAAGCAAGGTTGACTTCAACTCTGAAGGTCAATCTTATGATCACAGATAATCATTTATGTAAAAAATCAAAAACACATACGTGGAATTTCCATCATCAGTGCAGGAAAAAGAAACAACGTCTATGAAATAGCTTCAAGTTTAACCAAATGAACAATTGCTTCAAAAAACAGGAGGTGGCCTACAGGAAAATAAAGAGATTAATTGTCAAAGTAAGCTACAGTTAGGAGGTCAAAAGGTAAGAATTGCCATAGGTTAAACTGAGTTAAATCTCACAGATGAAAAATTACAGAATCAAAAAAGATTAAGGCAGCAAACAAAAATGTTTCAGCCACAGAAATAAGAAGAGAATGAGAAATAATGCAGAAGATACCTGAAAACTAAAATATTTTACATGAGATTACAAAAAGAATTGTAACATAGCTGACAAAGGAAGGCATCAACAGGAAGGACTGTACAAAGTGAAAATTAGTGATAACAAAGGTTGTTAGTCTCAGAAAGCTGCAGAGACTTAGAATACATTTGGAAAGAAAACCATTTACTACTGATTCCTTATTTAAAGCTAACCTGACACAATTATTATGAAAATGGATTTTCTAGAGAAAAATCAGAAATTGAAACAGATCCTGTTGTACCCAAACAAACTAAAATATGTTGTTAGGCAACCATGAGTTAGACTTTTTTTAAGTTGAAAATTAGGACAAAAGTGGAAATGAGGGTAAGGAACTTGGCAATGCGAAATTACATAATGTTGCATTAATAAAGTGCTGACATGCAGGGAGGGTGCTATGGAGCTTCTCCTTGGACATCAGTCTTTGATTGAAACTGACTGCATGTTTCCAGTGATGACCGTCAGAAGAAGAGCAGGAATACATCTGTGAAATATGTTGGTGAGACAAACCTGGGAGACATCACCAACAGATGACTCAGGTGTTACCCAGAAGGAAAAGGATGATTCTGAGTTTTCGAAGTCAACATGGCAAGTAGGTGCAAGTAATAAAAATTACTGCTGTTATCTTCCAATGTTTTGGTGGAAAACTAGTAAAGATGATGATCACCACAGTTAACACAAGTCACAAGCCAAAAAATTACTGTGTAAGAGAACATATCAGAGGCTAATATTTCTACTGGGGTTGGGGAAGTATTTGTGGTGTTATAGACACCATGTTCAATTCTGTTTTTTTCATGCTCAAAGATAGCTGACCTATACCCAGAAAAGCAGTATTATTCAATTAAACTGTCTTGAAGTTTAAGACTGAAACACATAGTCCTTTCTATTCTGTTGAATTCTGAATGATTAATTCTAGGCACTTTCTTCTTCTGTACTCCCATCACTTTTAGTAATTCTGAAACTGGCAGAAGAGAATGCTACAGACACCTACTCTGTGACATTCTTTATTTCAAAATACACCAGCTCCCACCACAGGAGCTTGTTTCCAAGCTTCTCATACAAGCAGTTGCTTGGCTTTAGTGCCACTTCATTTATCTAAGAGAGATAAACATCCCAATAAAAACACATGAATCCAAAGGAAATATCAAGTACAGTTTTACACAGTTTAGTCTACATTAAAGCTAGGCTACCATAGCGTCCTTGTTTCAAGCAAAATAGTGCTAGTGAAAAGATAAGCTAGTGCTACTCATGACTAAGTGGCCCATTTAGTTACCCTTTAAAGAACACTATAATCTAGTTTCCAGATTTATTTCAAGGATAAAATCTTCAACAGCAGGTGAAAAAATATCACTTGTCATCCTGCAGTCTGTCTCCCTATGTCACTGACAATCTGGGTTCATAGGATAAGATAAACCTGAGTACACTCCAAATATTTCTTTAATTTCATTAATCCAAGTGTACCATACCAATTAAGCTAGATCATAAGCAACATGCAACTGAAAGAATGTTTATGTTATTTACTGTCTGGAAGACTACATCCAGAAATTACAACCATATTTGGAAAGTTTTGATAATCAGGTAGTTTAACTACAGAAGCATTAGCTAAAATAAATGATGTGCTTCCTACAAGAGAGAAATGTAAGTTTCAAATTATTTTATGAAAAACAAGCCTATAAAATTACAGATTTTTCTTATGAACAATGTTAATTAGCTAGAAAGGAAAATGGCTCTGGATCATTAAGGAGATATATAGTCCTTTCATTTCATTTTCCCCACGTAATGCTGTAACATGATAGAAAGCACAGCAATGACAGCATTGTAGCAAAGTCCAAGGTTGCAGCAAGTAAGAATATGTTCAAATATGGCAGTTGTGGACAGAGAAACAAAGGAAGGAATCTATTTACCTTCAGAGGGCCTCAGGTACACAGGGATCTCCAACAAGATACCCTTGCCTCCACTGCCAACTCTCAAATGAGGTCTGGGAAGGGATGAATCCTGGCTGCACCCCTTCCGGTCACTCAGAAGTACTGCATGCACCTGAGCTCCCCTGTGTTGGCCCTGCCTTCCCACCAGGTGCTCAATCACTGGTTCGAGCCCTGACAACATTTCTGCTACACCCCATTAACTCTCTTTGGAAAAGTGCTTGCTGCACCTCTTTGCTGTAATACTTAATAATTATCTGTTTGTCTTGAGAAAACAATGTGATCTGGATTGAGGAGATGGACATAGGTATTGGTTTTGCCTGCCAAAAACTTCTGTCAAATTTGTAGATTTTTGTAGAAGTAGTAATCTCCATAATTTGTAAGAGCACAGTATGTTCAGCTTAGCCATTCAAATAGCAAGACCTATACAGTGGTTTCTTGTCATTCTCTTTTCCTTGAAGCCCACATTCCACAATCAGGTGAGACATCTCCTACTACAAGATCTGCTGTAATTTAATTATCTACTGTCTCAGGCACTTCAGAATGGTAGGTTGACTTGTTCATGTTTTTAAACATATTCTTGTACTGAAACAAGAAAAACAGTTTCATGCAAAGTAACTAAACCACAAAGCTCATACATTTGACGTGGCAAATTCTTCATTATCCCTAAACAAAATAATTACCTATTCAGAGGCAGAAATGACTTGAGGGGGTGAGGTAAGAATGAGGTAGAGGAACTTATTGCAAAAGTGTGATGACATCAGTTTCAGAAGGGACTAGCTCTGCAATCTGTCCGCATTCAGTGAGGAGGTCTGTATTAAGGAAGTGCAAGCCTTGTCCATTTGAACAGGCGACACTGTATTACATACTCCTGTACGTCTGCACAATTAATGGTGACAGTGCAATTGGAGTACACCAATCTGGAGCTCGGACACAACAGGCCAGAGAGCAGAGGGACAAAAACAGTAGAGAAATCCAGGGTCAGCATGACAGCTGTATATTAACCTGTTCTGCTCAGCCTACATCTATTTATTCACTGACAAACACATTCAATTTGTTTGCTTTTGGATGAATCAGATGTAGTTGGGGGCACCCAAGACAAGAAGGACATGGAGCTGTTGGAGCAGGTCCAGAGGAGGGCCACAAAGATGATCAGAGGTCTGGAGCACCTGCCCCATAGAGACAGGCTTAGAGATGGAGCTCTTCAGCCTGGAGAAGAGAAGGCTCCAGGGGAACCCTGTAATGGCCTTCCAGTACCTGAAGGGGGCCCACAGGAAAGCTGGGGAGGGACTTTTTATAAGGGCTGACAGGATGAGGGGAAATGGCTTTAAATTGGAAGAGGGTAGATTTAGACTAGATATTAGGAATAAATTCTTTGCTGTGACAGTGGTGAGACACTGGAACAGGTTGCCCAGTGAGGTTGTGGATGCCCCCTCCCTGGAAGCATTCAAATCCAGGCTGGATGGGGCTTCGAGCAACCTGGTCAAGAGGGAGGTGTCCCTACCTATAGCAGGGGGTTGGAACCAGATGATCTTAAAAGTCCCTTCCAACCCAAACCATTTTACAGTTCTATGATTCTATGTACCACTGCTCCTAGAATATTACTTTTTTGCCTTCACCATTCCAGACTTCCTTTTGTATTTCTTACAAATGGTGACAGTAATGGCAGGGGTCAGTGAAACCAGATTCCTTCCATTAAAATAACAGGCTGTCTGAAATTGGCAGTTTGCTAGGTTAACTTACTTGCAACATCTGATCCAGCTCCAGCTTCGCTGATTCCCAAACAAGCCACAAGATCTCCAGATATAGTTGGTGTGAGGAACTGCTTTTTCAACTCATCAGAACCAAATCTGCAACAATATAATAAAAAGATAGGGTATTAAAAGCTTTTGGAGGTAAACCTTATTTACAGGATACTTACAAATTTTGTTCTACTCAGTGATCAATTTGTCTGTGACTAGGTGAAATCTATCCTGAAGCCAAAGAGAGAAGGGACTTTGTGCAAAGCTATGAATCAGTCTTCACTGAAAGTGCAGCCACAATCATTTTAAACAAGGCTTATACAAACATCTTACTTCTAAAGAAATGTGTGGTTCTAATGCTCCTAATCTTATCTTTATGACTGCTGCTTTGAGAGCTATCAAGCATAAAGAAATGTTGGCTCCTGAGCTGGAAGCAGGATGGAGGACACTCTCTCTGCATACCTTCTGACTTCTGTACCAGCTCTTTGCAAGGTTTTAGTAGTGACTAAAAAGTTATGCTTCTTGTCAAAACAGAGACCAAAACAGCAGCCAAATCTGCCAGCTGACAAAAAAGAAACAATAGGTGCATGTGATAAAACCTTTCCCCTCAGAAACCTAATCTTAGGTTCCTAGGAACCTAATCTCACTAATGAACACCCATTCTAAAACACCTAAACTCAGTGCTCTGGGCCACCAGCTGCCTGACGTGTACACCCACACAAGGAGGACCAAACCACTTTTTGTGACACCACAAGCATTAGTAACAGGGCTGCTACTTCTTCAACGAGATGCTAGAAGCACCAAAGGCACACCTGGGGACAGAAGGGAGCTGCCGAGTCCCAGTCCCTGGGAGAAATGAAGCACTCTTGGACAGGGAGGATGAACAGTCTGCAGAAAGACAGTTGTGCTGCATTCAGTAGTGAAGCAGTGCCTGTCTCTCCTTTGTCCTTTCCCCTCCAAAAGGCAGAAAGGCTGCTGAGAGCCAGCCAGTTCTCCCCTCCTCCCCTGTGGGATGTCAGCAAAGGAGCTCGAGGGCTCTTGTGTAACAGTGCCTCTTTTATTACGGCTCCAAGAAACAGTGACTCCTTCCCTGAAAGAGATTTTTTTTTTTCTAAATTTAGCTGCTTTTACCCATTCAAAATGTGGTTTCATGGTTGATTTTTTTCTTAGCCAACTTTAACCAGTTTGGCCTTGGAGCCTGAATGGTTAGCTTACACTCTTGTTCTTAAACCTCTCCTGTCCCAAAAACAAAAGTCCTTGGGTTGCGAGATCTCTCCTCTGTGAGCAGAAATCCATATCAGCCAGGAACTGGCTTTCCATGTTTTAGAAGTAGGTGTTTTACAATTAGTGATAATGTCCCCTCCTAGCTAAGAGGCTTCTGAGGTCAGTGTTTCAACTGATCTTTGGCTCACCAGCTGCCTAAGCAGGCTGCAGCTAGCTGGGCTCTTCTACAATACTGGCACAATACTTCCAAGGCTGACCCTTTCCCTCTGCTTTCAGTCTGCCACAAAGCAGTCAGAGGCCACAAGAAGCCAGAGACCAGAGTGGAAGCTGGCAGACACTCTCCCTTTGTGCACACAAGGAGCTCAGCTCCTAGTGCTGTCCTGGCCCATAACAATCACAGCTGCAGTCCCAAATAAATACAAGAAGTGAGCTTGCGGTGTTCACTCCTTCCCCCAGCATACTGGGACAAAGTCCCCTGGTCTGTTATGCAGTGTAGTTGTTTTTTTCCTTAGAACACGATTGTGTGTGGCCAGCTGAGAGCACTCTTTAAACAAAACAAAAACCAAACCAAACCAAAAACAACATAAAAATTTAGATTATGAGACGAGCTGGCAGCACTGCCTATTAAGGATTTCTGGCAATGCTTACCGATGCTTAAAACTTCGCCAACCTTTAGTTATTTGAACAGAGTATTTCCATGACAAGAACTTTCCTCAGAAAATGTTTTGCGTTTGACAGCTTTGTTTGCTTGTTTTAAGTTCCAGAAAACAGTTCAGCTCTTCCCAAAAATGAGGCTGGAGAAGAAGTTATTTTGTAATTAAAAAAGTAGTCTGCCAATGCTACCGCCAGAAGATCATGCTCTGTAGGAAGGATGTGCAGCCCAGCAAATGGCCAGCTATTGTGTTAGAAGTATATTGCTTTTGTTAAATTCTACCCATCTTAAATATATCCTGGAAAGGTATCAGGTTTGCACAAATGCAGTTTTCATTTCTTTCCAGTATAACAGCTCCTGCATGAGAAAACTATGCAACAAGGCTTGCTCTGACTCAAGATAGACCAGATTATGCCTGCTTTCTGGGCTGAGATCATACCCTCGAGGATAGGGTCTCACATCATTAACTATGAAGCATTAACATCCATCTCAAAGTCATTTTCATGCAGGTGCATACCTATAGATACACATATATAGAGTCTATGGGCAATAAACTAGAGCTCCTTGCTGATGCTGGGTAATCCAGAAGTCCCACATGTGAAATTCTAACACATGAAGAACTACATGGAAATGGTCCACACTTTGTAAGTAACATTAGTAGAATGTCATGAATATACACACAAAAATGACAGCGATATACAACCTCATAAAATGTGTGTGAAAGGTGAAAGAATTATGATGAAATACAGATGTTAGAATGTATTCTTGATCCACCCAGTTTTGTTTATGTGCTCTGCCAATTAGAAAATGGCAGCCAGTTTTATTAATCTCAAATATATATAAAAATATTGTTTCTGACAGGTTTGATTGCTACATTGAATGAAAACACGTCTGTTGCACATCACTGTTTTGACTTAATTGGGCCGATAATCACCTTGTTAGAGCTGAAGATCTCATTCACTTTTGTTTCTTATGCTTCTGAGAGAAAAATGCTGAGCTGAAGTGAATTAATTAAATTAGCAAAGGAGGTTCTGAGTAGAACTGACATTGTTTGATTCATGATTAATTGCAAACTGAAATTTTGAATATGAACAACTGCAGGCAGCTCTAGCACAGCTCTCAGCATTTGATCAACTGAAGCTTTCTTGCACTGGAGCTTAAACATTCGAGAAATATAGGTGACTCCAAATTCTCACCTGGGCCTCTGGACCTCTTGAAAGGGAATATAATAGTACCCCTGAAGACAAGAGGCTTCCTAAACAGTCATTTCAAGAACAGTTGTGAGAGAAAATATTGATTCTGATGCACGTTCACACATTCAATAGGGCTGAAGCTAGACATCAGTGGTGCAGCAACTTCAAAAGAATTATTCAACATCAAAGCAAAATAAAGCAAAAAAGCTTTAAGGTGACCTATACATTATTCTATATTATGTTAAAGATGACACAGGAATTTGCTCATGGACTTTACAGGAATAGAAAAAGGTTTTCCTTCACCCAAAGGTCACTCTGACCTACAATCACTTAATAGCAACAAGTGAATTTCTTCCAGTTCCCTTTCTATTCTGCTTCCAGACTCGAACTATTAATACTACATTTGCCACATGCTATGCTTTTGCACGATTTTTGTGTATCCTGCACAGGCATCCTACCATCTAGGTATAGTCCCAGATCAGCAGTACTCCTTGGGTTCTCAATGTACATGGAAAGAAGCAAGAGAAGACGAAAGGCAAGAAATTCTCCTTACAGGCAGGAAAAGAAACGCATGGGGAACAGCAGCAAGCTCCCTTGGGCAGTAGGAAAGCCTCCTTAGGATCAGCAATTTGGCTTTCAAAGGCTTTAAAAGAATCCATGCTGCAATCAGCTTTCTCTGTGTGAGTCCCTATTTCAGCTGAGATAAGAAGACATGCAAGTTTAAAAACACCCACATTTAGAAAACTTATTTACTTATCGTAAAAGACAGCATAAGGAAAGAAAAAAAAAACACTAAGAAAAATACTCTGGCTCCCAGTTTTCATCAAGCCTTTAAGCTTGAGTTATTTGAAGACTTTATGAAATAAATTGCTCAGCTTGAGCTGCAGAGACATCCTGAAAAGAATACAGATGGGAAGCCTAGGAGCCCCTTTTGACTACTCCAAGGGTTCTGGTAAAGAATGATTACATCTTCTATTTATTTAGGAATGCACTGAACTATTTATTTAGTTTTGCACTGAAGTGCAGGCATTGTGAAAGAGGAGTCAAATTAAAGATTACCTTCTTCAGAGAATGCAGTCTTTAGCATCACTGGTGTCCTGCTCCCCCACCAGACAGGCTGCAGCATGGCCAGCTGTCACCAGAGCCTACAGCACTCTCAGAGAGGGGGACAGCAGTGTGACACTGCTTTCAGAGAAGATAGTTAGGAAGCAGCTACTTGGCTTCACACTGCCTCAGAGTACCCATATCACTCTGGTCATGGAAGCTCTTCCACCACATCTGCACCCAGATGTGGACAACCTCTAACTTTCCACAGGACTCACCAGCACAGGCCGCTTCACCCAGTGTGGGCACACTATTTCTGGCCTGTGCCAGCTCCAGGCTTGGGAGGAATTGGCTTATAGCTCCTGCACCCAGAAGGGCACAAAGGAGACCTGGAAAAACAGGACAATGAGCACTGGTGGTAGAAATATTTCAGCTCTCCTCAGTTGGACTTCTCAGCTAACTTCTCTGTTTCTCCTCACTTAATCTGCAGCAGTCTCTGTGATGACTTAGGACAAGCCCAGCATGCTAACAAATTCAGTACCAAATGACATGGACAACACAGGATTGCTGAAGGAGCACAAAACCGAGTTTTCCCTATGCTGAGCCTGTGGGCAAGCCGCCCAGCTGTCAGATCACCTCTTCCCATTTTCACAATTTCCCCAGCTGATTAAGCAGATAATCCAGCTTTTCAGAACCGTTGTTCTTTCTGTCAGCTGTAACTTATTTCCCTTACAGCGAACAGGAACAGAGACAGTAACATCTTTGTGTTTTTGACACTAATTCTCAGCCACTGTTCAGCACAGAGAAAGAATCTGCATTGTGTAAGTCGATGAAATAGAAAAGCACTCTTCCCACTGAAAAGTCCTCACTATCCTTACTGTCTTCCTATAAAAAGTAAAGTTTAGTGTCTGTTGATGAGATAAAAGAGCTTTATGCTGATCTGGTATTGTTATGGATGTGTCACACTATAGGTTTTTTTACAAGCCCAGGGAACAGCATTTCATTCGCTGCCTCAGCTGAGAGCTACTTCCTCCGCTCTGCTTGTAAGCATGAAAGCAAGAGACACTTTATCCAGAATGCATTTGAAAGATCTGACAGAGAGTTATGTTCAGAACCAGAAACATCACAGGCCAGGTCACTGTTGACAGAACATTATGTATTTCGTTCTCAAATTCAGAAGAAGTGCTATTGCTTCACTTAGAGGAATCTGAAAATAACCGAGCAGTCAGTCTGGGCTTCTTTCAGTGAAGCACAACTATTTTCTCCTGTAATTGTCTGCACAATAGAAGTGCACATAAATAAAAATGTGCAGGGTTGCTTCCAAGTATGATCATGCATGTAGTCTCCTGAGGGTTGTCAGTAAAAAAAAACAACAAAGAATGAAGTAAAAGGTGGAAAGATCATGAACAGGCAAGCTGATACGAGTAACATTTACAAAACCTGCTTAATGAAATCCAAATTTAGGAAAGACAACAAATGGCTTCAGTCCTCTTTTAAATTCTTTTTCAGGATATGATGTTCGATTTCTGTATTACTGCTTACTTTGTGCCTCATCGATGCATCATCTATAACAATACTTAGCTAAAAAATTCAAATTCAAAAATTTCAAATTCACTTTCTGAAAACATCCTCTTCAGGATTTTACTAACACAAATGTATGTAGTTTCACTGCTGCACCAGAACAGGGCAACATAAAGCCAAAAAATCTGCAGTGGAAGAAAATTCTTTCTTTTACCCACAGATTTTCCTAAAACCTTGGGAATAAAAGGCTATCAAGGAGGCAAGGTCTTTTAAAATATTAGTGGTTTGGTGTTTGTATTTTTTTTTCTCCATTGGACTATAAATAAGCTACTATTGCAACAGACATAATAACCTCCACACTTTCAGCAAGATTTTGGTGCATTACACAGAGGAGAACAAAGTTTTTAGAAAGATATTCTATGGTTAAGATCTCCAAAGTCACACATAGTTAGTAGAAGAATGAATGAATGGATGGATGGATGTAATGGGAAGAGTCCAAATTCCAGGCTCTACATTTGGATTTGGAAACATTTTCTCTAATAGAATGAACAGACAAACAAAACTAACCAACACTGAAAAGCTTTTCTGTGCAAGTACTCTCTTGTATACCTATTTAGTACTGAAAAAAATCTGACTTCATAATCATAATTTGAAGTTAATTCCCACCACCACCTTCCAGAGTTTTTTAGATGAACACATATCCCAGGGGCAAACTGCTGGAGCAGTGTGTCACCTCCCTCTAATTTTGCAGACTGTTGTTTTGAGGCAGAATGTCTGTGAAGCTACGAGGTCAAGATGGAGAAGTGGGCAACTGCTTCTTACTGAGGGAAGGAAAAAAAAGAGTGCAGGAGCTTGAGTGATATTAAGTGATAAAAGATGAACACTGACATGAGAACATGAGAAAAAGAATGATGTGTAATTGACTTGAATGGGTGTGTTCAGGCAGCATGATATGTGCTAAAATTTTAGCAGGATTTACACCAATCCTGATCATTATTTCTGAAAAGTCAGAGCTGGCAAGGAACACCTTGAAATACTGGAAAAAAGCTAGTAAATGTTAAAACACAATTAGACTCATTCTAATAATTACGACTAAACATGGCCTTAGTATGACTGCATAGTATGACTGGGATATCTAGCTAAGAAAAAAGTGCACTAACATGGATTCTGGAATCATGACTGTTTAATTGATTCTAGCACTAAGGTTCTGTGTTTGGAAACAGATCATTTACTATTAACAAGGCCTACCTTTATTATATAATAGACTAATATTAAAAATGTGCATTCTCTCCCCTAAATTAACCTGTGTGAAAGACAGGTAGAAAGCACGTCCACTTCTCAAGCTTTACTGATGAGCAACTACAACATAATCTGGGCAGTAACGTTTTTTCCTACTCTAAAACATGTGGCAGGATGTTTTTTAAGCTTAAACACAGAAGAGCTTGGGCTTTAGGCTAAACTAAACATTTTGAAAATTACCTCGTTAGCGCAGGAGTGGCCATCCCAGCTTGCACTCCAATAGCCATAGGGATACCTCCACACCGGATACTTCCCAGCTCCTCTGCCACTGCAATGCTATAGGAGAAGTCCAAGCCCATTCCACCATATTCTGGGGAGGGGGGGGAGGGAAACAAACAAATCTATCACAATGATGTCATATATTCCATGGAAAAAAACCATCTGTCACAATAATGTTCCAAATTGGTATAAATGACAAGAAAAAAAATACTGCTACTGCAAAAACTTGCCAACTGCAATTTACTGCTAACTTGTAAGTATTTGATTTTATCAGATTTCATTTCAGAAAAGTGATGACACAGTTTTCTTTATAAAACCTGAACTTAAAATTCCGTGTCAGGTCACCTCTGGATATGTTACATATCATCATTACTTCTACTGGAAAGGGCAGAAAACAGTAATTGCTGCTGAAAATGATATCAGTAGGAAAAATCACTTTTTCTAATGAAGAAATTACCACAAAGATGTGCTTATATTATATTTGCTCTCATCCCCTGTTGCACTCAAGTGGAACCATCTTTCTCCTACTGAGCAACCAAGTTAGCACAAAGCAAGACCACGTGCACATGGTGTCCATATGTGAAGTTGCCTCTGTAGCTCAAAACTCAGTGTTAAACAGAAGCACAGCACCAAACAGGCATACTTCATATCCTGGCACCTGGTCACTGCTGTCATTAAAGCGTTTTTCATTAATACAAGGTTGATGGCCCAGGGCCCAGGGCGTTCTTCCTCCCCGCATTCCATTCTGCAAATTCAATTAAAGAGGATATTATTCTTCATCTCCTTCCCCAGCCCAGCACTGATAAACCCCTACGTAGAGTAACAGAACAGTTCTATGCTTCTATGATGGATGAGGTAATTTCTATCTGTATTAAATAGTTTTTAGTCCAGAGGAAATACTGTGTGAAAGAGCTGACTGTTGGACGTCATTAGTTGACTGAGTAGCTCTGATTACATAAAGTTTTCCTCCTTTTTAATCTTTTTACTCATTTGAAGACCAGATAAGAAAATGTCAAATAAACAGATATACAATTTCCCTCCCTAGCACAGGGTAAAGGACCACCTTTCGTTATCACTTGCTGATGTCAAGTACTACCTGAACTCACTTCTCTTGTGATGTTCTTAGACATTTTCAAAAAACACCATTAATTAAAAATAAAAACATCACAGTGCACACAAACACAGTGCTTTGTATGCTATCATCTATTTCCTAAACTCACAGAGACTGCCTTTGTGCACCCTCTTCTACACAGAGAAGGGAAATGATAAATGGAAAAGACTAAGTGTGAAGTTTAATTCTCAGTCTGAATGGTCTGGATGATCAGAATTACACAATAGTTACTTTTCAAAGTTTTTATCCGAAAATAAAGCATGTTTCTTAAAAACACAGACAAAACTTAAATTCCTACTAGGAGCTGCAGCAGTACAGTGAAAAGATACTAATACGGGAGCACCTTTAGCATAGAAGATTATCCAGTACATTTCCTTCTTATAACTACAGGAGAACTTTTAACCATTTAGTACTCAGCATGGGGAAGTGAGGAGTCGGCTGTAAAACTTATTGTTCTAAAAGTACTTTCTTGATAAGGAAACATTCAGCAAACAGGAAAAGCACCAGAGCTATAATAGATAGCCTCAGTTTTGGCAGTACACAAACACTTTCCACTTGATTTTGTTTTGTTTTTAATTTTCTAAAATAGTTCATCACTTTATTGCCAAACTGCATTTGTTACCGATTTTGTCTTTTGTTTCACCTACAAAGCATTTACATGACATGCTTTCAGAAATCAAAGCCTTTGTGCCATGATTTACACAGAGCAAGTACACTAAAGGGATGTTACACACACAGCAAACCCCGAAAAGAACTGTTTTACGCAGATGTGCACCTTACACTCATTCCTTCTTTGTACATTAACTCATTATATATTACCACATAGCAGACTTACAATGTTCTCATTTAAGAGTAGGTATTAAATAGCATATTTCAAAAACAAAATGCTGCAAAAGAACAGCTCTCACTGTGGTGATATTCGATGAATTTCCTTCTTGACAGAAGAAACAGTACAAAGACTCGGAAGCTGAGAAGCTGAAGGGGAAGCCCTAACAAAGAATCACAGAACCACAGAATGGCTTGGGCTGTAAGGGACCAAAATGATCATCTAGTTCCAAACCACAAACCATGGGCAGGGCTGCCACCCACTAGATGATGACGCTCCAAAGACTTTTATTGTTGGGATGGATAACATAGGAGACAACCAGAGAAGAAGACAGACAGGAAGGTTGAAGCAAGCTGCAGGAACACTACTTAAGAGGCAACCCCTAAATGTGTCAATTCTGATCCAGAAGCCAAGGACAAAAGGGATTCATGGAGAAATGTACATGCTTGATTATAGGGAGTACTTATTTTGAAGGTGTCTTGGGAGGAAGGTAGACACCATCCTTACCACCCCAAGGTGCACCACCACACATCCACACCACACTCACCATCACTGAGATGGCCCACGGCAGCCCACAGCTTCCTCCAGAACAAGCACTCAGCTCACACCAAACAGAACTGCTAGATCTTCTCATTTCCACCTCCTGAAGAGATAACAGCGAATGTTGTACAAAATGAATGCTTAATTCTGAAAACAGAATTTTTACTGTTGGTGGGCAGGAGGGTTATATTCACCAGTTCCATATACAAAACGATACTTTCTACAGTTATCTATACAGTGCTGCAATGCTACTAGGTTGATATAATTTTCATTCAGAAAAGCAAATAGTGTGCCAAATATCATTTTTGGTGAAAAATCCATTATTAAGGCAATCAAACCAATTCCAGATTTGATTGGTTTTGCTACGTGTAAATATTCACAAGTAAAACATTTCTAGGGTAAATATTTCATTTAAATTGAGTTGAGTGATGTCGAGAGAACTGTTTGGCTATATTTCCATTTTTAATTTGCCAGAAATATTGAAATACCGAAGTGAAGCAAAACCAGGCAGAAAGTCTAATGCACCAACATATTTATAATTCAAAACAGGTAGAAAAGGGCAACTCTGCTATATTCAAATTGTTGCTGTTTTGCTGACAATAGCACAACTTCCAGCTGTTAAACAGATTCATATGCTATCTCGTCCATTGTTCAACTTCAGGTACTTACACAAGGAAATTGAATTATAAAACTCAAACTAAGCACACGTGAACATGCACATAAACAGAAGTTCTACACTGCAGCCCATGGGAGGGACCCACGCTGGAACAGAGGAGAAATGTAGGAGGGAAGGAGCGGTAGATGGGTTGCTATGGACTGATTGCAGCTCCCACTTCCACTCTCCCTGTGCTATTTGGGGCTGGTAGAGAAGATGGAGGAGCTGGCAACAGAGTGAAGCTGAGCTTTGGAAAAGAACATGATGTTTTGTCTGTTTTGTCTTTTTTTTTTTTTTTCTCGCTATACAAATCTATTTTAATTGGCAATTAATTAAATTTATTTTCCCTAAACCAAATCTGCTTCAACCATGATGGTAACTGGCGAGCAACCTCCCTGCCTTTATGTCAACAATGTGCTACATTGGAAAATACAGTAGACATTTTTCTCATCATATAAAGATAGGAAAATCTGTACAAAAACAAGTAGAACAGCAGGGAAATGCACCACATGGGTCCGGACCTAGCTAGAGGCATGGACATGTTTCAAGAGAGTCTATGACACTGCTTTAGAATGCCAGAGCAACATATTTTAAACCAGTGGCCCACAGCAGCTGCGCCAGTTACCCTCTGATGACCAAAGACTTCCTCACAAATCTATAAGCCAGCCTTATTTTCTAGATGGTCATGGTCACGTAACACAACTAACTGCCCTAAGCAACAGCAATGTACCATCTGCATGTATCTTCAAACTCAAGACAGCAGAGCTCTCCAGAAATCACAAAGAAAACCTAAACTGTATACAAACATTGTTACAGGGAAGGGAAGGCTATGCTGCAAAATACTGATAGCATAAAAGAAAGAAGCACAGGGAACAGTAACTGTGTGAAAAGATGCAGCAGACACAAAAGAAAAACGAAAATTCAAGATTGCATGCTGCCCTAAGCACCAACCAATGGCATCAGCCCCAACTCAGAGAAACTTGATGCAATCACTGCTCACAAACCCCTCAGTCTTTTTTGCCTACTTTTGATTATTTTTCCCCTTCAGAACCAACCTAACACCCACTTAACAAACATCTACTTAAACTGTCTAGCAGTTTCTTTTTTTTTCTTTGAGGTTAAAAAGCACAGATCCCAGTTATTATATGTTTGAATATGTCAGTCCAACTGAATACCACAGCAGGAAGAAAATAGGAAACAATCACATGGAAAAATGAAATCAGGAGGTGTATATTGGCTGAATATCACACCTCCTGAGCTTTGATGGAAAAGTCATGCAACTTCTCATGTGGTTTCTATTTGGGCGAGCTCATAAACAAGGCATAGCCTTGGTTTCAAGAATATCAACTCTGCAGCCTCCTTGCTGCTTGCGGCCAGGACTCAGCATGAACTGCCAGGCCCCTTCCACACACTGAGCACGCACACTGCTCCAATCCGCTGCATTTGCACCCAGCTTAAGTTCATAGAATCATAGAATATCCCAAGTTGGAAGGGACCCAAAAGGATCATCAAGTCCAACTCTTGGCTCCACACAGAATCATCCAATAATTAGACTAGACATCGGATTAAGTTTGTAGATCTATAAGTTTATGGATTTAATTCCCTTTGCTCCACTCCAGCTGGAAGGTTGCCTCCCTTCTGTCAAGCTGGCACTTGTTACACAAGCATTCTTCAGCAGGGCGCGTGCCCACCCAGTCCTCCTGACACCACCACAAATGCTCCCAGGCCCTAAGGCCTGCCTTCAGGTAATCTGTTACCCCACGTACAATGTGCTTGTCCTTCCAAGAGAGTAACTGCACAGGTCACAGCCAGCTTCTATCAAATGTCTCCATTCATTCTGAACTGAACATTAATTGATTAATATTAACATTACAAATAATCTCACTCAACAAGAGTAATGCAGGTACAGTATCTTTATGCGCTGCTGGTGCGCTACACAGGACTCTTCTTCTCACAAAAAAAAGTATAAAACTATCACGTCACTCTGCATCGCAGCATATCTTCCTCTAAGGGGATCTGAAGAAGTGTGAAAACATAAATAGGTATTTTAAGGAACCTGCAGTAAAGTACAGGAAAGAACAGACACACAATATGCTGTAAGTGAACAGGTCAAAGCAAACAGGAATTGATTTAGCAGCAGATAGCAGACAGAACCCAAAAAATTCCAGTTACAAGTACATATGTTTGTGAGGAGTTTTTAGGTGCTTTACAAAATGGTGTCAAGATCTGAAAGCAGAAGAACTTGCACTCAGTTCTGTTGCAAACCCTCTGACTAAAAAGCAGGCTAATTATTTCCATTTCTGCACGGCAGTGGGACACACAGCCAGTATTCAAAGCGTCCAGAGCTCATTCCGGCTCTGTGTTCTACATAATTAATTGAACTGAGAAGCAATATTATGTGAGTCAAGGATTAAACAGACTTATTAAATTTACTACTTATTAACATTTCTACTCCAAGACTTAACACGAAGGCTGACTATTTACCAGCTGAAAATTGCATTTAATGTTCTTTCCTACAAAAGCTTTTATTCGAGTTCAAGCTGATAAATAGCTTTTTGGAAACTCATATTTGTCTGACAAGGAAAAGACATAAATATCCAAAGACATAAATTTCTTCTAGATCACATGTTCCAAAACTTTCAATCTCCACAAGGCATTATAAACTGAAAGGGTGTGTAGAGAAATTTGAGAAATGCTGGCTCTGAAAAAGCTCCAGCAAAAAAAAAACCTTTAGGAATGTGCGTAGTGAATAATACAATGAAGTTTGGATATCCTTTGGAGCCAGCATAGCCAGGAAATGGGGTTTAGTTCAGCAGCGCAGGATTCAAAACAAAAACCCACTACAGGAGGCTTCCACAGGACTTCAATTAGTGCAGGTGTGCAGGACCAAGTGGTATTCCAGTGGCTGATTCCCAAAGTCCACGAGGAGCTGGGCCCAGATATTGAACCCTACCATGCCTTCCCAGAACACCTGTCACACTGTAGATCAACACATTCCTAGTATAGCCACAGACAACTATGAACTGATGTCCCTCTGTCATTAGGTAAAGCAAAACAACACAAGAGCATCCCTATTTCTGAGCACATTTTCAGTTTTCCAGGAAACATCATGAGTATGAACTCAGACTGTAAAAAAAAAACAAACAAGGAAAAATGAACGAATTCTTTATGACATGAAATTCCATTCCTATTTCAGTTCATTTGTTTGCTTGTTTTCCTCAAGTAAAATATAAAAGAAATTTCATAATTAAAAAAACAAAAACATTCTGGGATGAAAATGGAAGATTTTGCAACGTCAAAACAGTGCATTTACTCTTTTTCTTCAACAAAATCGACATTTTGATAAGTGACATTTCCCTACTTGATCTATGCTCAGTAATCTTAATGGAAAAAAAATTAATTGAAAACTTTGTCTCAAAGAGTGTGGACAAACACTTTAAGCACTACTCTAGAACTCAAAATATCTGTTTTAGTTCTCATTTCTAGCTCTGACGTTGTGTACATCCTTTCCCTTACAATGCTAGCCATGTTATATCATAAAACAGATCATCCTTCCCATTTGTAAAAAAGCTAACACAACAGAATTCTAATCTGAACTGCAATCTCCAAAGGGAAATATATTACCTCACTATTTTCTTTTATTTACCTTGAAATTGGAGGGCATGTCTAATAGGGGACACTGATCACAGGTGAAAGGACTTCCAGTGCAGCTCAAAGCATGCCAGAAATCAAATCCTCCATCCAACACTGTTTTCTTCAAAAGAACTTTCTACTCAAAATATTACGTAATTTCCACAAACAGTCCATCATCTTTGGTGCTATACTACAAAATAAAAAAAATATTCAGAATATCTGTCTCTTCTTTTTTAACTGGTTCTTAAACCAGTGACAGATCAGCATTGAAGGCAGTTACAGCCAGGAAAAGCAAGGCATTCCGAGTGGGAATGACAGCACCCAGCTGCAGAGCAGATAAACCTGTAGCACAGTTCACTAGTAAAAGAACATGTCAAGCTATTGCATACCTAAGAGATAATTTTCCAGCTGACACAATGAGGTATGTAACATATATACCCAATACTCTACAACAGAAGGAACTTCTCTGTTCTTTTCTGTAGAAAAATGGGATGAGTTTTTTAAAAAAGCCATGTTCACAGAAAAGCCTATCTTCCCTGAGTCCCAGTCTTACATGAATTGTAACTGTGACCCTAAGCATTTATACACTCACTTGTATAAGTACCTTTTTAGTACATAGTTTAAATGCAATTTTTTACAATGGAAAAAGAACATTGATTTAGCCTGGGTCAATTAAACTCTATAGGAAACTGCATCTGCAGTTCTGAATGTTTAAATGCTTGCAGCTAAATTCAAACCTCTCCTAATTGTGAATACTATCTGTAAAACCTACACATCCTTCCGGAACTTGAGCAGGGATGTTCAGCATGCAGCTGCTACTCAGGAGCTCCAATAATGTCAGAGGCCGCCTATTCGTTTCTTTCTTTTTTTTATTTAAGTAGCTACACAATAAATCTTATCTTAAATTCACATTGTTAAAATATCACACTGGAACAACAGCAATAAACGTATTCTTTAGGAAAATAATGCCTTGACTATGTAGTCACATTTGCAAAGAAATTAAATTTTATTGCATATGCTGAATAATTCTGGTGAAGCATATTAAATCAAAACACACATGGCATTGCATATATCTCTACTTATGGGATGGCTCTGAAATCAAGCTTTAAAGCATTCACATCCAAAAATAAAAGCAACAAAAAGAGCTCGTAGGCATAGAAGAAATTCACAGAAATTAGGAAATTGTTGGAAAACCAGTCTTAGAAGTGCTGCCAAATACCTGAGCAGTTACCTTCATGGCTCCATGATCTCACCAGTAACGCACCTTCCTTTCACATCACAGGAGAATTATCAGGGGGGCTGGAGCCATCATCAGCCTTCCCACATCACTCCCACACATCCTACTGGTAGATGGAAACTGGGGGTGATGGAGGGAAAAGGAGCTTGCTCACGAAGGAAAACACATTTGTCAAAACTACATACTATAACTATTGGCTTTTAAGTTTGTGTTGTACCATGTACTTTCCACTAGATCTAGCTCATTGCAAACAACTTGAAAAACACGACAGGCTTGGCAGCCATCCAGCAGGCAGCAAGGGTTTATGGCACTGTCGTGTGTGCTGTCTCTAACTGAGTAAATGAAACATCTGAAACCACAAAGACAGGGTCAACTTGTGGGTGTGTAGGTGTAGGCATCTCCAGAAACAGAACCCACAATTATAAAATTAGCATATGAAGGCTTCTTGGCAGGTGTTTGAGAGTTACACCTCGTTCCATCTCGCAAGCTCTCCACGCCAACGTTTTCAGAGGCATTATTTTGGAAACACATCCAACAGCCACAGGAGAGTTTGTCTGCTCTCCCAGCTGCCCCCAGCCAGCTGTGACACCACCAGCGGCTGCAGCCTGGGCACCTGCTGAGCACAGCAGGGGTGCAGCAAAGGGAGCAGCGCAGGACTGCATCACACAGGCACAGTTCATTGTGGTTGCACAGCTCACCGTGCAGCTCCTCCACTGAGGCTGCTGTGCAGCCTTTGCCTCTCCATACCCATGGTTTCCCAGACACCATTTCTGTCTAAAAAGTGAGTATTTTCCATCAGCTTGTTTTTACTCAAAACTAACAGTGAGCAGAGAAGCGGTGGTTGTGCCTCCTTTCTCTCAGCTACATAATTATCCTGAATCATGAAGAATGAGAAATTCCACACCCAAACCATTAATTCACACTCAGTTCTCCCTATACATTTCAAGTGGTTGAGGAAAGAACCACTGTTCTTTGAAGGCTGCAAGGCTTCAAAATTAGCAGTAAGGTTTGAGATCATGCTATACTTCACTGAAACAACAGGAAAGTTATAAGAACTATTCCTCTAGCGTAAAGCTGAAATTCTCTTTCCATTATAAAAAAAAAGAAGTTAATAGAAAATTAAATTATATTTAAATTACAGTGGGACAATTTTTTCTGTCTGAAAAAGATCACAGTACCTCCTAGGCTACAGCCTGATCACTCGAGGTCAGGGGACATAAAACAAATCAAACATGAACTAAAGCATATCTTCTTATTTTGGAAAATTAAGAAACAAAATAAAATACTGGCTCTTTTTATGTATTTATTTTTTGCTTAAATGTATGCCAACATGGTAATGCCAACCGTAATGACAAAACTACAGACTTTCTCTGTTTTTATTACTACACTGCATACTGGAGAAGAGCCTTTTATTTCTTGTTTGAAATCCTTCTCACGTTCTGACTGCAGCTAATCCTTATTTCTGAATTTTAGAGTAATTTTGATAAACAATTGACTAAATTGAGAATGAATTAACTAAAGCATGACATGAAAAATGCACCAAATACAACCTTACCTAAAGAGTAGGCTAAAACACCAATCTTATCAATTACACTTTCAAACAAACTGACTGAGGCACTATTTTCTGCATTCTAAGGTTTACACAAAAGAATCAGATCCATTTTCTTCTTGTGACATTTCTTCTTATGTGTTAGGAATATTGCCACAAAGAGAGAAAAAAAAACCACCAAAGAACAAAACAAGAAAAGAGGGAAAGAGAGAAAGAGAGAAAAAAGAAAGAAAAAGAAGGGAGGGAGG